>SJYF01000534.1:297552-311179 GCA_006410515.1 Procapra przewalskii | reverse complement strand
AATAAAGTCTGACACTGTTTCCACTGTTTCCCCATCTATTTGCCATGAAGTGATGGGACCAGATGCCATGATCTTAGTTTTCTGAATGTTGTGCTTTAAGCCAACTTTTTCACTGTCCTCTTTCACTTTCATCAAGAGGCTCTTTACTTCTTCGCTTTCTGCCATAAAGGTGGTGTCATCTGCATATCTGAGGTTACTGATATTTCTCCCAGCAGTCTTGATTCCAGCTTGTGCTTCCTCCAGCCCAGCGTTTCTCATGATGTACTCTGCATGTAAGTTAAATAAGCAGGGTGACAATATACAGCCTTGACGTACTCCTCTCCCAATTTGGAACCAGTCTGTTTTTCCATCTTCAATTATAACTATTACTTCTTCACCTGCATACAGATTTCTCAGGAGGCAGGTCAGGTGGTCTGGTATTCATCACTTGAAGAATTTTCCAGTTTGTTGTGATCCATACAGTCAAAGGCTTTGGCATAGTCAATAATGCAGAAGTAGATGTTTTTCTGGAACTCTCTTGCTTTTTTGATGATGCAACAGATGTTGGCAATTTGATCTCTGGTTCCTCTGCCTTTTCTAAATCCAGTTTGAACATCCAGAAGTTCACAGTTCATGTATTGTTGAAGCCTGGCATGGAGAATTTTGAGGATTACTTTACTAGCGTGTGAAATGAGTGCAATTGTGTGGTAGTTTGAGCATTCTTTGGCATTGCCTTTCTTTGGAATTGGAATGAAAACTGATCTTTTCCAGTCCTGTGGCCACTGCTGAGTTTTCCAAATTTGCTGGCATATTGAGTGCAACACTTTCACAGCAGCATCTTTTAGGATTTGAAAGAGCTCAGCTGGAATTCTATCACTTCCACTAGTTTTGTTCATAGTGATGCTTCCTAAGGCCCACTTGACTTCACATTCCAGGATGTCTGGGCTAAGTGAGTGATCACACCATCGTGATTGTCTGGGTTATGAAGATCTTTTTTTGTATAGTTCTGTGTATTATTGTCACGTCTTCTTAATACCTTCTGCTTCTGTTAGGTTTATATTGTTTCTGTCCTTTACTCAGAATACTCACGATTTCATGCCCATCTTTGCATGAAAATTTCCCCTTGGTATCTCAAATTCTCTTGAAGAGATCTCTAGTCTTTCCCAGTCTATTGTTTTCCTCTATTTCTTTGCATTGATCACTGAGGAAGACTTTCTTATCTCTCCTTGCTATTCTTTGGAAATCTGAATTCAAATGGGTATATCTTTTCTTTTCTCCTTTGCCTTTTGCTTCTCTTTTTTTCATAGCTATTTGTAAGGCTTCCTCAGACAACCATTTTGCCTTTTTGCATTTCTTTTTCTTGGGGATTGTCTTGATCCCTGCCTCCTGTACAATGTCATGAACCTCCATCCATAGTTCTTTAGGCCCTCTGTCTATCAAATCTAATCCCTTGAATCTACTTGTCACTTCCACTGTATAATTGTGAGGAATTTGATTTGGGTCGTACCTGGATAGTCATTCAGATCATACCTGAGTAAAGTCATTATGATTATTTAAATATGGGATGTGTACTTTTGTTGTTGTTGTGTAGTCACTAAGTCATGTTCGACTCTGTGACCTAATGGACTGTACACCCCCAGGCTCCTCTGTCCATGGGGTTTCCTGTGCAAGAAAACTAGAGTGGGTTGCCATTTCCTTCTCCAGGCGATCTTCCCAACCCAGGGATCGAACCCATGTTTCCTGCATTGGTAGGCAGATTCTTTACCACCGAGCCAGCAGGGAAGCCCATATGTACTTTCAGTGACTTAAAATACAGCAAGTAACATAATATTCCTTTTTTTTTTTCCTTTTAAGCTGTTAAATTCTTCTAATTTGGAGGTTCTTTACCTGGTCCATGGACCCCTTTGAGTGTTCATGGATAGAAAATAGACGTCTAGGAACTTCGAGTGGAAAAATTACAGTTAACTAAAACTCCGCATTTTCTCTAATTACAAGTGTAAATAGAAAATTATGGAAGTATTGTCAGAAACTGCTTTATACATCAAAAGAAATAACAGTTATCTTCATATCACATTACAGTTGTAGCATCTTGAAATTTTTTTCTTGTTCATCACTGAAGTTATGATGATCATTAGACTGCTGGATCTTAAGATGTTAATAAACTATAACAGTTTGGAAATATTTTTATTACCATATTTTAGTATAATTATTTTCTTTATAATCCTATATGTTTTACCCTATGTATTTAGAAATATTATCTCACAAAATGTTTGTAAGTTTTACACCAGTACACCAAAAGGGTCTATAATACAAAAATGTTCAGAAATTCTACTCTAAATTGTGCCTTGAGATAGGACATTCTGGAAAAGCTGCACATTGTTTCTCTTCCTTAAAAACATAGCATCCTTTAGACTGTACAGTTTAAGAGAACTGAATAACCTGGAGGGTGGATGACTTTGGATAGAATTAGAATCAGTGATTACCTTTCCATTTATCTATAGGAACTTAGAAGGTAACTGTTTCAAGTGAAAGAACACTCAGGATTTCAAAATTTGTCAGAAAATGAAACTTTTAAAATGAAGAGCAGTAGATTCTCAACTTTGTTGCAAACAGAATTGAGAATTGAACTAAATAGGGAGGATCCTGGTTTCTTAGCACTCACTTCCCCTCAGCAATTCAGAGTTTGAGGGACTAGACCAATTATTAACCTTTCAATTAACACACATATCCGGGTAGCCTCAATGAATTAAGAAACATTTAAGAAACAGGTAGAAAATTTCTACTAGGAATAGAGTAGAAAGTTTTTGTGATAAAATATAGTATAATATTCTGGCCACCTGATTTGAAGAGCTGACTCATTTGAAAAGACCCTGATGTTGGGAAAGATTGAAGGCAGGAGAAGAAGGGGACGGCAGAGGATGAGATGGTTAGACGGCATCACCGACTCAATGGACATGAGTTTGGGTTAACTCCGGGAGTTGGTGATGGACAGGGAGGCCTAGTGTACTGTGGTTCATGGGGTCGCAAAGAGTCGGACACGACTGAGTGACTGAACTGAGCTGAACACTATAAAATTGAGAAGAAAATCAAGCTATAATCAATAACAGTAGTAATTTAAAATTATTTGATTTGGGTAGACTCTTCAGTGAATGTTATATCTGTAGACACACTTCTTATATATATAGTAACTACCAGCTATGATTAATACCTTAAGGTGGCTTTCCTCACACATTGCTCACATTTCATTCCCATTTAACTATAAACCTTGGCAAAGGTTTATGTTACTAGTACGTTCACTGTGTTCTCCTGGTTCTCCCCATTTTTTGCTAAAAATGTCAATGTAGATTGTTGTTTGTTGTTCAGTCAAGTCATGTCTGACTCTTCACGACCTCATGGATTGCAGCACACCAGGCTTCCCTGTGCCCCACTATTTCCTGGAGTTGTCTAAGTTCATGTCCATTGCATTGGTGATGCCATCCAGCAGCCTCATCCTCTGTCTCCTTTTTCTCCTTCTGCCTTCAATCTTTCCCAGCATCAAGGTCTTTTCCAATCAGTTGACTCTTCGCATCAGGTGCCAAGGTATTGGAGCTTCAGCTTCAGCATCAGTCCTTCCAGCGAGTATTCAGGGTTGGTTTCCTTTAAGACCGAGTGATTTGATCTTCTTACTGTCCAGGGGACTCTCCAGAGTCTTCTCCAGAGCTGCAGTTTGAAGGCATCAATTCTTCAGCACTCTGTCTTCTTTATGGTCCAGCTCTCACAACCATACATGACTACTGTAAAGACCATATCCTTGACTATATGGACTTTTGTCAGCAAAGCAGTATTTTGCTTTTTAATATGCTGTCTAGGTTTGTCATAGCTTCCCTGCCAAGAAGCATTAGAATGCTTCTAATTTCATGGCTGCAGTCACCTTCCACAGTGATTTTAGATACCAGGAAGAGGAAATCTGTGATGCGAGCGGATGCCATGATCTTAATTTTTTGAATATTGAGTTTTAAGCCAGCTTTTTCTCTTTCTTCCTTTACCCTCATCAAGAGGCTCTTCAGGTCCTTTTTCCTTTTTGCCATTAGAGTGGTATCATCATCTGCATATTTGAGGTTATTAATATTTCTTACACAGTATTGTAACATAGAATAAAGTATTAAAAAAAATTTCTTCCTGCAGTCTTGATTCCAGCTTGTAACTCATCCAGCCTGGCATTTCACATGATGTGCTCTGTGTATAAGTTAAATAAACAGGGTAACAATAAACAGCCTTGTCGTACTCTTTTCTCAATCCTGAACCAATTAGTTATTCTATACAGGGTTCTAACTGTTGCTTCTTGACCCGTACACAGGTTTCTCAGGAGACAGGTAAGATGGTCTGGTATTTCCATCTCTTTAAGACTTTTCCACTGTTTGTTATGATCCACACAGTCAGAGGCTTTAACATAGTCAGTTTAGATTAAACAATATAATTAAAGAAACATTTGAGAACTCAGAATTGAGGGAAGAAGTGAGAGACTGTCTGCTTGGTAGAAGATACGGCGCTTCTCTCAATCTTAAAGACTTTAAAATTTTATCTAGTTGTTAGATGGGAGTGGTAGTCTCTCCCAGTGTTTAAGGAATGGCTGATGGCGCTAGTGTTGCCCATTCTGCACACTCACCAGTGGGAAAGTTAGAGCTTCTGGCTGTGGGGTCAGTGCCCTTCTTCAGGAAGGATTTTTCACTGGAGGAATCCAGGCATGAATGCATGGATTCATGAACGCAAGCTCATGCCTGTTTTTTATTTGTTTTCTTAAAATTATTATTTATTTATTTAATTTTGGGCTGCACTGGGTCTTACTGCTGCTCACAGGCTTTCTCTTCTTATGGAGAATGGGGGCTAACTCTCCAGATGTGATGTGCAGGCTTCTCCTTGTGGTGGCTTCTTTTGTTGTGGAGTGGCGGGCTGCAGAAATTGTGGCATATGGGCTCAGTTGTATCACACGGATTTAGTTGCCCTGTGGCATGTGCGATCTTGTGGGACCAGGGATCGAACTGGCATCTCCTACGTTGTAAGGTGGACTGTGGATTCTTATTCATTGGACCACCAGGGAAGCCCTCATGCCTCATTATTTTAATGCATTGGATTGGCCAAAAATTTCATTTGTTTTTTTTCTGTAGCCCTCCTGTGGTTCATCTGTATGTGGAAGATTAGCAAGTTTGCTGCTAGGTCCCTGATCTCTGTCCTGCTCAGCTAATGGCTCACTCATCAGTAAGAACTGTTTCTACTCCATCAAGCTTTTCCTTCATTTATTTTAGAAGCTTGTCTCATCAGTGCCTCAGTGGCACCACTTTTCCTCAGACAAAGCACTTCAGACTCAGTGTTAGCATTTTTCTTTTTTTATGCCATTCTGGGTATTCAGTCTTTATATTTTGATCAGATAGGGGTTTTCCACCTCTTAATCTGTATTGCCATGCTAATTCTCCAGTCCCTGGTTACTTCTGATCTCCCATGCTATATAAAATGTGGCTCTAGACCAATGAAACTAATTTTGCTTTGTGGATTCTAGAATTCAGTCTTAGCACATTAGCTTAGAGTCATACCCTGCATCATTTTCACCTCATTGATCTCTTTTCAAATGCAGTGCTAGCCATCTTGATTGTCACTGAGATTATGTGACAATTATGATTATTTTTATCCCTTAAATCTTTCAGTGGTTCTCTGTTTTCCTCTTCATTATCAGTGTGTTAGTTGTAGTCAGTGTTTTGTCATATTATTTCCTTCATATCCAAAGATACACTTTGCTGTTTCTTCTGTACCCTTTAAAAGTCTTTGATCTGTAAGCTATTGCTTACGTTTTCTCTGCTATCTTCCTTCCACATACTCTAGAAATATGACTTCTATTCCAGACTTCAATCCATATATTTTATTAAATTGTTCTCAATTATTTGGAAGAAAATACAGGCTGATAAACCTCAGGCAGTGAGGGTATCTCCCCTCAGTGCTAACACTTCTGTTACATACAAATGAGAATTCCTAATTGCTACCTTTTCAAGAAAGGATGAGGTCACCTATAAGTGTTTGGTGGCCTCTTTTGGTGCAGCTGGCTCTACCCCATGAAATATTTGCTGAAGCCAAAGTTATCTTGTGGAGTTAAGTGACAGAACACATCCATTGGGTGGGCTAATAATGATAAAATTATTCTTTTTATACACTCTGAATCTTTAGTGGCTTCTCTACATCCAGTTAGACAAATAAGCCCACAGTGAAAAGATATGGAATTTTGGAAAAATTTTGGAAACACTTAGTTAAAGTGTATTTTCAGGGCTGGTATCTTAACTTAGACTACTGTAACAAAATATACGCTAGGTGGCTTAAACAATAGACACTTATTCCTCACAGTTCTGGAATTAGTCCAAGATCAAAGTACGAACAAGTTTGATTCCCGGTACTTGTCCAGGGTACTGGCCTGCTCCCTGACTTATAGAAAATCACTGCCTTGTGTACTCATATGGCCTTTCTCTCAGTCTTCCTATTCTTATGAGGACATTCCTCTCATCATGAGGGTGGAGCCTAATTTAAACCTAATTGCCCCAAAGGACACATCTTCAAGTACCATCGTATTGGAGGTTAGGACTTCAATATATAAAGTTTGTGGGGACACAAGCAAATTTCACTATAACAGTGGTTAGGACTCCTCTGTGTGTTTGGTCCCTTGTTGGGGAACTATGGATCCTGCAAGTCATGAGGCGAGGCCAAAATAAAGGGCAAGAAAAAAGTGCCATTGGAAGTATTAAACTATAAAACTTCTCCCTTCTGCAGTCTCTCTTGACCTATTAATAGTGTCTTTTCCTTGCTACTTAATGTCATATTCCCTTGAGCAAGGAGATACTTGTTGGTTGAGTGTAGATCCTCACAGGTACCTAGGGCCCCACTACTGACTGCCAGCCTCCCCTTCTTTGTCAGTACTAGACCTCCATGGAAAATCAGTCTCCCATTCCCATGGGGTTGCTACCTTAACCAGCAGTGGATAGGTGATCTCCAAGTGATTGCAGCTGCCACACTAGGGTGTGCTGGATCACTGGATAAGGGGTAAGTTAGAAGCTTACCCTCCTTGTCTCTTGCTGAGTTTACTGTGGTGCTGCCAGTCCAAAAAGGGGATGGCCAACACCATATTCCTCCCTGAGACAGGGGTATGTACTTTCTTTTATGCATCACCCTAAAGCCTGCCACACCCATACCCCAACACACTGGAAGGTTGTGTGGAGGGGGTGCAGAACACCACTGAAGTCAGGAGCTGGGCGGCTGAGAACACATCCCAGGGAGGCAGTGGGAGTCAGGATTACACGTAAGCCAAGTCTCCAGCGCCTCCTGGCACGTGCTTCATTGTCCTATTGGGCTTTACTTAACAAAACACAAATTCCAAGATGAAATTATTAAGAATTTTAAGGCAAAGATTGCAGTGCCTTAGCTGCAACCAGGAGTCCCTTCTGAGTGTGAGTCTCTGTGCTGGTCACGCACACATAGAGGCAGCCTTACATGCAATTGGTGAGACTTGACTGGTACATAGTGTAACATTTAAGATCAAGCTAGTAAATCCTCTAAGAATTGAAAGGATAGCATAACATTGTATCCCTCCTTGGGAAAGGCTATGTGGCAGATTCATTGTCTGGCGTGCTCAGTCACTTCAGTCATGTCCAACTCTATGTGACCCCATGGACTGGAGCCCTCCAGGCTCCTCTGTCCATGGGGTTCTCCAGGCAAGACTACTGGAGTGAGTTGCCATACCCTCCTCCAGCAGATTTTCCTGACCCAGGAATCAGACCCACATGTCATTTCCTGCAGTGGTAGGCAGGTTTTTTTTTATTTTATTTATTTATTTATTTATTTATTAACCACTAAAGCAACCTAGGAAGCCCTAGGAAAAATAACCTAAAGAGTACTTTGGAAAGAGAATGTCCAACGCGGGAACATATATGTGTAAAATTGAAATGTCTGTTTAAAGTATTATAAATTATACCACTAAATGGATTATATCTAGTTGTTGGTTCACTGTCTTGATGTATGTTTAACTAATAACCTTTTCACATGTGCTAATTGAGGGGATACTGTGGGGTTCAGAGAAGCTTCCCAGGTGACACCAGTGGTAAAGAATCCACCTGTAAGATGTGGGTTCCATCCCTGGGTGAGGAAAATCCCCTGGAGGAGGGTATGGCAACCCACTCCAGTATTCTTGCCTGGAGAATCCCATGGACAAAGGAGCCTGGCAGGCTATGGTCCATTGGGTCGCAAAGAGCTGGGCGTGACCGAAGCAACTTAGCACGCATGCACACAAACTGATCAATATTTAGGAAGGAGGCGCATTCACAGATACAATCCACAAGGAGGAGCTCTGAGCTCATTGAAGCATTGCAGTTTGCATTTCTGTCTGAGTGTATCCATGGAGAGTAGGATTATCTTGAAGTATATAATTAGTTCCAAGGGAGAATTTTATCAGGTAAGTCTTTGGGGAATAGTAATGTGTAAATACGTATTAAAATGTTGTGGGAGAGGGCACAATTCTGCATAAGTCAAATTAGATGCAAATAAAGCAAAAGGCTTCCTGCCCTTGGGATTATTTGTTCTTTGGTTGAAGATGTATGTCACATTTTGGATTCTCATCTGTTAAGAGATAGCAAGGAAATAGTATGGCCATTTTTGCAGTTTTTGATTAGCTCTGACAAATAGAGATATAAGCTTTGCAGCTCTCAGATTCTGGTATTTTTCCCAGGGCAACTTTCCCAGAGAAAGTTATTGAATTATTTTTCTATATATTGTTTTCATATCAAGAAAGCATGAATTAAAGTATATTGTGGATGTCTTTCTCTTCAAGAAAATTAGAGATACCAAGGGAACATTTCATGCAAAGATGGGCACAATAAAGGACAGAAATGGTATGGACCTAACAGAAGCAGAAGATATTAAGAAGAGGTGGCGAGAATACACAGAAGAACTATACAAAAAACATCTTTATGACCCAGACAATCACGATGATGTGATCATTCACC
Organism: Procapra przewalskii; assembly: GCA_006410515.1. Lineage (NCBI taxonomy): Eukaryota > Metazoa > Chordata > Mammalia > Artiodactyla > Bovidae > Procapra > Procapra przewalskii. Next base: position 302,189 of record SJYF01000534.1, on the reverse strand, counting down.
TAGAGCCAGACATCCTGGAATGCAAAGTCAAGTGGACCTTAGGAAGCATCACTACAAACAAAGCTAGTGGAGATGGTGGAATTCCAGTTGAGCTATTTCAAATCCTAAAAGATGATGCTGTGCAAGTGCTGCACTCAATATGTCAGCAAATTTGGAAAACTCAGCAGTGGCCACAGGACTGGAAAAGGTCAGTTTTCATCCCAATCCCAAAGAAAGGCAATGCCAAAGAATGTTCAAACTACCACACAATTCCACTCATCTCACACACTAGCAAAGTAACGTTCAAAATTCTCCAATCCAGGCTTCAGCAGTACAAGAACTGTGAACTTCCATATAATCAAGCTGGATTTAGAAAAGGCAGAGGACCCAGAGATCAAATTGCCAACATCTGTTGGATCATGGAAAAAACAAGAGAGTTCCAGAAAAACATCTGCTTTATTGACTACACTGAAGACTTTGACTGTGTGGATCACAACAAACTGTGGAAAATTCTTCAAGTGATAGGAATACCAGACCACCTGACTTGCCTCTTGAGAAATCTGTATGCAGGTCAAGAAGCAACAGTTAGAACCAGACATGGAACAATGGACTTTCCAAATTGAGAAAGGAGGATGTCAAGGCTTTATATTGTCACCCTGCTTTTTTAACTTATATGCAGAATGCATCATGTGAAATGCTGGCTGGATGTAGCACAAACTGAAATCAAGAAATATCAATAACCTCAGATATGCAGATGACACCACTCTTATGGCAGAAGAAGTGAAGAGCCTCTTGAGAGTGAAAGAGGAGAGTGAAAAATTTGGTTTAAAACTCAACATTCAGAAAACTTAAGATCATGGCATTTAGTCCCATCACTTCATGGCAAATAGATGGGGAAACAGTGACAGACTTTATTTTGGGGGGCTCAAAAATCACTTTAGATGGTGACTGTAGCCATGGAATTAAAAGAAGCTTGCCCCTTGGAAGAAAAGCTATGACAAACCTAGACAGCATATTAAAAAGCAGAGACATCACTTTGCCAACAAAGGTCCATCTAATCAAAGCTAGTTTTTCTAGCAGTCATGTATGGATGAGAGAGTTGGATTATAAAGAAACGTAAGAGCCAAAAAGTTGATGCTTTTGAACTGTGGTGTTGGAAAAGACTCTTGAGAGTCCCTTGGACCACAAGGAGATCCAACCAACCAGTCCATCCTAAGGGAAATCAGTGCTGAATATTCACTAGAAGGACTGATGCTGAAGCTGAAACTCCAATGCTTTGGTCACTTGATGCGAAGAACTGACTCATTGGAAAAGACCCTGATGCTGGGGAAGACTGAAGGTGAGAGGAGAAAGGGATGACATAGGATGAGATGGTTGGATGGCATCATCGACTCGATGGACATGAGTCTGAGTAAACTCTGGGAGTTGGTGATGGACAGGGAGGCCTGGCATTCTGCCATCCATGGGGTTGCAAAGAGTTGGGCATGACTGAGGGACTGAACTGAACTGAAGGTTTGTGTTCTGTGCTTGGTCACCCAGTTGTGTCTGACTCTTTGTGATCTCATGGACTATAGCCTACCAGGCTCCTCTGTCCATGGGGTTTCTCCAGGCAAGAATACTGGAGTGGGTTGCCGTGTCCTCCTCCAGGAGATCTTCCCAACCCAGGGATTGAATCCAGGTCTCCCACATTGCAGGCGGATTCTTTGCCATCTGAGCCACCAGGGATGCCCATTGAAAGGTTGGTAGCAGTGATTTGGGAAACAGTGATATAGTTTGACTGTAGTTCTAAAAGAGAAAGGAAAGTTTCATTAGACTCATAGGGTGAAAAACTGAAGAGGTCTTTCTTGGCAAAGTAAAACCACCTACCCTTCTATCACCACTCTTTTCCCTTGATTTTATTTTTCAATATCTAGCTTTGTGTTGTATGTTTATTTGCTTTTAACCTGTTCCTCCCACTAAAGTGTAAGTGTCATTCTGAGGACAGGACTTTGATTTGGTTTAGATTTATCCTTAGAGTGTAGAACTGTGCATTGCACAGAGTGAGTAGGTGCTCAATAATTATTTGTGAAATGAATAAATCAATGAATCTGTAATACCACATGATTTATTTTATCATCTTTTAAAATCATATTTTTTATCATCTTTTGATTGAGGTAAAAATCATGATGTTGTGATGTAGTGCTATTCCTATTTTGATACTGGGAAACAGGGAAATTCTCAATAGTAACTAGGCTGATAATTATAACTTCCTTTACTGAGGGAGTCTCCTATACCTCCCTACTTGAAGTGAGTGTCTGCGTATCAACAGAACTTGGGGGCCCTAACCCAGTGGTATTGAGTCAAGATATGCATTTTCACATAACATCCAGGTGATTTGTGTGTAAAATTTGAATAGGTGACTCCAAAGAATTGGGACTTTAACCAAGCATGTGATTAGATTAGAAAGTCTGGCTTCTATTTACTCCTGAGCAAAGCTGAAGAAGAAAGGAGGCTGAAAATGGGATGAAATGGGATGTTCTGTAATGCCCTTCACTCTTTCTGCCTTTATACCCTCCTAAATACTTCTATATAAAGTCCTTTCAACTGTAAAGCTTTGTTGATGCTTTTCATTCCTTTTCCATCTTCATTTTTTCCAGGTTTCATACACTGTTATAGTTTCACCTAGTAGGTCAATAAGCAAATAGAATGCTTTGTATTGCACATATGAATGCACTTTATTCAAATAATGGCCTGTCCTAAAGTTCTTACCTCTCTGTACATAAATATTTTCTTCCTCTGCATTCTTAGATGTTAAGAAAAAAGTCCATTTTATAAGTAACAGTTTATCCTTCAAGTAACATTTTACAAAGAATCTTTTTTCGTCTTTGGTTTTAAAAATGTTTTTTAATTGGGAGATAAAAGCTTTACAATGTTGTGTTGGTTTCTTCCTTACAACAGTGTGAATCAGCTAGAAGGGTATGTGTATCCTCTCCCTCTTGAACCTCCTCTCCTACCCCATCCCATCTTTCTAGGTTGTCACACAGAAACAGGCTGAGATCCCTGAAATATATAGCAACTTCCCACTAGGTATCAATTTTACACTTGGTAATGTATTAATACATGGCAGGCTTCCCAGGTGACTCAATGCAGGAGACCTGGGTTCACTCCCTGGGTCTGGAAGATCTCCTGGAGAAGGAAATGGCAATCTGCTCCGCCTGAAAATCTCATGGACAGAGGAGCCTGGCAGGCCAGTCCCTGGGGTTGCAAAAGTCAGACATGACTGAGCACATATGCAGAAATGTATATGGTAATGCCCTCCTTGGGTCTGGGGTCTCTTCTTCAGTGGCTTTTCCAGTACTAGCTGAGAATGCTTGAGTGAGAATTACGTTCAGAAATGAGGTGCTATGTATTTTAATAAAGGTTTCCTGAGCTATAGCCTCTGTGAGGGTTAACTTCTGATGAATATAATTTATAGTCAGAAGGTCACTCTTAGAGACAGGACAGGAGAATGCCAATAGTGGTTTGATTTTTTTTTTTTTTTTGGTTAAAAATGCCCTGGGTCCACATGCTAAGATTTCATTGTTAAGTGTTAATACATAGGATAAATAATCTTCCCCTATTGCTACCATCTAATCTCCACACTGAAATTTAGTTTCCTTGATGAAAAAGGTCCACCTTGTATTTTCTTCCATGGAGTGTCTAGCACAGTATTATGCATTTCACAGTGTTCAATACAAGTTCATGATTTGAAATTTGAAAAAAGAATAAGCTGCAATAGAATTGTGAGTAAGCAAAAGATATAATAAGAAAAATAAGTCATGCATTTAGTAGACAGAAGTCTATGGACATTTTAAAGTTGCATGAATCATTATAATAAGCAGTCATTAGATATGTTTTACATTGTGTAGCCAAAATATCTTTATTTTTTAATATGTATTTGGGTTTAACTAAGTGGTATACCTGTTTTCTTTTGGAAGCTATAGTCATGCCTTCATCTAGGTAAAAATTCATGATGCCAAGATAGCATCATTTTGCTTCATTCATATTCCCTAGTGATGATCACACTATTTTTCCTCAGCTGAATAACAAAAAACAGTTTCTTTGTTCTGTCTTGAAAGGTGATATGAGATGAACTCAGCCTGCCTTTGTTTGTCTGTATCTTATGGCAAATTAGTCTTAGTGAATAATAGGAAGTCAGAACAGGCTCTCTTTTCTAGCTCTTGGTGGTGCTGACACACACAGACACAGTGCTTTGTACTTTACAAGTTTAAGAGAATACTATGTAGAATACAGCCTCACAAAAATGATGTTATATAATTATGCAGTAAATTAAGCAGTGCTGACATGGATGTGATAAAAGGTAGGCAACATCAGACTGTTAGGCTTACTGTTGTAGCTTTTTTTAAACTAATGCAAAATATAAAGCACTCAATTTTCATGTCATTGAGTTCTACTCTGTTATAACTCCCCACCTCAGTTTCATCAGGTCCTTGGGTATGTTCCAGTTTAACCCTGCATGTGCTTACTTTTTATGTTAGGTATTTATGTTAGGTATATTGTGTAGAGGAGAAGGCAATGGCACCCCACTCCAGTACTCTTGCCTGGAAAATCCCATGGATGGAGGAGCCTGGTAGGCTGCAGTCCATGGGGTCGCTAAGAGTTGGACATGACTGAGCGAC
>SJYF01000534.1:279849-290091 GCA_006410515.1 Procapra przewalskii | reverse complement strand
ACACTTGTGATTATATTTAGGGCCCACTTAGAAAATTCAGGAGAATCTCTGCATCACAAGAATCTTAATCATACCTCTAAAGTTTCTTCTGCCATAAAACGAGGCATTCACAGTCTCAGATTTCTTTGGGAGCCATTGTTCATCCTGCTACAGCATTTAAAAAATATATGTGTTTTTTCTTTAAAAAAAGACACTTACCCTTATTCCTATTTTGTGCCAATACATTCCTGTCCAACATATAAGTTACAAGGCTTATCCTATCACTGTAACTCTGGATCTGGAATTTTACAGAAAGGATACTCTGGCATATATTGTTCTTTCTTTGATGATCCTTGTTTATATGATGCTAAGTACGTCAACTTTTCAGGTACAGAAGGCTCTGGGGAAGTGGATGCATTAAAAAGAACCATTAATTCTTTCAAATGTCATATCCTAATTTTTCTTCAAAAAACATATTATCTATTTTCTGCTAAATGTTCTGTTTTTATCTTCTGGTTGATTCTTGGTTCATAAATCTCATTTAGTGGTGTCATGAGTTTCTTTTTGTTTCTCAGGCGTGGTCTGGCGTTGTGTTATAGTTGGAGCCTGGTAAAAGGACTGGGACCCATGCTGGGCGTTTTGTTCCTCAGGAGCTAAAATGTATTTCCTCTGCTCCATATTCTTGGACCTTGCTTTACCACTTGGCCCCAGTTTTCCTAAGGAAGCATTCCTAGTGTACTTCTTTCCTGCCAGCTTTAGTTCTTATGGTTCTTCTACTGAGGATGAGGGTTTGTTTTCTGAGGCCTCAGTCATAAAGACAGGAGAGTAGTAGACAGACGTCTGAGAACCTATCAACTGGCCATTGATTTCACTCAGATTACATTAGAAGATTCTTTATTACAGCAGGTGTCTGTTACAGAAGAAGAAAGATGACAGAGTAAGAATAGGCAATACTGGAATCCCTGATGATTCAGTGGGTAGTGTTGTAGCCATGGGTTCCGGGAAACAAACTCACTCAGAAGGACAATGCAGATAGTGGAGTACAGTTTATCACACCGGCGGGCCCAAGGCAGAGTCTCCTCTTAGCCAAGGACCCTGACCGGCATTTGTGAAAATCTTTTATACCCCATGTGTACGTGTCTGAACCCACCACTCCAAATTCCTTGAGACTTACCAAGGAAAATACAATCCTAATAACCCCATCATTCATGTGTTATGTGCTCATGTGCTCAAACAGTCAAACAATTAGCCAATAATCAATAAACCCGAGGTTACACTCCGATAGATACAGAAAAATTTATGGCCTGTCTGGAGGAAGGGGTGATTAGTGTATGTTTTCTCTTAGGCGATGAGTAACCTAGATATGATCTTCAAGGTTCCCCAGTCTGGAAGGGGTCTTATCTTTCTGTTGTTTTCATAGGCACTAAACACAGAGTTCAGAGTCCATTGGAAAGGTGGCCGAGCATGATCAGCATGAACAGGCCTAACATGAAGTCCAGGCCCTATAAATTCCTTCTTCAGTAAGACTCTGCTTTTTCACTGCCAAGGGCCTGGGTCCAGTCCCTGGCTGAGGCACTAAGGTCCCATAAGCTGAGGGGAGTGCAAAAAGAAAAAAAGAATATGCAGTAATTGGAGTCACTGAAGAGTGCTGTGCTCTATGCTCAGTCATGTCTGACTCTTTGCAACCTTATGGATTGTGTGTAGCCCTCCAGTCTCCTCTGTTCTTGAGATTTTCCAGGAAAGAATACTGGAGTGGGTTGCCACTTCCTCCTGACCCAGGGACTGAACTGGAGTCTCCCACATCTCCTGCCTTTACTACTGAGCCACTTGGGAAGCCCAGGAGATGAAGAATGGTAAATGCCAAATAATCTCTCAGTTTTGGGGAACTGTACTATCTTTCTCATTTGAGAAAGAGAGAATAGAATTTTCATGGAGAGAACAAATGTTCTAGAAATACAAATTATGCATCTGTATATAAATTTTAAAAGACCCCAAAAAACAAACTAGAATTAATAACCTATTTCCTGCACTTAATTCTTATTTTCTTACTATGTTACCATTTGAAATGGACTCATGTAACTGACTAATCTTAGGTAGAATTGATTGCTGATTTCCTAGGATAGTGAAGTGTTTGGATAGTTGTTTTTATCATAGGTTTTATTTTTGCCCCTATCTGAAATAAAGTAAACAAAGGTCTAATTTATGTCAACAAAACACTTTTTGAAGCTGACTAAATGACAATGTCAATAAATGCTTGAAAGGAAGATTTGCTTCCAATTCATTGTGAATAATTGAGGTGACAAACATATCAACAGTTCCTTCCTGAACTAAAGCTTTGGATTAAGTAAAATGTATTAGCACACTATCTTCCTGCATCCCTATCTCACTAGTTTTTTCCTGTAGTAGTAAACTGACATTCAGGCAACACAAAGATTGGTAGCAGTTGGGAAAGGAAAGGCCTCTAGTGTTTGGTTATACAGTTGGATACTTGCCAGCATCCTAACATCAGACTACTTTTTACAAACTCACCAGTCAATCAGGCAAGTTATCCAAAGCTGGAGACACAGAGGGGTCACTTAGGTGTGAGCCTTGCCTTTAAAGCAAGATTTTTTTATTTTTTCTTTTCTTCTTCTTTTTTTAAGGGCCAACAAGGAAAGGCTTCAGTGTGAAATCATGCAGAGGATTTCCTTTGTTCTATGAAATAATTGGATATGCAGGAATGATCCTTTATTTACACAGGGAATTTCTAACAATAGATTCTGATTTTGCTATTAAGGCTCCTATTTCTCATTTATTCTAAGAGAATTTGAAATTCAAAAAGAAAGAAGAACAACTGTGTAAAAGCAGAATGTCTTGAATATGCTATTGATGTAAAGATTAACCTTTAAAACAGGGCATCTGCTATGGTACAGCTCTATGCAGAAAGTCTGTTTACAAAAAAAAGGCATTAATCAAGACATATAAATCCATTTATAATGTCTTTGCACTGTGGCTAACTTAGGAGTAAGCTGGTGAGTGAGACGGCTGAAGTCTGACAGCTAATTTAAACCCAAGGTCTTGACTGTCCAGAGATTTATCAGAGAGTCAAGCAGCCAGTATCTTTTTATGACTTGCACCTTCTCCTTTTTCAGAGGTAGTAAATGAAAAAGACTGGAAAAGGAGGTGCCATCTATTGCAGCTGTGTAAAATCACATAAACACCGTGCCCTAGGCTTTCATTATAACACCTCCTTCGTAGCTAATTACTGTCAGCGTTAAATCACAGAGTCAGGAGGCCCCACTCGGTATCAATTCATTCATTTCAGGTCACAGTTTGGCAGAAAACCTGTAGTGAAAGGCCAAACCTTTATCCACTAAGCCTTTTATTTGTGACTAAACAAAAGTCTTGACAAGTAGTATAATTTGCATCAAGCAGAGCCACACCAAGAAGCGATTAATAGTGGGGTTTTTTTAAGTAAAAATTTACTCTAGCCTCCAGTCCGGTTGACAGGATTTATCATTTTGCATATCAAAAGACACCAAAGGTGGTCAGTTATTTTTTCCCCAGTTCAAGCATTATACCTTTCAACGAATGAATAACATTATTTTTTAAAAAATAAGCGTGACATTTTACATACATCAGATCGAATTTACTTGTCTTAATACTGTACTGGAAAAGTGAAAGTAAAGTTGCCCAGTCGTGTCCGACTCTTTGCGACCCCATGGACTGTAGCCTACTAGGCTCCTCCCTCCATGGGATTCTCCAGGCAAGAGTACTCCAAGCAAGAGTCCTGGAGTGGGTTGCCATTTCCTTCTCCTGACCCAGGGATCGAACCTGGGTTTCTCGCATTCCAGGCGGACGCTTTAACCTCTGAGCCATCAGGGGACCAACTGTACTGGAAAGGTAAGGTTTGTGGTAGTACTGGTTTTTATAAAATGCTGATTGGAGAGGTTTACTATCCTAATCCTTTTAAAGTCCATTATTGTACAATTCAACATGTCGGAGGCGGGGGGATCAGATCAAAATGTGTTTTTAAGAAATGGCAGAAAGGTTTTAATATGCCTAGGTGTTTTCTATAATATAAAAGTCTGTAAAGCTACCAACCTTCCAGGGGGTTTGATTTGCTTTTTTGCTATCAAGCTGTTATTCTTAAGACAGCTTATTTAGGAAAAGAAATCAAATGTACTAGAGCCCAGTATATATGGTTGGCAGTTTGATATAGGTTCTTAAACTGATTTTCTGTTCATATAGATACAAGATTGAAATGAGAAATTCAAAATCAGTGAAACTCAAACTTGAGTAAGGTAGAGTGATGCTGTTAATCCATAAGAATCAATTTCTTCTCATCTTCTCTGCTTCGGTTTTAGGACATAAGAGAAATGCTTTTGGTGAAAACATGTGTTATTGTTTTCAATGAAGAGTTCTTGTGGCCTTAATGATGTCAGAGCCTAGCTAGTCCAGGATGACTAGCTAGGCTCAGGGCTAAGCCAGAGCCTGGACTAGCCATCTTCTCAGTTATGACCTGTGTATTTAATTCGCACAAGGATAGTATGAGTTGAGGGTTATCTCTATTTTGTAGATGAAAAAAGTCAAGTTACAAGAAATTAAATATCTTGCTCAAGATCATATACTGCTAAGAGGCAGGTCTGGAAATAAAACACAAGTGTCCTATCTTGAAGCCTCCTGGTTTTTCTGCCTCATCTCCTTCTCTTCTGCACAATTTGTGGAGTTGTCAGTAGGGGAAGATTGTATCTCTGTTGGGCTCATCATTACCATTTTCAATGGTCAGGGTTTAAATGCATTGCCCCCAGCAAGGTTTTAGGAAGAATTGCCTTCTCTCTGTCAATTGCCAGACTGAGAAAACTCTAGTTTTATCATGGAATGAAGCACTTGAGATTATAACTGAAGTGAGTAGGTATGGAAATGTCATGCTTTGTGGGATCCTTAAGATTTTAAATGCATGAGACTTGCAGGGATTGGGGCCTGGTGGTTACATTTGTGATACAAACAGCATCATACATGTCTGTAGCTTGTTCAGTTCAGTCCAGTTGCTCAGTCATGTCCGACTCTTTGCGACCCCATGAATCGCAGCATGCCAGGCCTTCCTGTCCATCACCAAGTCCCAGAGTTCACTCTGACGTCCATTGAGTCAGTAGCTTGTTAGTCCTGCCCTATTCTGTCTCAGGGCTCAGTGAAAGGTAACGTTTCAACTAAGATGGATTCTATTACTGCAGAATGGTTGCTAACAGGGCATTTATTTATGTAACAGGTAAGTTTTGTAATTTTTGCCTTAAAAAAAACCCAAACTAAATTAGAAAGTGAAAGCCTTTGTGAGTGTCTACAAAGTGCCTGACACTGTGTTGGATGCTCAGGGAGGGATCAGCACTGAATAGGACATAGTCTTTGGTTGTACCTCTGTAGGAAATGGTAGTACAGTTGGATAGCAAAAATAGGCAGATGTTACAGTGATAGGTGCAATAATTAAAAAGTACATAATATAGAATAGAGCTATAAGGTGGGTTTTAGGAACTCTGGGTAAAAGAAGGTGCCTTTAAAGCATAAATAATGATTCGCTAAGCAGAGGAAATTTCAGGTTCAAAGACAAACAAGAGGATATGGAATAGCCATAGTGCCATGGGTCCAGGGTAAGAGTAGGTGGGTTGAAAGGTTTTTACAAGATGGCAGGAGAGACTTGTGACAGGTCATGAAAAGACTTGTGGATCATGGAGGTCAGACATATGAAGACCATTGAGAGCCACTGAAGGGCTTCAGCAGATCACCATGATCACAGTTGTGGTTGGGAAGCCACAATCAGTAGTGTAGGGACAGGTTTCAGAGCAACAATATCAGAAGCATGAGACCAGTTAGGAGTTAGGATCTCATGTCGTGTAATCTTTAAGGATAAACAGATTAAAGAAGCCCTGGCAATCTTAATTAACTCCTAAGTTTGGTTGTGGGGCTGCTGTAGTGTTTTAATATTTATAATTGCTTTAAATGATCAACTTAGCTCTTTAGCTGGATTCCCCAGGGAAGGAGCAGTGAGATGGAGATCTGCATACGGAAGGTTATGTTGGCAAGTGCCCTCAGCATCAATGCCTGTAGGGGAGTAAAGAATGCAAGACTGGCAGAGGGAAGAGTTGAGAGGTAATGAAATCCCAAAGAGCCAATGCATGGGATGCTTTTCAGGAGGTGGTTGGTGCTTAAAGGCGAGAGAGCTAGGTCTTTATACCTCTGTGGCCAGTCATTGGATATAGACTGTCCCCAGGGATGAGGGAGACTTTTATGCTGTGGGCAATTCCTGAGATTCTTCTAAGAACCATCAGTTGCAACAGTCTGGCTGCTGGGGGAACAAGTGCTCAAATGAAGCACTGCATCCACTCTAGCTAAAGGTGTAAAAATTCTCCTGAGAACATCCTTGTAGAGTAATCAGGTTCAAAACAGCTCTCCTCGGCCTTTGCACTTGCTCTTCCTCTGCATGGATTTTGTGTGGCTGGATTTTCTTGTCACTGGGTTTCTACTTGTAATATCTCCACCAGAAAGGCTCTTTTGATCACCCTCTGTAATCGTCCCCAAGCCCAACAGTCACTGCCTAGGACATCACCCTGTTATCTTTATAGCAGAACAAGATGATTACAAATCTCACTGTCTCCCCACTCCTAGGATGTGATCTCCAGTACACCTTTTTGTCTTGTTCACTGCTGTATCCCCTGCACCCAGAACAGTAGTTGCTCAATCAATCTTTGCCAAATAAATAAATAAAAATTAAATTTAAGAGAATAGATATTAAGAGAGGTGGAATTTTCCAAATGAGGGATCCTGAGGAATTCTTCTGTTGCTTTTGACATTGGCAGAACTCAAGTCCAGGAAACGGGTTTGTGTCTCATAACTTTTCTACAGTTTTCAGTCACCCACAGAGAACTACTGGAGAATATCTCTTGATCATGTAAGATGGATAGGCCTCTGGCAAGAGTTTAGCTCTTAGATCTCACATTGGGTGTAATTTTTTTTTCCTCTGGCCTCTGGGATGTTTGAGGGCTTTTATTATTCAAAAATGAAACTATCTTAGGGGAACATAAATTATCTATTAAAGAGACTTTTGGAATTTTAGCATAAAAAATCACATGTGGAATTTGTGCAGAATTGACAAGCAGCTACTCCTCTATAATCACCTAAACCATTTTCTTTCAAACAGAAACAAACTGAAAAATGTAGTAATTTTCAAGTGTAGAGGCAAAAAGGCACTTAGCCCAGCTTGAAGATTCAAATTATGGAAACAACACTGCTGTACTTGGCTTTAATTTGAACTTCAGCTCTTAGAAATAGGTTTAACATCTAGCCTCATGACAACTGCTGACTTCAGAAGGGCCTGTGGAGGGCAAGGCATAGAGGGAAGAGCCTTCTTTTCACTTGCTTTTGACTTTGTCTGCCTGCTTCATCCCTGTTACTGTACCTTATAAGGTGTACTTATTGTGTTTGGAAGCACTTATTGTGTTTGTTGGAAAAGAGTGGAAGGAATCTTTGGAAGTCATTTATTTAAGTCTTTGTTACTAGCCAGGAATAAATGGACATCAATAATAAAAATTCACTCTTAGTTATATTTAAATATTTAGATTCTTTACTAAAATGTTTGGTCTTCTGATTCAACTAACAGTCTAGAGAAAAGACAGGAAAGCATTTGGGTCATTATCAAAGGTGCTGAGTATACTTTGGGCAGATCTGCAGTATCTTCGAACAATAGGAGAGAGAGTAAAAAATCACAGGGTAGAAGTGGGGCCAATGTGTATATGCAGATTTGACCTTATTAAAGGAGTTTCCTGTCAACAATTAGAGAAGCGCAAGGTAGAGGTGGAATGCCCCAGAATGCGGTGAATGCTCAGTCTTATAGGTGTTCAGAGAGACCATGGACAGCTTTTGCAAAAAGAGATTCCTAAAGAAATTCACGAAACAGAAGGAAGATGATATTGTAGCCTTAAAGGTCTATCACAAAGAGAGTGACTTTTTATGATTTTTTTTGTCACTAGGTAGTTTGTTGCCATAAATGCTATATGTTTAAAAAAAAAAAGTGCTTTTCTCTTTGAATCCAAGTGTTCCTTTTGACTTCTGCATCTTCCCAGTTACTTAAATGTGAAAATCCGAGTCTAAATAAATACAGATCTCTCTCTCTCTCTTTCTTGTACCCATCATTCCCTCATCTTCAGCCTGTTGGGTTTTTAATTTAAAAATAGTGTTTTTATTCAATCTTTAGCTTTATTGAAGTTATAACATGCACAGGTAACAACAGAATCAGCCCCAAACTGGCCCTATTCCGTTTCCAACAAGTTACTGATTTGCTTTTCAGGGACAGCAGAACAAAACTGCAAGTCATGCAACTGAAACATACTCAGCAGAGAAAATTTTTACTTCAAACAATACCCAGAACCCAAATCAGCCCCTTCCTGCCCCTCTGAGGTGAATTCACACCTCTGGAGTAAATACGAATTTATCTAATGAAACGAGGAGAAATTGTACACAGTTTTGAAAAGGCCAAATAATTTGGAGCCAAATTTGTCAAGTAATATTTTACAAAAATAATATAAATTTTTTTCATTCTTCATCAGACTCATAATTCAAAACTGAGCCCAAATGTCACATCCCATGTTCCAATTCCTTTTTTCCTGTCTGCATGGCAGAATTAAGCTTTCTTCTCTGGACTCAAATAGTCCCTTCTCCTTTCATCTAAAACAGAGCTTCCAACATGATATTGTAAATTTTTGGTTTCCTGGAGGGAGATTATTTTCTATTACTCATCTTTGAGCTGCTTATGCCCATCAGAGTTCCTGGCCCACAGTAAGAGCTCAGCATGTTTGTCAAATGAATAATGCAAATTTCCTAAAGCACATGAATTCATTTCATGCTGCAAAATTTCATGTTCGAATGTGTATTAGCTAGTTTCTATAACAAATTCCAAAATGTCAGAGGCTTATCCAAATAGAGCTTTATTTTTTATTCATATAAGAGCAGTGTGGTCAGCTGATAGAGGTGGCCTTTCTTATAGCTCTACCTTTCTCTAGGAGCTAAGAATGCTAAATTTGTGATGATCTACATCTTCATGCAAGGAATTCCTGGACATACTCTTAGAATTAAAATAGTGCATGCTGTTTTAGGCCAGCCACTTATCTCTCATTAGTTTATCCAACTAATGTTTATTTAAGAGTCTACTATATGCAAGACACTGTTCTAGGCATTTAGGTCCCTGCCCTTGTAGAACTTAATTTTATTTCAGATACACAAAAAATCATAAGTTAAATAAATGAAATAATGTAGTATATTAGAAGGTGATAAGTGTTATGGAAAAATAAAAGGTAGAGCACAGAGAAGGCAATGGCACCCCACTCCAGTACTCTTGCCTGGAAAATCCCATGGATGGAGAAGCCTGGTGGGCTGCAGTCCAAGGGGTCGCTGAGAGTTGGACATGACTCAGTGACTTCACTTTCACTTTTCACTTTCATGCATTGGAGAAGGACATGGCAATCCACTCCAGTGTTCTTGCCTGGAGAATCCCAGGGACGGGGGAGCCTGGTGGGCTGCCGTCTATAGGGTCGCACAGAGTCGGACATGACTGAAGCGACTTAGCAGTCAGTAGTAGAAGCAGCATGGTAAAGGAGATCAGGAGTATATAGGAGGCTTATTGTAAGCTTGTTGTTGTTGTTTAGTTGCTAAGTCGTGTCCAACTCTTTTGCAACCCCATGGAGTGTAGCACACCAAGCTCCTCTGTCCATGAGATTTCCCAGGTAAGAATACTGGTGTGGGTTGCCATTTCCTTCTCCAGGGCATCTTCCTGGCCCAGGGATCATCCCTGAGTCTCTGGCACTGGCAGACAGAGTCTTTACCACTGAGCCACCAGAGAAGCAGAATCTGAAAGAGGGCTCTTTTGAAGTCAGATGAGATGGAGCAGTATGAAATTTTTGCCAGCTGTAACCAGCATCCCAATGTGTGCTTATTCCACATATTCAAATTGCTCATGTCTAAACTTCATCGCTAGTCCTTTCCTAGCTTCCTATTCACTGGACTAGGCTTACACACTGGTGCAGACTCTAGGCCCCAAAGCTATTTACCTTTTCAGTTACTGTTTCATATGTTCTACTCTCTGGTTCCCCTGGATTAAGACATGGACACAATTGTAAATTTTCTGCTTGAATTTCTTTTTTTTCTTTTTTCTTTTTTTACTTTACAATACTGTATTGGTTTTGCCATACATTGACATGAATCCACCACAGGTATACATGAGTTCCCAACCCTGAACCA
>SJYF01000534.1:268053-279840 GCA_006410515.1 Procapra przewalskii | reverse complement strand
CCCCCCCCCCCCCCCATATCATCTCTCTGGGTCATCCCAGTGCACCAGCCCCAATCATCCTGTATCCTGTATCGAACCTAGACTAGCGATTCATTTCTTACTTGATAGTATACATGTTTTAATGCCATTCTCCCAAATCATCCCACCCTCTCCCTCTGCTTGACTTTCAATCATTACCTAAACTTCTACTATGCCATGTGTTGAGCTTAGAGACTGTGGTTACTCATCCAACCAGAGCTTACATCGCACCAGCAGAGTGACTTTTTGGTTTGCCATTTTCTACGCATGGGCAGCCACTTCATCCCTTGGAAGGCCTCTCTGCCTTGTGCTCATCTTCCTGGATATGCTTTGAGAAGCCATCAGCTTTCTCTCAACCTTCAGCTTTCTCTCTTTCTGGCAACAGAGCCTGACTGTTCCAGGAGAACCCCTTGGCCTATCTTCTCCTATCCTAACCTAACCTGACTGTTATTTCCCAGGAAATAAGTAACATATATTTCATTCCTTCACTGGAAATGCCTCATTTTACTCTCATTTTTTTTTCTTTTAAAGCTTGGTTCAAAAATTCCCTCTTTTGAGATATCGTGACCAACTCTATCGCATCCTTATCACTCCATCATCTGTCTCTCCAGTCCTCTGTGTAAAGAGTTATATTACCTTACAGATACTTATGTGTTGCTTTGTAGCTATTGTTGCTACCACTCTAATCTTTATTTAAACATCAATCTGATCATGATTATCTCTTCCCTTTTTCCTATTGCTTCAGGCCTAAAATACACCATTCCCATGGAGGCTCCCACTCCTTTTGTCCCCCAAGTAGCAAGCTGCTCTCCTGGACTCACAATGATCCTAAATTCATTTCCTCCTTTGTATCAGCCTGGTGTTTTTTTCTTTATTCACCTGAATATGTAGGTTCTTCCCATCCTTTAAGCCTGCTAATGTCTCATTCATCTCACTGAAAGACTTTTCTGATTTATAAACTTGCTATTTGAACTCTTAAGACAAAGAGCTACTTTTTTCCTCATTGATCTTTTCCTCATTGATCTTTCCTTTGCACTCCTGCTCTCTCTCACACCCACATACACACATACAAGCACTTAATTATATACTGTTATATATTGTTTACTAAAGTTCCACCTACTGTTGTGTTTACTTCTCAATTAGCTTATTAGCTTGTTAAATTATAGCATTTCTGCATTTTCTACAAAATAGCCACCATTCCCCTGACCGATCCCATCTACCCTCCTGCTTGTGTATGAGGGACAATATTGGAATGATCCTGGGAAGTAATTTATGTTGTGGAATTAAGATGCGCTGTCTTTTTTGATGTAGACTTCTATGGTTGGGTCCTAGGAGTATCAGTCAGACTTAGTTGATTTATTTACTCAACAAATAATACGGAAGAGCAGGCTTTTAGGTCCTTGAAATAAAGTGATAAGATAGGCCTTGCCTTCAGGGAGATGCCACTCAGGTACTGTGGTGTGTAGACAATAAACACATAAACACAGAGATGTGCTAATCACTCAGTCATGTCCAACTCTTTGCAACCCCCTGACTGTAGCCTGCCAGGCTCCTCTGTTCGTGGAATTCTCCAGACAAGAATACTGGAGTGGGTAGCCATTCTCTTTTCCAGGGGATCTTCCTGACCCAGGGTTTGAACCCAGGTCTCCTGCATTGCAGGCAGATTCTTTACTGTCTGAGCCACCGAAGAAACCCATGGAGAAGCCCATCAGGAAATCTTCACTGGTGGCTCAGACAGTAAAGAATCTGCCTGCAATGCCGGAGACCTGGGTTTGATCCCTGGGTTGGGAAGATCCCCTAGAGAAGGGAATGGCTACCCACTCGAATATTTTTGCCTGGAGAATTCCATGGACAGAGGAGACTGGCAGGCTATGTTCATGGGGTTTCAAAGAGTCAGATATGACTTAGTTACAGAGTGTGCATACACATACATATCCATCTTTGGAGTGGGGGTTAAAAATAGTACAAACCTTATAGGACAGTTATAAAGATTGGATGAGTGAGTATTTGTAAAGTGCTTAAAATGTAACTTGCACAGGATAAGTGCTATTAAGTGATTATTAAGTAAAAAATAAATATTTTTGAGGTATGCTTAACCAAAGTTAGAAGTGTCCAGTGAATTGGTTGTGCAACATGAGGGAAGGAGGAGTCAATATGACACAGACATTTTTTTTTTTTTTACTTTGGCAGTTGCATGAATGATGATATCGTTATTGGTATGAGAAAGGTTTGTTGGTTGAAATGGGAGTAAATTTATAGGATATCGGTGATCAAGAGTTTTGTTTGACCAAACACATTATAGAAGAGCTGACAAGTAGGCAGGACACTTTAGAAAATTGGAACTTCCAGACAGAGAACTGAATCTGACATAGAAATTAGAGAGTTACCAGTGTGTGGATGGTATTTGTGATCACAAAAATGCATGTGATATTTTAGGGAGAAAGCTAAGATTGAGAGATGAGTCCTGAGGATAGGGCAGCATTCAGAGATTTGTAGAGGAGGCAGAACCAACACAAGTCTGAGAAGGAGTGTCTAGTATTGCAGATGGAAAACCAAGGCAAGGTAAGCATATAGTCCAGTGCAGAACAAGATTCAAGGAGAATATGGACAGCCATACCAAATAAGGCTGAGAAGATGAATAAGATGAAAGTGAGAGTTGTCAATGGGCTTTGGAAAAAAGGAGATAATTGCTGATTTTGGTCAGAGCTATTTCTGTGGGGGTGGTGGGGAGGAAAGCCTGGTTGGAATGGGTGGAGGAGAGATGGGGAATTGAGGGGTGGGGATGACAAGTATACAGAACTGTCCTGAGAAGTTTTGCTGTGAAAGGCAGCAGTAAAGTAGGGTGGTAGCTGGTTGTGCGTACATGGACAAGGAGGGTGGTTTTCTCTCTTCTTTTCTCTGATGGGTATGATATTAAGATATGTGTTCTGTCAAATGGAATGACCCAATAGAGACTAGGATATATTGTTAAGGCAGTGGGAGATAAGATACTTCCAGAAGTGAAGCCATGAGATGGCCAGAGAGGATGGACTCACAGCTCAAGTGGAGAGTTTTTCATGAGGGAAGTAAAGTGGAGAGCAATGTAGATAGAGCTTGGGCTCTGCATGAGGCACAGATTTCTTCTCCCCCATTTAGTCTATTGAGTAATTCTCTAGGTTCAGATATGCTGTAGATTTAGGAGCTTATCTGGACTTGAAGGATTTTATTATGTTGAAACAGACGGTGTTTTCATTTTGGCGGCTGAAATGATGGTGAGGAGTTGTAACATATGCATTGGTCACCTGGCTGATTCTTCCTACCTTTATGCTCTCAGTTTTCCACTTCCTCCAGCTCTCCATCCCTGCTTAGTTTATTATGTTCTGCTGTTTGCTACTGTGGAGCATGCCCTTCTCTCATTATGTTACCTACAGAATTTTGTTTTTTGTTTTTGATTAGTTTTTTTGGTTTTTCACTGAACTAAAAGCTTTATAAGGACAGAAGCACATTTCTCTTTTTCTCCATTGTATCCGTAGCGTCTGGTGTAGCCAGCTATCCAGTGAGAGTTTAATACACACTTGTCTGGCATGCAGTGGAAATTTAACGTGTACATTTGTCCAAAAAATAAATGCATGAGATTTTTGAGTGAGAGAGGATGTTCAAATTAAAATTAAGTACCTTTTCTATGTCTCTAGCAAGATCCCAGGAAATCCTTTTCTAATTCAATGAGAGGTAGAGATTTATGTGGAAGGGAGTCTTTAATGATATCCATGGAGACATCCATTTTTTTCCTTGCATTGTCACAGAACAATCTGAATTAGATTATGGCTGAAAAATATAACTGTATTACATACAAGCGAATTTAGTGACACATTATTTGTTAATAAAGTTTCTTACACATATGTAATAGATGCCAATTTTCTTTATAATACTCAACAGTTTTATTATTTTTGAGAGGGGTTTTATTGGAACTTGTATTAGCCCCTACATGTCCAAACTGCTGCAAAGTCCAATGTTAATCATTTTTAGAGGTCTCTGACCTGTGTTATATTGTCATACTCTGGGCTTCTGTCATTCTGAAAAGAGGTCTGGCAGCCTCCCAATTCTTGCCTAGGGCAAATCCTGGTCCCAGGCCAGGGTTGTGCTGCGGTGGTTATTCCTTATGGTCACATTATTCCATGGTTAAGGGGCTGGTTCCATTTGTGGGCCCAGAATTGCCATTTTATGTCTCCAGATCCAGGTCTCTGCCCAGTTCTCCAGAGATCCCACATGCCAGGTTGGTCTCACGGTGTCCGGTCCTGTATCATTTATGGACCTAACATATCTAAGCCCTTTCCCTGAAGTTACTACAGAATCTGCAAGCCTTGTTCTTATTCCCAGTTCTGTGTTATCCACTGGAGGAATGTCTTCCTCTCCAGTTTCAATCAGTTCTAACACAGAAAAGGTTCATTCCACCTCCTCTTTCAACAATAGAGCTTGAGGGAGTAAGAGATAGCCCACAGCATCAGGTCTCAGATCCACCACAGATGAACCTGTTGTCCTTTCCTAAGAGTGGGAGGGGCCTGACTTGAGGAATGCAGATGCTTGATTCTTGCCTTTAGGATGATTCTACAGTAGTAGGAAACAAAGCATACGTTAATTTCCCAGCTCATCACCCCACTGTATCATATTCTCAATAAATCCATGTTTGCTGAATGTATTGGATTTTATTATGCAGGAAATGAGAAAGCCTTTTAAAAACATATAGATAACATTTTTAATGAGTAATTTGCAAAAATAGTTGAGCTAACAGCTTAAAATTTTGTGTGCTCAAAAGTAAAATTAAACATTATCTTTAACCCTGCTGTCTTTAACACTGTTGATTTGTTTGAAACATCATTTCCATAAAACTGATCTCTTCCTATGTCTGATTAAAGATGTTAGCTTATGTAGGATCTAGCTATTGACATTTTATCTTCTATACCCCGTGGATTGAAATAATTTAGTAGCCTGAAACATACATTTACAGTCAGGTTTTGGGGTTTACAAATAGCAGGCAAAGAATAATCAAGCTCTTTCATTTTTGTTTCTCCCTGCCATTTACAGAAAATGCTTCTTTGGTCACAGAATTACCTGGCTGATCTGCCTCTGTGGCAATCTCTTATTTCCCTTGATTTCTGGGATTAGAACAAGTGACCAGCAACACATTTTGTCTCCCAGGATACAAGCCCATTGTGGTTGCTGGGAAATGAGTACAATTAGGATCAGCTCCTTGGCTGAATGGTTTTTAGTGCATCATACAGGGCATGTATCCCTGTGTGGTGAAAGGCATTGCCCGTTAGCCTGCATCAGGGCAATCAGTTTTCATTTGGTTTCTTTGAAAATTCTCACACTCTATAATGGAAACAAGGAAAATAGAACACCTTTAATGAGCAATTCCAGTTAACTTACTGACTCTGTGGTTAGTAGAGGTGGGGCAGGAGGGTGGCTGTTTGTGTGTTTCCCTTGGTGGCACAGCCCTGCCAACCGTTAGCACTGCAGTGGTCCTGCAGTGGCATTCTCTCTGGGTCACAGGCCCAGGGACGGCCTTCCCCACCCCACCCCACCGCACCCCCAAGTCTGCACTCTCACTGCCTTCACTGAAGCAGTCCTGAACTAACCCTGGCCAGCTAAACCTGGTGGAGCACTGTCGGGAGGAGGGGGACTGAAGGGGAAGGCTGCAGCAGTATCAGGAGCAGCTTCTCCTCCCTACAGCTTCTCGCTTTGGGTGAGACGTGCAGCAGGGCAGGCACACTGGCAGGTACATTGGCAGTCAGGTGGAGATGGGAACGCTCTGACTGTGAATTTGGCAGCCGCTCTGCTGGCATGAAAGGCTAGTTGAAGATGCTGTGGACTGGAATATCATGACTAAACCATGACTTGACCTATTTGGATGACTGCAAGAACAAAGGATCCTCCATCAAGAAGTTTGCAGCAACTAACCACACCTCTCCCCCATCTCGCCCTTAAAAGGGCTTTGCTGAAAGCCTTTGGGGGAGTTTGGGAGTTTTTAAGACATGAGCCACTAGTCTTCTTGCACGGTTCTATAATAAACCTTTCTCTGCTCCACACTGATGTTTTGTGTTTCCATATTGTTTGGCCTCACTGGGGGTATATTTGAAAGATAGCTATTGTGATACAGTGCATTAACTATTAGGGTACTTTTTTGTATTCATGTTTGATTTTTTATTTTCTTTTAGCTTTACAGCTAGCATTTTTTCTAAGATAATTTTTTGAGTATTTTTGAAAAGAAGCCATAGTTCTGGTTCAGTGCAGATTCAAGGGAGACTAGAAAGATATTTTGTGGACCTGCCCATGTTAAATGCTCTCGGGCAAGCCTTTTTACAGGTAAATAGGAGCTGGCTTAAATCAGTGCTTCTTCATCATGGCTGAAGAATCCTCTGAAAGTGTTAATTGCTCAGTCGTGTCCAACTTTTTGCAAACCCGTGGACTGTAGCCCCCCAGGCTCCTCTGTCCATGGATGTTTCCAGGCTAGAATACTGGGGTAAGTTGCCGTTTTGTTGTCTGGAGGATTTTTCTGACCCAAGGATCAAACCTGGGTCTTCTGCATTACAAGCAGATTCTTTACCATTTGAGCCATGAGGGTATCTCTAGAAGAATCCTCTTCCCTAGGATTCCCTAGAAGAATCCTCTTCCCTAGGATTCCCTAGAATAATTCTCTAGGAAGTTTTAAAAATACCATTTCCCAGGTCCTGTCACAGATTAAGTAAATTAGACTTAGTGGAGTGGGACCTGGCATTTTTATTAACAGTACGTAACAGCTTCTCTTGGTGATTTTACTGTGTGTGCCCAGGATTGAGAAGCATTGGATTAGATGATCTATTAATGTTTTGCCAACTTCCACACTCTATGAATTAGTTTTTCTCCCCCCTTGTGGAAGGAACTTTGTATTATATTGCAGTCTTTTTATTAAAAATGTTAAAAATGAAGCCACAAACAACTCTGAATAGCCAATCCAATCCTGAGAAAGAACAAAGCTGGAGGCATCATGCTCACTGATTTCAAAATATATTACACAGCTATAGTAATTAAAACAGTATGGTAGTGGACTAAAAAAAGACATAAAGATCATCAGAAGGGAACAGAGAGCGCCCAGACATTAACCCTGCATATATGGTCAATTAATTTATGACAGAGGAACCAAGACTATATTAATACAATGGGGAAAGGACAACCTCTTCATAAATGGTGGTGGGAAAACAATGGTCACTTGAAATATATTTTTTCACTCACACATTAATTTTGATGTGTTTTCAGTTTTTATAAAAATCACAGATATTAGTATTAAATTCTCCTCAGTTGTTGCTGGGGAAGAGAGGTAGATATTACCCAGAAAGGATCTATAAAAATGGGGTTGTTCTACTTCCAACAGAAATAACTTTTCCAACTAAAAGAATTTAATCTGTCTCATCCATTGCCAAAGCACAATGCTGATTCCTTGGGAAACTGCATCTCTTTAGAAAACAAACACACAGGTATGGACAACCCAGAGACAGAAGAGCTGCAGGACTTCAGGCATGAGGTCATCGTTTTGTTGGGGATATTGGACTGGAGTTACGGTATAAATCTGTTAGTAAATATGAAGTGCTTGTGGTTGGTGCTGCTGCTGCTGCTGCTGCTGCTGCTGCTAAGTCGCTTCAGTCATGTCCGACTTTGTGCGACCCCATAGATGGCAGCCCACCAGGCTCCCCTGTCCCTGGGATTCTCCAGGCAAGAACACTGGAGTGGGTTGCCATTTCCTTCTCCAATGCATGAAAGTAAAGTGAAGAATGAAAGTGAAATCACTCAGTTGTGTCCGACTGTTAGTGACCCCATGGATTGTAGCCCACCAGGTTCCTCCATCCATGGGATTTTCCAGGCAAGAGTACTGGAGTGGGGTGCCATTGTCTTTTCCTGTGGTTGATGAGAAGAGCCAAATCATTGGAAAAGACCCTGATGCTGGGAAAGACTGAAGGCAGGAGGTGAAGGCAACGACAAAGGATGACATGGATAGATGGCATCACTAACTCAATGAATATGAGTTTGAGCAAACTCTGGGAGATGGTGAAGGACAGGGAGGCCTGGTGTGATGCAGTCCATGAGCTTGCAAAGAGTTGGACATGACTTAGTGACTGAACAACACCCTGTGAGTGGCTTTAAACATGGGCATTTACTAAGGTGTCATGGATAAGGGCTTTCTGTGACACCAGAAAGAGAATTTCCAACCTATTTCAGACCTCATAGGTTGCCAGATGCCCAGTTAAATTTGAATTTTTGATAAACAACAAATAATGTTTTTAGTATAAGTGTGTCCCAAATGTTACATAATTTTAAAGTATAAGTATGACCTATGAAAACATTTGGGATATACTTATACTAAAAAAATATCATTAGTTGTTTGTCTGAAATTAAAATTTAATTGTGTTTCATATATTTTTAGATATCAAATCTGATCATTCTACTTTGGGGCAAGATAATCTTGGGATTCTCAGAAGAGGATGCAGACTGGTTCAGAACTGTTCCTCTAGCCATACTGTTTTAGGTCAGTCATTGTGGGGAAAATCTTGAGGTTAGATGAGAGCCCACTGCCTATTTCTTGCATAGCTTATCATATTTTGACTATGAATGGTGAGATGAAGCAAATTCTCATTAATAAGTAGTATGAACTTGGCCATGTGTACATACTTATTTGCTCAGTCATGTCCAACTCTTTGCAACCCCTTGGACTGCAGCCTGCCAGTCTCCTCTGTTCATGGAATTTTCCAGGCAAGAATACTGGATTGGTTTGCCATTTCTTCCTTCATGGGATCTTCCCAACCCAGGGATCAAACCCACATCTCCCGCCTTGCAGGCGGATTCTGTTCCCTGTGTCCCGTGTGTCTCCTGCGTTGGCAGGCAGGTTCTTTACCAGTGAGCCACCATTTGGCACTCACTTGTTAATTTGGTCACTGTGTTAATGTACATTACTTGCTTTATTTTATTTGATTGTTACAACAGTCTTATGAAAGAGAAACTATTATTAATCTATTTTAACAGATGAATAACAGAAGATTCCCCCAAACTGTAGTATAATTTACATACCATAAAATTCACCTATTTAAAGTGTGTAATTCAGTGATTTTTTATATATTCACAAGACTGTGAACAGTCTAATTTCAGAATATTTTTATTACCCCCAAAGCAGTCCCTCTCATTTCTCCTCTTTCTTTGGCTCCTGGGAACCATTAATCTACTTTGTATCTCTGTGGAATTACTTATTATGGACTTTTCATATAAATGGAATCATGTATAAAAATGGAAGTGACTGGCATCTTTCACTTAGCATAGTATCTTCAAGACTCATCCACTTTGTAGCATGTATCATTGTTGCAGTCCTTTTATTAGATGAGTAGCATTCCATTGCATGGATACAGCACATTTTGCTTATCTGTTCATCAGTTTGTGAACATTTGTACTGATGAACACTGTCATGAATAATGCTTCTATGAAGACAGAGGTTTCATAGGGTAATTTGCTCGATGTCATGCAATAAAGAGATAAAAGATCTAACAGATGAAGATCCAAGATGATAAAGATCTAAGATGACTCAGAGTCTGAATATGTAACAACTTTTTCATATTACTTTTTGTCCTTCTCACAAATCCAACCTTCACGAAGTATCACGTTTTTATGCAGCTTTTTGGATCTGGATTAACTTGTTGGGCTCTTTCTGATGAGACCCAGAGTAGGTATAACCAGTTGAATGGTCATCTCCTTACAGAATTTTGCCCTAACAACACCCATTACCGCCTGGAATGCAATATGTTACATAGTCCCATGTTCATAATGAGTATGTCATGCTTAGTCTTGCCTGATTCTTTGTGACCCCATAGACTGTAACCCACCAGTCTCCTCTGTCCATGGAATTTCCCAGGCAAGAAAACTAGAGTGGGTTGCCCTTTCCTCCTCTAGGGGATCTTTCTGACCCAAGGATCCGAACCCACGTCTCTGTCATCTACTGCACTGGCAGGCAGATTATTTACCCCTAGTGCCATATTTCCATACTGTAGCTCAAAGAAGGAATGTGAGGGGAAACCTCTCTACATTCCCCTGTTCTTTGTCTTAATTTCAGATCATCTACTTATCAGTGCTTGGGTTTTTTTTTTTTTTTTTAAAAGAGCTATCTAAGAGAATATTTTGTAGTTTCTTCTGAAGTCCTACAAAGTTCGTGTTGCTAAGGAACTGAAAATAAAATCAAGAAAATCAGTGCTAGAAAACCAACCAACAAAAGAGCCAACCATAAAGCAAGAGAGAAGTGGTTTGAGGGCCACTGTTGTTTTACTGCTTTTGCCAGTTTTTGTCTTTCTGCCCTATCCACCCTATCCACAATGGCCTACAGCTCATACAAGTAAGAGGCGGTGTGTAGGCGGAGTAGCAACTTGTGGAATTCCACTGACTGTAAACAATCCCCAAATTCAGAGGGCAAATACTGTACTTTTTTTCTTCTTACAGTTTCAGCTAGCCAATATTTAAGCATTCTGCTAAGAAGCATGCATGCTCCTTGTCTGTTTCTTTTACAAAATGCTTTGTTAGGGAGATCATGTTTGAACCCAGCTGTTTAAAACAAAGCACACTGTGCTGGCTAATTAGAAGGGAGGCAGCTTTCCTTTGGGTCATGACTTGAACCAGGGGGAAACAAAGGTAAATCCTGAGTTCACATTCCCATTAAAAACCGGAATTATGATTTTGATCCCGCTGATCAGTGTTCTCTTCTTTTTTCAAAATGTAAAATCCTCAACCTGTCAAAAATAAAATTTTAAAAGAATATTTTTGCAACAGAGGCATTTGAGTCAACCGTACATTAAAGTTCCTATACAGTGATTCTACTCACATGACCCATGCATACTTCAGTTTGCTTCCTCACAGCAATGGATGCCAGGTACTCTTTGCTGTAATTCCAGGGCCTGGAGAATCCCAGGGACGGGGGAGCCTGGTGGGCTGCCGTCTCTGGGGTCGCACAGAGTCGGACACGACTGAAGTGACTTAGCAGCAGCATATGGTTGGAGCAAATCACTTAACTTCCTAGCGTCTAATTCTAACTTGTGAAATGAGCAAAACAGACTTATCCACAAGGGTTTAAGAAAACTAGTTAACGTTTATAAAGAACTTCTTGGGTGAAACACAATGTAATTGTTACCATAAATAATATATCCATGTTATCTCCTGATGTCCAGGGACCCAATGTGCTTCATGCATATGAGTCTATTTAAATTGCACAGTTCCCTCATGAGGCAGAAAGAAGGAGGTTCTAAACATTCACATTCTATAGTGACAAACTGGGGACCTTTGTGGTTAAACTTAGCTGTTTACATTCTCGTTGTCCAGCTCCCAGTGGGATATGTTTTTTCTCCATAAATTCATATTATACTTTAGGTAAAATCATGGCGGAAACTTGATTTTACAATTTAGATTTGTCTTGCAAGACAGCTGTGTATATGTTTTTTACTACGCAGTAATTTAGGTAAGAGGAAGAGTCTATTGAAGTACTTGCTCTCTGATGTCATAGCATATGGATGATATGGAGAAAACAAGCATTGAAAGAGGAAAAATAAGAAAAAAGAATAATTCCTCAGAACAGTTTGTATTTGACTAATAAATTTCTGTTCATCAGACACCAACAATTATACACACTCATACTATATGCATACTCACACACATACACGTGCATAAACACAGCCTTTGGGGAGTGACAAAGAAGAAAAAGTATAGCTTGTATATCTTGTATTTCTACAATGA
>SJYF01000534.1:160830-177163 GCA_006410515.1 Procapra przewalskii | reverse complement strand
ATCTGCAGTGATTTTGGAGCCCCCCAAAATAAAGTCTGACACTGTTTCCACTGTTTCCCCATCTATTTCTCATGAAGTGATGGGACCAGATGCCATGATCTTCGTTTTCTGAATGCTGAGCTTTAAGCCAACTTTTTCACTCTCATCTTTTACTTTCATCAAGAGGCCCTTTAGCTCCTCTTCACTTTCTGCCATAAGGGTGGTGTCATCCGCATATCTGAGGTTATTGATATTTCTTCTGGCAATCTTGATTCCAGCTTGTGTTAGAGTACATCATGAGAAACGCTGGACTGGAAGAAACACAAGCTGAAATCAAGATTGCTAGAAGAAATATCAGTAACCTCAGCATTACAAAGCATTTACAAATAATTTTGTAACATATGCATATCTCTCTAAACAATATGTATTTGATCAATTAGGTAGGTCGTGTGCATTCTTCAGTCTCCTGCTTTTTCCACTTGATTAATTTTTGCAAATTTTTTTATCAAAGAATTTGTTTAATTGTAATTTAGTAATTTGAATTTAATTTTTGTGCAATTTAGAAAATATATTCATTATCTCATTGTTCGAACATTAACTTGTTTCTTGTTTTCTTTTAAAATTTACTGTTGTGCATAATGCTGTCCGTGTTCTTTTAGAATCACGTTATGCACAGGAACTTGCTACTTCACACATGGAGGTTGTTTTGTTCTCCCTGCTCCCTCATATCCTTGGCCATGGAGGTAAAATACGTCCTCCTGCCTATACTACCTAAGTTTGACTGTCCTGTCAGGTTATAGTGCCTGCTGTCCCCCCTTCTTGTTGTCTGCTATTCCCCTCTTCACTCTCCTGTCCCTCAGTTCGTTCTCCTTTATTTGTCAATGATTTTTGGGCCTGTTCACTAACCCCAAGTATACATCAAAATAAGACATACCCTGTAGTACAGTTGGCAGAGACAGTATAGGAACACTTATCCATATCTTCAGAAGGTGGTGACCCTGCTATACAATAGAACATAGTGGAAAGCAGTCTCAGTATAAGTGTATAAACTGACATAGGATGACTAGCTTTGTTTCTATTTGACTTGGAACCTGGAAATAATCTAGTTGTGGCTAACTGTAAAACACCTGTTTATAACAGTTGTCTGGTATATGGACAAGGGTCAATTCTTTTTTGATAAGGCATGGTGATAACCTCTGTAATTCTTACCAATTTGTTCTGTAAGGAAATAGTATCATATTATGACCACACTTAATTATGATGTAACACTGGCATTGTTGGTAAAATTCTATGACTTTATGTAAACAGGTCAGTCATATGATAACACTGATATTGATGATCAGATGTATTGGAAGGTTGAATTAAAACCTTCCTAGGTCTGTCTAGTCAAGGCTATGTTTTTTCCAGTAGTCATGTATGGATGTGAGAGTTGGACTGTGAAGAAGGCTGAGCATCGAAGAATTGATGCTTTTGAACTCTGGTGTTGGAGAAGACTCTTGAGAGTCCCTTGGACTGCAAGCAGATCCAACCAACCCATTCTGAAGGAGATCAGCCCTGGGATTTCTTTGGAAGGAATGATGCTAAAGCTGAAACTCCAGTACTTTGGCCACCTCATGCGAAGAGTTGACTCATTGGAAAAAACTCTGATGCTGGGAGGGATTGGGGGCAGGAGGAGAAGGGGACGACAGAGGATGAGATGGCTGGTTTACATCACTGACTCAATGGACGTGAGTCTGAGTGAACTCTGGGAGTTGGTGATGGACAGGGAGGCTTGGCATGCTGCGATTCATGGGGTCGCAAAGAGTCGGACACGACTGAGCGACTGAAATGAACTGAACTGAACTGAGGATGTAATGCCAGAAAAACTAGATTTATCTAATTATCAGCTAACTTCCATCTTTTAAAATTTATTTTAATTGGAGGATAATTGCTTTTCAATGTTTCCTTGGTTTCTGCTGTACATAAACATAAATCATACCAGCTACTTCTAAATCAGTTCAGTTCAGAAGCTCAGTCGTGTCCAACTCTTTGCATACCAGAGTTTACGACACCATGGACTGCAGCATAACAGGCCTCCCTCTACTCCATCACCAACTCCTGGAGTTTACCCAATCTCATGTCCGTTGAGTCGGTGATGCCATCTAACCATCTCATTTTCTGTCATCCCCTTTTCTTCCCGCCCTCAATCTTTCCCAGCATTAGGGTCTTTTCCAATGAGTTAGTTCTTCACATCAGCTAGCCAAAGTATTGGAGTTTCAGCTTCAGCATCGGTTCTTTCAATGAATATTCAGCACTGATTTCCTTTCTGATGGACTGGTTGGATCTCCTTGCAGTCCAAGGGACTCTCAAGAGTCTTCTCCAACACAGGAGTCTTCTTCAAAAACATCAGTTCTTTGGCGCTCAGATTTCTTTATAGTCCAACTCTAGAAATCCTTACATGACTACTGGAAAAACCATAGCCTTGACTAGATGGACCTTTGTTGACAAAGTAATGTCTGTTTTTAAATATGCTATTTAGGTTGGTCATAATTTTTCTTCCAAGGCATGAGCATCTTTTAATTTCATGGCTGCAGTCACCATCTGCAGTGATTTTGGAGCCCCCCAAAATAAAGTCTCTCACTATTTCAACGGTTTCCTTATCTATTTGCCATGAAGTGATGGGACCAAATGCCATGATCTTAGTTTTCTGAATGTTGAGTTTTAAGCCAACTTTTTCAATCTCCTATTTCACTTTCATCAAGAAGCTCATTAGTTCTTTGCTTTCTGCCATAAAGGTGGTGTCACCCGCATATGTGAGGTTACTGATATTTCTCCCAGCAATCTTGATTCCAGCTTGTGCTTCTTCCAGCCCAGCGTTTCTCATGATGTACTCTGCATATAAGTTAAATAAACAGGGTGAAAATATACAGCCTTGATGCACTCTTTTCCTTATTTGGAACCAGCCTGTTGTTCCATGTCCAGTTCTAACTGTTGTTTCCTGACCTACATACAGATTTCTCAAAAGGAAGGTCAGGTGGTCTGGTATTTCCATCTCTTGAATAATCTTCCACAGTTTGTGTGATCCATAAGGCTTTGGCATAGTCAATAAAGCAGAAGTAGATGTTTTTCTGGAACTCTTGCTTTTTTGATAATCCAATGGATGTTGGCAATTTGATCTCTGGTTTCTCTGCTTTTTCTAAAACCAGCTTGAACATCTGGAAGTTCATGGTTTACATACTGTTGAAGCCTGGCTTGGAGAATTTTGAGCATTACTTTACTAGCATGTGAGATGAGTGCAATTGTGCGGTAGTTTGAACCTTCTTTGGCATTGCCCTTCTTTGAGATTGGAATGAAAACTGACCTTTTCCAGACCTGTGTCCACTGCTGAGTTTTCCAAATTTGCTGGCATATTGAGTGTGGCACTTTCACAGCATCATCTTTCAGGATTTGAAATAGCTCAACTGGAATTCCATCACTTCTACTAGCTTTGTTCATAATGATGCTTCCTAAGGCCCAGTTGACTTCGCATTCCAGAATGTTTGGCTCTAGATGAGTGATCATACCATTGTGATGGTCTGGGTTGTGAAGATCTTTTTTGTATATTTCTTCTGTGTATTCTTGTCACCTCTTCTTAGTATCTTCTGCTTTTGTTGCTGCTGCTGCTCCTAAGTCACTTCTGTCATGTCCGACCCTGTGCGACCCTATAGACAGCAGCCCACCAGGCTCCTCTGTCCCTGGGATTCTCCAGGCAAGAATACTGGAGTGGGTTGCCATTTCCTTCTCCAATGCATGAGAGCGAAAAGTGAAAGTGAAGTCGCTCAGTCGTGCCGACTCTTCACTTCAGTCACGTCCAACTCTGTGCAACCCAATGGACTGTAGCCCACCAGACTCCTTAATCCATGGGGATTCTCTAGGAGTCAGACACGACTGAGCAAATTTATCATAAGGGCTAAGTAACAGTTGACAGAGGGGAGAGATTAGTTATCAAATTAGCACACAAATATAAAAATGTATGTAATGGATATAGGCTGGATTAGTTTTCCTTTAAATCTGTCTATAGCCCACACTGGCTTCTCCAAATGTTAGGCATATTTATATTAATACTATTGCTGTGTCAATTATATAAATGCTTAGCTTAATGTACGTACTCAAAGAGAGGCATTTTGCTATAAAAGAACTTAGGTGAAGGGCCTGGTACTGCCCTGTACAGAAAGGTGCTGGGGTCTCAAACTTTGCACATGCCAAAGAAAGGACTGGCCTTTGGCCAGCTTCAGAGAGATAACCTCCAAGCCCTAGAATATCTTTCTTGGTATGTGTATCTTTGTATACCTGGGCCTTTGGATCATGACAGAGAGTTAAATGCCTCCCTGTTATAAGGAAGGACCTTTACAATTACCTTTGGCCCATTTGGATAATCTAGTATAATGGTTCTATTTCAAGATTCTTAACTAAATTAAACCCACAAAGTGCCTTTTTGCCATGTAAAGTAGTTGGGTTTTTGGAAATTAGGATGTGGACATCTTTGGGGAACCATTATTCAGCCTATCACACTCAACAAAGTAAGCATGTGTAAGAGAAATTACTTCTGAAAGGTGACACCCACCCAAGCATCTGTGCATCTGGTAATAAGACACTGTGGGACTGTGTGCAAGGGGAGAGCACCTGTGCTGTCTAAAACTGCAGTCCCTGCTTAGATCTGGTGATTGTTGCTGTATGGGAAGGTTGGCCTTTAGCTGCCAGAGAAGACAGGAAACTGAATGTGTGTAAAAAATAGCCCAGTGTTAAAATGTTGACAACTTAGTCAATTAGAGTTTAAAAATGAACTGTGGGGGTCAAACAAAGCAAAAACAAATCTGGTGTTCTGTTGTTTACACCTTCACGATGATAAGATAACTTTGAACGAAGTGTGGAGATAACTTTGCTGTTCCCTCACTAAAGGCTGGGATTGCCTCCCTTCCCATGAGAAAAATAATATTTTATAATAGTGCAAATGTAATATAGAAAGTGCTCCTGCATCTAATCCTTATGACTGCTGTGTAAGGTTGGTGACACTCCCTGTTTTCAAGGGATGAGTCTAAAGAATTAGAAGGTAAAGGGCTTGTCCAAGGCCACTGAGTGAGGGGAGGGGCAAGGCCAGGGTTTTAGCCCAAGTCTTTGCCTTCCAAATTGTATCCTTTATCCACTTAGTTTTTTTTCACTTCCTTTTATGTATAACTAAAGTGAAAGTGAAAGTGAAGCCGCTCCGTCATGTCCAACTCTTTGTGACCCCATGGACTGTTGCTTAATAGGTTCCTCCGTCCATGGAATTTTTTGGGCAGGAACACTAGAGTGGGTTGCTATTCCTTCTCTAGCAGATCTTCCCGACTCAGTGACTAAACCTGGGTCTCCCACATTGTAGGCAGACGCTTTAAGGTCTGAGCCACCAGGGAAGTTCATGTATAACTAAATCTTGCTAAATTAATTAAACAAGGAGACCATTAGACTGATGTGTCTTTAATGCTGTGGTGATCTGGGTAAGCAAACTAAAATCTACGCCTGTAAATATCTGAAGGTTATGAAATCAAAACCCAAGGAGAGCCAATCAGCCAACTGGGCTTTAAGCTATAGCCAGTCAATGCTTTCTTTGATTTCCTCTGCCTTTTTTGTATAAAGTTTTTCCCCACCTCTAGCCCCCAGGCTCCCCTTGGTGGTGTGCTCCTGACCACTTCATGTTTGGTGCTGCCTGATTTGGGTCAGTCATTGCTGAAATAAACTCTTGACATTTTAAAATATGCCTTAGTTTATCTTTTTTTAAAATTAATTTTGTTTATTTATTTGGCTACAGCACTCAGGATCCTTTGTTGCAGTATACAGACTCTCTAGTTGTGGTGTGCGGGCTCAGTAGTTGAAGTGCTCAGGCTTATTAATTGCTCCGTGGCATATGGGATCTTAGTTCCCTAACCAGGGATCGAACCCACGTCCCCTGCGTCTTAAGGTGGATCCTTAACTACTGGACCACCAGGGAAGTCTCCTGCCTTAGTTTATCTTTTAACAGTCTCAGCCACAAACTGGCACTTGCCGTGGGTGCTTGCCATCTACCTCTACGAGGATTAAACCATGTGCCACTGAAGCTGCTGACCTCCAACACCCCCTAAAGGAGTTTAGGGTGGAAAGCATTAGAAATGAGGCACTTGGTGCTCCTGGAAACTGTCAGCACAGGTCTTTAGATAGTTATTCTCAGGAGCTGACTTTATGAGCCCAGTTCTTACATCTTCTCATGATGACGATTGTTTCTCATGACTAGCAGAAGCTTCATGACACCAGCAGAAACTTTCTACAGAAAATATGTGCTTGATGGCACATATTCCCCCTTTACCAAAATCACGTATGCACTGCCTTTTCCCCCTACCTCTTTGGAACAGTTTCTCAGAGCTATCTGAGGTGCTGTCTCCTGGGCTGCAGTCCTCATTTTGCCCCAAATAAAACTTAACTTGCAACTCCCATGTTGTGCAGTTTTTTTAGTTGACACATGCCAGTCATTTACTCTTAAGAGTTTCTCATATAGGTCCTGCTGTTTCACTGACTCATCTTTTCTCACAGAGAGGTACAGGATTACATGGTGTCTTCCCAGCTCTGTTCATTGAGCTGCGGATAACAGCTCAGAGGGAGAGGATGGAGTCCTGGAGAAAGGAAGAAAATAATTAGGATCCAGGTTGTATCTGTCGACTGAAAAGTAGAGACACAACCTGAAAGTAGTTATTTTATTTGGTGGGACTGTTTCAGACTGTGAGCCTGGGAGCGGAGCATCTTAGCAGCTTTGAGAAAACTGCTCCAGGGAGGCAAGAGCGGAAGTCAGGCTCTATACAGACAAGTTTGCAACAAAGGGAACAGGGAGTCTGAACATCAAGATCAGGTATCAAGGGATTTAGCTTTCTATGTATGGAAGATGCAAGCCTCTGGGCTCACTGAATTCATTCTTTTCATATGCACCTTAGCTATCTGGGGCTAATCTTATTTCCTTGTTCACCTTGCTTCTTGCATTCCCCCAGCTCCTTAGCAATCATCACGGTGTGTGTGTGTTGAGGGGGTGGTGGTGGCAGCCTGCTCTGGATAGCCTTGAGCCCTCATTCGCATTTGGAGGCCAGAAAATGCTAATGGCTGTGACATTTCTTATTGATTAATATGGCAGGAGATGCTTTCATTTCACATATCCAAACCTGAATTACTGTCCATGTGCATCAAGAAAATGCATTTTCCACTATTCTTGCGTTTTAGGTAAGCATGATAAAACCAGCTCATATTTTCCCTCCTCCTCCAAGAGAAATTTAGAAAGAATTTGCAGCTCCATTTTTTAGCAAGGGCTGTGAAGATATGCAATGTGAGAGATCAGTGCAGAGAATGAACAGGAAGGCACTCTTTCTTGGACATCTTAGTTTAAAGTCTCACTTCCCATCTCTTACCCTGAGCAGGCCTTTGGGTCAGCATGCAGTCTCTCTCCTTTCCTCTCCTGCGGCTGTATTTTGTGAACACTGAACACTTATAGTTGTTGGCCATTAGTCAACTGTTACTATTGATTATTTTTCCCTTGTTACTTTTTTTCCTTTGAAAGCTTCATTCAGCACTCTGGCATTAAAAAAGCTTGGCATGAATAAAAACAACATAATTGTCCCTCTTTCTGACTCTCTGAGAGGCCAACACCAGAACAAGTGGCATACATCTTCTGTGGCTAAAACAACTTTTAAAACCTGTGGCTGTGCTCAGGGTGCTGAAGAAGGATGTGCAGAGCACTGAAAGAGGGCCATTAGTCAGTGAGTAAACTTTCCTGTGCAGATATGCAGGGAGCGCCTGGAACACTGAATTTTTGTCTTTATAGTTTGCAGCCAACTACCAGTTACAAACTGGGTACAAATTTCTTAACCTTTGGCCAGCAGCACTCAATTTCATGCTCTCTAATTTATATGTAAACAAAGTTGCAAATTCATCTAATTATATTTCCCTCAAGTTTTTCCACATTATTATGGAAGGGATTGTGTTGCTTGTGATTTATTTCACTCTGGTTAACTCCTGACTTTCTGGAACATTCAGCAGGATTTCCCAGGAAATTACAACTTGTAACAATAACCACCCATTCTGCCTGATCTGAGCACCAAATTATAGCTTCACAATCTTAGACTATTACTTAGAGCTGAAAACAAAACCTTGAAGGCCCTAAATCAAAATTTATAGCACCATTTGAAAAATAGTAATTAGTAGCACAATCTTCACCAAATAATAATAATAAGAAGAAAAAATGGGGAAGAATTAAGTGAAGGCAAATATGACTCTGAGAGGTATCTAGAAACCTCTCCCAATAGAAAGGAATTGAGAAATAAATTATTGCCTGTTGTATCAGTAAACAAAGGATTTAGCCACCACCTAACCACTGCTTCAAAGGTGAGCCCCAAGGGAAATCAGGAAGGAAACAAAGAATGCCTGCAATCTGGCAGCCATCAGACTGCACGCAGCCACTCCTGACTGGACAGTGTAGCCTAAGAAAACTCAGGATGTGAAAACCCAGGATACTGGCCCCAGGTAGCTGAAGTGCACATCAAAGAAATGCTTTCAGTTCATTTCAGTTCAGTTTCTCCATCCTGTTTGGCTCTTTGCAACCCCATGGACTGCAGCACACCAGACTTCCCTCTCCATCACCAACAGCCAGAGCTTGCTCAAACTCATGTCCGTTGAGTCGGTGATGCCATCCAACTATCTCATCCTCTGTCATCCCCTTCTCCCCTTCTCCTCCTGCCTTTAATCTTTACCAGCATCAGGGTCTTTTCAAATGAGTCAGTTCTTCCCATCAGGTGTACAAAGTATTGGGGTTTCAGCTTCAGCATCAGTCTTCCCAGTGTATATTCTGGACTGATTTCCTTTGGGATGGACTGATTGGATCTCCTTGTAATCCAAGGGACTTTCAAGAGTCTTCTCCAACACTACAGTTCAAAAGCATCAATTTTTTGGCGCTCAGCTTTCCAACTCTCAAATCCATACATGACTACTGGAAAAACCATAGTTTTGACTAGACAGGCTTTCATTGGCAACATAATGTCTCTGCTTTTTAATATGCTGTCTAGGTTGGTCATAACTTTCCTTCCAAGGAGTAAGAATCTTTTAATTTCGTGGCTGCAGTCACCGTCTGCAATGATTTTGGAGCCCCCCAAAATAAAGTCTCTCACTGTTTCCACTGTAACCCCATCTATTTGCCATGAAGTGATGGGACCAGATGCCATGATCTTAGTTTTCTGAATGTTGAGCTTTATGCCAACTTTTTCACTCTCCTCTTTTACTTTCATCAAGAGGCTCTTTGTTCTTCTTTGCTTTCTGCCATGAGGGTGGTGTCATCTGCATATGTTAGGTTACTGAATTTCTCCCAGCAGTCTTGATTCCAGCTTGTGCTTCATCCAGCCTGGCATTTCATATGATGTACTCTGCATATAAGTTAAATAAGCAGGGTGACAACATACAGCCTTGATGTACTCCTTTCCCAATTTGGAACCGGTCTGTTCCATGTCTAGTTCTAACTGTTGCTTCTTGACCTGCGTACAGATTTCTCAGAAGGCAGGTCAGGTGGTCTGGTATTCGCATCTCTTGTAGAGTTTTCTGCAGTTTGTTATGATTCACACAGTCAAAGGCTTTGGCATAGTCAATAAAGCAGAAGTAGATGTGTTTCTGCAACTCTCTTGCTTTTTTGATGATCCAACAGATGTTAGCAATTTGATCTCTGGTTCCTCTGCCCTGTCTAAATCCAGCTTGAATGTCTGGAAGTTCATGTTTCATGTCCTGTTGAAGCCTGGCTTAGAGAATTTTGAGCATTACTCTGCTAGCATGTGAGATGAGTGCAATTGTGTGGTAGTTTGAACGTTCTTTGGCATTGCCTTTCTTTGGGATTGGAATGAAAACTGACCTTTTCCAGTCCTGTGGCCATTGCTGAGTTTTCCAAATTTGCTGTCATATTGAGTGCAGCATCATCTTTTATGATGATACTTTCACAGCATCATCTTTTAGGATTTTAAATAGCTCTACTGGAATTCCATCACCTCTACTAGCTTTGTATGCCCACTTGACTTCTCATTCCAGAATGTCTGGCTCTAGGTGAGTGATTACACCATCTAGGTTATCTGGGTTATGAAAGTCTTTTTTGTATAGTTCTTCTGTGTATTCTTGCCACCTTTTCTTAATATCTTCTGCTTCTGTCAGGTCCATACCATCTCTGTCCTGTATTGTGCCCTTCTCTGCATGAAAACAGAATACTGGCCCCAGATAGCTGAAGTGCATATCAAAACAATGATTTCAGTGAACTAAAATTCTTGCTTCTTTCCATAGATAGAAAAAACTAAATTCCTTAACTTGAGATAGTTTAGTTTTCTTTTATTAATAGTAATTTTCTGTTCTGACTTCCTGGTGTCCTTGCAAAAACTGCTGTATAGTCTGCCTTCCTCTTTGCCTCCTGGGAACAGTTATTTGAGATGCTGTCTTCTGGGTTTGAAGTCCTAAGAATGTCTGCCAAATAAAATGTAACTGTCAACTTTTAGGTTGTACATATTTTTCAGTTGATATGATTTTTATACTTTTCCCATCCCAAAGAGGAGACTGCTATTTACATATCTGATGTGGGCTTAGTCTATAGTTTTTGTCTTTCAAACTCCATTCTCAAGGAATAATACCCTCCCAAATCAGCCTGTGTTCTATGGAACCCTGTGTGTTGGCTGCTGCATTCGTTTCCTAGGGTTGCCATAACAAATTACTACAAACTGGATGGGTTAAAGCCATAGGAATTTATTATCTCACAGTTCTCAAGGCTAAAAGTCTGTAATCAAGGTGTTCACAGGGTCATGCTCTCTCCACAGTTTCTAGAGAAAGATATTTCCTTGCCTCTTTCCTAGCTTCTGGTGATCACAAGCAGTCTTTAGCATTTGTTGGCTTGTAGACTTGTCCTTCCAATCTCTGCCTGTTTTCACTTGGTATTCTCCTCTGAATCTCTGTGTATTTTTTCCTCTTATTATAAAGACACCTGTCATTGAATTTAAGGCCCAACCTAATCCAGTTTGCCTTCATCTTAACCAGTTATATCTACAAAGACCCTGTTTCTGAATAAGATCACATTCTGGGGTTTCTGGACAGATATGAATTTTTGGGAGACACTGTTCAACCCACAGCAGTTGTTCATTGATTTAAAGTTAGTGTACATGATGCCAAATGTGAGTATTTTTATCACATATCAGAGTTTTGTTTATTCAGTTATCTCATTTGAACATTTTGTGGATGGAGACTCCTATATATTTTAGGGATACTATCAAGTTTGGTAGATAGAACCCATCCTGTCCACTGTTCACATGTGGACAGTGTCCAGGCCTTTTCCATGTGTCTAGCACAAGCAAATAATATACTTGAGCAATCAAGGCAAAAAGGACTAAATCCAGAATGCAGGAGGATAATTTTTAATCCTCCCTGCTAAGGGCAGTGCAGTGAAGCACCACACTAAGCCCCCAAGAGGGGTTTAGGCTAAGACCTATATTATTATTTTCCAAAAGTCCTTCTTCCTAAGTTTTCACTTGTAATTGAGTTATTAGAATTGATATTTAGCATGTGACCTACACTTTCAAGATCGAATGGAAAGCCTGTCTATAGCTGAAGTGGAATAATCAGTTCAGTTCAGTCACTTGGTCATATCTGACTCTTTGTGACTCCATGGACCCACAGCATGCCAGACCTCCCTGTTCATCACCAACTCCTGGAGTCTACTCAAACTCATCTCCATGGAGTCGGTGATGCCATCCAACCATCTCATCCTCTGTTGTACCCTTCTCTTCCTGCCTTCAATGTTTCCCAGCATCAGGGTCTTTTCAAATGAGTCAGCTCTTTGCATCAGGTGGCCAAAGTATTGGAGTTTCAGCTTCAACATCAGTCCTTCCAATGAACACTCAGGACTCATCTCATTTAGGATGGACTGGTTGGATCTCCTTGCAGTCCAAGGGACTCTTAAGAGTCATCTCCAACACACAGTTCAAAAATAAGAACCTCTTGCATTTCACACTGGGAAAGACTTATCTGTGTGCTGCTAAATATTTTAGTGATTATTAAATTATTATTAGTAATAGCTAATACAAAGCTATTAAAATTTACTCAGTAAAAGATTTCAACCTTGAATGAAGTACTAATATTAACCCTTTCTATTTGATCCAGTTCAGCTACCTCTGGTACATTCTGAGAAAGAAAGAGAAAAGAACGAATGTATCAAGCTGCTTTCTTTCCAGATTTCTTAATTTGTGACCTTTAATTAGTCTCTCACCTTCTCTTTTACACATGCAGATGTTTGGTTAATAGAGTAAGCTGATGATAATAAGGGAAATTTGTTACCAGTAATAAAGTTCCTGAAGGTGTTGCCACTGTGTATGGGTGATGGGAGATCCTGAGCATTAGAGAATATAAAAGATTGGCCTCAATGAGAAAATGTTGGGAGTCAGAGAAGTGCTGTCTTGGAAAACAGCAGATGGATCTAGGCATAGTGGATGTCAAGAAACTTAAAGCACAGGAACCTGATGAATCCCAAGATGGGCATACTGAGATAGCTATAGTTAACCTACATCTTAAAAGCATTCATTGAGTGTTCAATCTTCAGTTTTTCCCAGTAACAACTATTTCTCTATATCTGATATATTTATGCAGCTATCCTTGAATTATCCAGAGGGAAGTGGGATAAATGATAAAGTTTGCTTATTATATTACAATAAGGAGACATCACTAATTAGAGTTTGTTAATTCCTGGATTATCAGTTGCTCAGCTATGATTATTGTAGGGTTTTGAAATGAATTGTGGATTCTTTTCTCTGAGTATGGGTAGGATATGGAATTTTTTAAAAATTGTCTTTTCTTACTATCCCAATTTTCTTTAGTAGAACAAAGGAGGAAGGAGGAATTAAAAGGCTACAGCAGTTGTTCCAAACGGTCTTTCTAAACTTGAAATGGCATCATTTCTAGAGCATGGTCTCTCTTCATTAAAGTCCCTGAGAAGAAAACAGGATATGGATATTGAAAAGAAATTTTATTTTTATTTTCCTTCCATGCCTATCACTTTCAGTTCACCATATTTCTCAATTGTATTTATTAGTCATTCAGTAACTATGTTAGCTAATTCAGTAAATTAGTAGATTAGTTAAGAAACTGAAACATAAATTAATCAGTGCAGTTTCAATCATCATACTGTCTGCAGTTTCAAACATCATAATATTTGTACAATATGGAAAGGATATCGGATGACTGCTAGGATTATTTGCTTTGAAGAGATTTATTAAGTTTGCAGTTATTTTACTTACAACATCAAAATTAATTTATTTCAGATTCTTAGAAATCAATGCACTTGTAAAGATGTAGTTTTTGTTTCTAGGTATTTATTATAGATATTCACCTCACAAAAGGAAAAGCACTTCAGGCAAATAATTAGTTCAGGTCATAATAACGCAATGACCTAATTTTCTCTATTTTTAAGCTAAATCAATGGTTATTTGTTTGAGACTTTACATATGTCACTGACTATTCTAGACACCAGTGGTATAGGGGTAAAAGCAGATCCTACGTGAATACTTTCCTGGTAGTTCAGATGGTAAAGAATCTGCATGCATTGCAGGAGACCTGGGTTCAATCCCTGGGTTGGGAAGATCCCCTGGAGAAGGAAATGGCAAACCACTCCTGTATTCTTGCCTGGAGAATTCCATGGACAGAGAAAGCTGGTGGACTACATCCATGGGGTTGCAAAGAGGTGGGCGTGACTAAGGTACTGACACATGCACTCGAACACTGGGGCTCGTATTCTAATAATGTGTAGCCAGGGAGACAGACAGCGAGCAACAACAGTGAAGATGTATCATCTTGAGTGCTGTCAGACCATAAAGTACCGTGAACAAATGGGAAGCAGAGCAGGAGGATGCTGAGAGAAACAGGATGGTGGCTTTTCTTCAGAGACTTAAAGGAGTGAAAGAATGAGCACAGGGCAGAGATGGACTTACTGTGAAGCAAATGAAACTTGTTTCAGAAACTTTCACTTACAAGGATCTCTGGGAGTGATGGGAGGTGCTGGAAGCTATAGATTGTTCTTATGGGGAGAGGGAACTGGACTGCACGAGGAGTCAGGTAGGAGTCAGGTAAGATGCCAGTGTTTTTGTTTTCAAAAAAGAATGGATGGAGGTTGCATTTACTGAGCTGAGGACTTGAATCAAGAGTTCAGCTTTGAAGATAGTGAGTTCAAGATAGACATCCGAATGGAGATATAAAGTGAGTTGTTGATTACATTTATCTATCACAGTAATCATGTCATTTAATCCTCAATGCAACCCTATTGTGTAGGTATCATTATTCCTGCCTAAAAGTTAAAAAAAAAAAAGTGGTTCAAATGTTATCCAATATCATCCAAAAATCTATGGCAATTCTAAGACTTGAACTTAGATCTTCTTGGTGTCTGATTTCTTGTTCTTCCCATTGTGTATCTTTCTTCACCTTTTCATTCTTTTTTCTCTCTCTCTTCTTTTTCATTCATTCATTCATTCATTCATTCAGTATATACTTCTTAATCCACTCTCCAGTGCTAGGTATTAGTTTATAAACATGAGGAAGACATGGCCCCAGGCTTCAGTTCACCTATGATCTTAGTAACCTTTTGGATATATTAAAGTGTAGTTAAACTGTAACTTGACATTTCCTTGAGTCTAAGTAAACATAAGTTTTATTTATTTATTTATTTTAGCTTAGTTTTTTAAAATTAATATTTATTGGAGTATAGTTGCTTTACAATGTTGTTTCTACTGTATAGCAAAGTGAATCAGATATATATATGTGTGTGTGTGTGTGTGTGTGTGTGTGTGTGTGTGTGTACAACCCCTCTTTTTTGATTTCTTTCCTGTTTAGGTCACCACAGAGCACTGATTAGTTCCCTGAGCTATACAGTAGGTTCTCATTAGTTATTTATTTTATACATAGTATCAATAATGTATATATGTCAGTCCCAATCTCCCAATATATCCCACCACTTGTTGTCTGTATGTTTGTTCTCTATGTCTGTGTCTCTGTTTTGCAAATAAGATCATCTATAAAATTTTTCTGGATCCTACATATATGTGTTAATATATGATATTTGTTTTTCTCTGTCTGACTTACTTCATTCTGTACGACAGTCTCTATGTCCATCCACGTCTCTACAAATGACCAGTTTCATTCCTTTTTCTGGCTCAGTAATAATCTGTCATATATATGTGCCTCATCTTCTTTATCCATTCCTCTATCAGTGGATATTTAGATTGCTTCCATCTCCTGGCTATTGTAATGGTGCTGCCCTGGATGCTGGGACATGTGTCAGTTTGAATTAGTTTTCTCTCAGTATATGCCTAATGGTGGGATGGGTGGGTCATATAATAGTTCTATTTTTAGTTTTTTAAGGAACCTCCATACCATTCTCTACAAACAGCTTATGCAGCTAAATATCAAAAACCAAAAAACCCAATAAAAAAATGGAAGACCGAAATAGACATTTCTTCAAATGGCCAATAAACACATGAAAAGATACTCAACATCATTAATTATTAGAGAAATGCAGATCAAAACTACAATGAAGTCTCACACCAGTCAGAAAGGCCATCATTAAAAAATCTACAAACAATAAATGCTGGGAAGGGTGTGGACAAAAGGGAACCCTTTTGCACTGTTGATGGAATGTAAATCGATACATCATAAGTTAAAAAAATAGAATTCATAGTAATTTTCTGGGGGAAAGAAAATTACTAAAATTAACATAAATTTCAATTTTAAGACACTGACTTTAGATAGAACAGATAAAAATATATCTCAGAATTCAGAAAATGCAGTGCTTATAATTAACATTTATTGGGCCCTGTTAGTCTAAGCCCCGGTGTGCTTCATTTCATTTAATCATTACAACAAAACTTTGAGGTAGCTGCTATTGTTATTTTTTTTTATCTTACAAATGAGGAAACTAGGTGTAAAGAGGATGTCAAATGGCAAAGTGAGGAAGCAAACTCAAAGTATATGATTCAGTTCAGTTCAGTTCAGTCGCTCAGTCATGTCCAACTCTTTGCGACCCACAGAATCACAGCACGCCAGGCCTCCCTGTCCATCACCAACTCCCGGATTTCACTCAGACTCACGTCCATCGAGTCTGTGATGCCATCCAGTCATCTCATGCTCGGTCGTCCCCTTCTCCTCCTGCCCCCAGTTCCTCCCAGCATCAGTCTTTTCCAAAGAGTCAACTCTTCGCATGAGGTGGACAAAGTACTGGAGTTTCAGCTTTAGCATCATTCCTTCCAAAGAAATCCCAGGGCTGATCTCCTTCAGAATGGACTGGTTGGATCTCCTT
>SJYF01000534.1:137893-157516 GCA_006410515.1 Procapra przewalskii | reverse complement strand
ACTAACCATTCTTTGCCTTCTTCTCCCTTCATTATTCTTATTTTTTTTTAAAAAATCGTTTTATTCTTTGAATAGAAAAACCCACAAAGCCTCTGAAACTCCAGCTTTTTAATTTTCACTCTGATTCTGATTTGTTAATTGCCAATCTCATGTGAACTCCTTTGTATACTGTCTTGCCATTTTAGAAATACCGAAGTGATTACAAGCAGAGAAGTCTCCTTAGGAGAACTGATTCAGCAACCTCTGCAGAGAGAAGAGGCTATCTTCTTCCTATTCTTCACTGTGACCAGGGCAACTCAAATTATTTGTCCACAGGAAAGACCTAGCTTGCTGGGAGCTCTAATGGGCATACAAATCAATGTTGCTTATACTAATATATCACACTCTTGGTAAGGGATTTCAACAGATTTTCTTTCTTTAGGAATTTAGTTAACAGCATTTATACAACATCCACAGCATGCAAAGCATGGTACTGGATATGGGAAAAGAAGGCAGAGAGTCCCAAGGAATGGTTCTTGCTCTTTAGAAGCCTCTTAGTTGACAGAGAGATAAGCGCATTAGTTAGGGTTCTCTAGAGAAACAGAAACAACAGTAGATCTATGTCCATATCTATCTATCTATTTTATTTTTCTGACTATCTGTAGTTGACTTTTGAACAACATGGTAATTAGGATTACTGACCCTCTGCAGAACCTGTGGTTCTTCATCTGTGAATTCTACCGCTTGTGGTTCCAACTATCATAGGACTGTAGTATTTATTGTTGAAAAACATATATGTAATAAGCAGACACACACAGTTCAAATCTATGTTTAAGTGTCAACTGTGTGTGTGTTTGTGTATGTGTATGCAGAGAGAGAGAGAGAAAAAGAGAGAATAAATGAGAATGAGAGAGAGAAATCTATTTTAAGGAACTGGCTCATGTGATTATGGAGGTTGTGAAGTCCCAAGCTAGAGATCTAGGAGAGCCAATGGTATAAGCCGTAGTCCAAGTCTAAAGTTCTGAGAACCAGGGAAGTCAATGATGTAAGTTCCAGTCCGAGGGAAGAAGATTGATCTTACAGTTCAGGTAATCAGGCCAGGTTTCCTCTTACTCAGCCTTTTTGTACTATTCAGGCCTTCAACTGATTAGACAAAGGCCATTCACATTAGGGGCAGTAATCTATCTGCTTTACATGGACTTCCCATTCAAATGTTATTCTCATCCAAAAACACCCAGAATAATGTTTGTCCAAATATATGGGCATTCCATGGCCAAGTCACGTTGACACATAAAGTTAAATGTAGACAGGACATGAAAAGCAAACAGTTTATGGATTTGATATGTACTGTTTGAGCTCATTCTCTAGTGCTGAGTGATATTAATCAGAGGCTATTTGCCACCTTCTCAAGAATATTATAGAGGCCACAAAAGATAGGATAACATAGTAACTAGAGTCTCTTTCAGATGGGTCATGCAGGCAACAAGGGTAGTCAATGAGTCAGCCCTGGAGCAGGGATGTGAGGGAGATCAGAGTCTAGGGACTAATCAGATTTAGAGGGCAAAGGAGGCAACAATGTGGTCAGCTCACACTTCTGAAGTCAGGAGAATTAGAGAGAAGAGACCAGGCTGCAACCACACTGGGACTTTTAGTAACAGGACTGTTTCAAAGAGCATTTGCTGCCAGTCAAAGCCTTTTTCTCTTTTTAAAGCAAACTCTCTGCCCAGGTCTATCAAGGATTGTCTGGTTACCAAGACCAAGTACCTGCCTTTTTTCTTAGGAATCCTCTGATACTTTCCTCAAAAAGTTAATCATAAGGCAAACAGAAAACAATGAGAGCCAGATGCAAATTGAGTTTCTAGAGGCTGGGATGATAAGGAAATCAAAATTCCAGATACTCAGGATATAGTCAAAGAAGTCAAAATGAGTTAAGTAAAAAAAGGTGCAGAAAAACAAGTAAGAGGAGACAAAATATATAATTAGGTTTTTGTGCTGTATA
Organism: Procapra przewalskii; assembly: GCA_006410515.1. Lineage (NCBI taxonomy): Eukaryota > Metazoa > Chordata > Mammalia > Artiodactyla > Bovidae > Procapra > Procapra przewalskii. The sequence continues at coordinate 155,538 of SJYF01000534.1, read as the reverse complement.
ACTGGCATCTGGTCCCATCACTTCATGGCAAATATAAGGGGAAAAATTGGAAGCAGTGACAGATGTATTTTCTTGGGCTCCAAAATCACTGTGGATAGTGATTGCAACCATGAAATTAAAAGACACTTTCTCCTTGGAAGAAAAACTATGACAAACAGCATATTAAAAAGCAGAGACATCATTTTGCCAACAAAGGTCCATATAGTTAAAGCTATGGTTCTCCCAGTAGTCATGTACAAATGTGAGATTTGGACCATAAAGAAGGCTGAGCACCAGAAAATGGATGCTTTTGAATTGTGGTGTTGGAGAAGACTCTTGAGAATCCCTTGGACAGGAAGGAGATCAACCAGTCCATCCTAAAGGAAATCAACCCTGAATATTCATTGGAAGGACTGATGCTAGAGCTGAAGCTCCAATAATTTGGCCACCTAATATGAGGAGCTGACTCATTGGAAAAGACCCTGATGCTGGGAAACACTGAAGGCAAAAGGAAAAGAGAGCAGCAGAGGATAAAATAGTTAGATAACATCACTCAATGGACATGAATTTGAACAAATTCTGAGAAATAGTGAAGGTCAGAGGAGCTGTGTACTGCAGTCCATGGGATCGTAAAGAGTCAGACATGTCTTAGTGACTGAACAACAACAACAGCAAAATGCCATATAACAAGTGAATACAAATTTAGCAGCTAAAACAACACACATTTATTATCTCACAATTCCTGTGGGTCAAGAGTCTAGGCCTAGTTTATATCCTCATTTCAGGGCCTCACAGGCTGCAATCATGATGTTTCCAGGGATATAATTTCATTAGAGGTTCAAGGTCCTCTTCCTAGCTCACTGGTTGTTGGCATAATTTAACTCCTTGTGGTTATAGGACTGAGGATCTCACCTAGAAGCTGCTCACCATTCCTTGCCATGTTTGCCTCTCTACACCATGGAAGTTTGCTTCTTCAAGGTCAGCAGAAGAGAATCTGCTGCTGCTACTTGTCTGTTACCTCTAGACCTTTTTCTAATGTGCCATGACTAGATCCTAGGTCTACCTGGGATAAACTCCATTTTGATTAACTCAAAGATAACTTATTAGGCACCTTCATCCTTAATTATGTTTGCAATATAATATAATCTAATCATGAGACTGACATTGATCATATTCACAGATCCCATGTCACTCAAGGGAAGGGGATTAAACAAGGTGTGTATACTAGGGGCTAGGAATCTTGGAGGCTATCTGAGAGTTCTGTTTATGAAATGTTATCAATCAATTCAGTGTATCCTCTGAACTTGAGTTTAACAAACAATTTGGCTTCTCCAAAGGAGAAGTCACAGTTATCCTCATTTTCTGTGAGGGGAATAGTGATTGTAATCATGGAGTTTGCAAAAAAAAGTAAGTGACCAGTTATACTTATAGGGCTGGAGTGTGTTTGAATAATAGGAATACAATTTTTAGGTCTTTGTTAGTATTTTTTAAAAATGTGATAAATTTAACCTGTTGAACCATATTCCATATTGTCTAAGATCTCTTTAAGAGGCAAATTTAGGGGTCTGAAATATACTTTAGAATTTGTTTAAATAATCTGGCTTGGAGGAGAATCATGGTTGTACTTGAAAGCTCTGGGGAAAAAAGGGTGAGGTTAAACATAAAACATATTTTTAAATTGAATCTATAGACATAGAGGTGGGTTAGATTATGAGAGAGTACAAGAATGTGAAAAAAAATAGGAAATATCTCTAGGGTATAAAACAAAGAAACTGGGATAGAGATACTGAATTTTTTTTTTAATTTAATGAATCTTTGGAGGACTCATGTGCAAAATAATGTGAGAGAGGGATATAAGGATATGACTTCTCTTTTTATGGGCTTAGAATAGTACAGGTAAAGAGAGAATAGTTGAGGAGTTCCTAGTATCAAATGCAGATGAAAATGAGGTTGGAGAAGAGATGTAGGTCATGAACATTTGTTGTCTCAATGACATGGACAGGAGTATATCTCAAAAGGTAGTGGAAATAACTAGAGGATAGGCATTTGAAAAGCAAAACTGGAAAATCAGTAGAAAAGAAACAAGTATTGTGTAGAAGGCAGTTAAAGCAAATAATTTCCTTTGAACTTTAGAAGCATGTTATGACACTGTTGTTATTATTACTGTTAAAGATAAAGGCTCTAAATTAATTTAACCTTGGATTTAAACAAGTTTCCATGGAAGTGGGTCTCCTATCAGTCTAGTGCTTTCTTAAAGAATATGTATTTTTATATTATATGCCATTTGGTATGTCTGAAATGCAGTCTTGTTTCAGGAAATGAAATGCTGTATCTAAAATCTACTGCATTCAAAGTTTAGAATTATTAGCAGAAAAGTACTCTAAAAATAAAAATGGGCCACTTTATTTTGCAGATTTTTTCGGAGTTGTTGAGTTCAGTTCAGTTCAATAGCTGAGTCATGTCCCACTCTTTGCGACCCCATGAATTGCAGCACGCCATGCCTCCCTGTTCATCACCAACTCCCGGAGTTCACTCAAACTCACATCCATCGAGTTGGTGATGCCATCCAGCCATCTCATCCTCTGGACAGTCCCCTTCTCCTCCTGCCCCCAATTCCTCCCAGCATCAGAGTCTTTTCCAATGAGTCAACTCTTCGCATGAGGTGGCCAAAGTACTGAAGTTTCAGCTTTAGCATCATTCCTTCCAAAGAAATCCCAGGGCTGATCTCCTTTAGAATGGACTGGTTGGATCTCCTTGTAGTCCAAAGGACTCTCAAGAGTCTTCTCCGACACCACAGTTCAAAAGCATCAATTCTTCAGCCCTTGGGCTATCCTGGTGGCTCAGAGGTTAAAGCGTCTGCCTCCAGTGCAGGAGACCCGGGTTTGATACCTGGGTTGGGAAGATCCCCTGAAGAAGGAAATGGCAATCCACTCCAGTATTCTTGCCTGGAGAATCCCATGGACGGAGAAGCATAATAGGTTACAGTCCATAGGGTAGCAAAGAGTCGGACACGACTGAGCGACTTCACCTTCACCCGCTTTCTTCACAGTCCTATTCTTACATCCATACATGACCACTGGAAAAAACATAGCCTTGACTAGATGGACTTTAGTCAGCAAAGTAATGTCTCTGCTCTTGAATATGGTATCTAGGTTGGTCATAACTTTCCATCCAAGGAGTGAGCGTCTTTTAATTTTATGGCTGCAATCACCATCTGCAGTGATTTTGGAGCCCCAAAAGATAAGGCCTGACACTGTTTCCATTGTTTCCCCATATATTTTCCATGAACTGATGGCACCAGATGCCATGATCTTCATTTTCTGAATGTTGAGGTTTAAGCCAAATTTTTCACTCTCCTCTTTCATCAAGTGGCTTTTTTGTTCCTCTTCTGCATATCTGAGGTTACTGATATTTCTCCTGGCAATCTTGATTCCAGCTTGTGCTTCTTCCAGCCCAGTGTTTCTCATGATGTACTCTGCATAGAAATTAAATAAGCAGGGTGACAATATATAGCCTTGACATCCTCCTTTTCCTATTTGGAACCAGTGTGTTGTTCCATGTCCATTTCTAACTGTTTCTTCCAGTTCTAACTGTAAGGCTGTATGGGGAGGCCTTACAAATAGCTGTGAAAAGAAAAGTGAAAAGCAAAGGAGAAAAGGAAAGATATAAGCATCTGAATGCAGAGTTCCAAAGAATAGCAAGGAGAGATAAGAAAGCCTTCCTCAGCGATCAATGTGAAGAAATAGAGGAAAACAACAGAATGGGAAAGACTAGAGATCTCTTCAAAAATTATAGATGCCAAGGGAACATTTCGTGCAAAGATGGGCTCGATAAAGGACAGAAATGGTATGGACCTAACAGAAACAGAAGATATTAAGAAGAGGTGGCAAGAGTACACAGAAGAACTGTACAAAAAAGATCTTCACGACCCAGATAATCACGATGGTGTGTTAACTCACCTAGAGCCAGACATCCTGGTATGTGAAGTCAAGTGGGCCTTAGAAAGCATCACTAAGAACATAGCTAGTGGAAGTAACAGAATTCCAGTGGAGCTATTTCAAATCCTGAAAGATGATGCTGTGAAAGTGCCACACTCAATATGCCAGCAAATTTGGAAAACTCAGCAGTGGCCACAGGACTGGAAAAAGTCAGTTTTCATTCCAATTCCAAAGAAGGGCAATGCCAAAGAATGCTCAAACTACCACACAATTGCACTCATCTCACATGCTAATAATGTAATGGTCAAAATTCTCCAAGCCAGGCTTTAGCAATATGTGAACCGTGAACTTCCAGATGTTCAAGCTGGTTTTAGAAAAGGCAGAGGAACCAGAGATTAAATTGCCAACATCTGCTGGATCATTAAAAAAGCAAAAGAGTTCCAGAAACACATCTATTTCTGCTTTATTGACTATGCCAAAGCCTTTGACTGTGTGGATCACAATAAACTGTTGAAAATTCTGAAAGTTGTTGAGTACTTTAGCTTTAATTAATGTCAGTTAATGAATCTAAAATCAAGTAAAAATATCAAGTGGAAAATGCCAGGGAATTAGAATATAATTCTGAAGTATTATTTATTGTCACTGTTGTCTAGTGACAATAAAGTTTATATGGAATAAAATGTGCCTCCTGTATGGCGTATATCAAAACACTATTGCAATTTGGGGATTTCCATAGAGAATCATGACTTGAAAAATGCTTTTTAGCAAGTACCAATGTACCTTGTGACAGATTAGTACCAAGAAGTAATGATTATATTCCACAACTCTCAGTTCAGTTCAGTCGCTCAGTCATGTCTGACTCTTTGCGACCTCACTGCAGCATGCCAGGCCTCTCTATCACTAACTCCTGGAGTTCACTCAAACTCATGTCCATCGAGTCAGTGATGCCATCCAGCCATCTCATCCTCTGTTGTCCCCTTCTCTTCCTCTCCTCAATCCCTCCCAGCCTCAGGGTCTTTTCCAATGAGTCAACTCTTCACATGTGGTGGCCAAAGCATTGGAGTTTCAGCCCCAGCATCAACCCTTCCAAAGAATTCCCAGAACTGTTCTCCTTTAGGGTGGACTAGAGCCTAATAAATTTTAGTCTCCAAAAGGGCAGCAATCATGTCTTATTTAACTTTGTTTCTTCCATGGAACCCAGACTGTAATTCTGGGAATTACTATAAAAACATTAATTGAATTGTGTGTTTATCTTAAAAGCCAAGTTTTCACTTTCCGCAGAGACTATCATGAGGTTAAAGACTAGGCTTGAGAAAACATAAAGCCTTCCCCCATTTTGAAGGCATGACCTAGTCAGGTCTGGCCAACTGAAACACTGTAAAAACCTTCTTATTTGAGCCAGGAGGAACTCTAACTTCTGTATTATTTCACAAGAGGCAATAAAATACAGTTGTTGAGTCTTCAAATCTCAGAGAAGGAGGAAGCTGCGTGGGACATAATGAGATGCTTTCCTATATCCTCAAAGATTCCAGTTATCATTTTCTAATTCAGAAAAGAAGCTTTCTTTGGCTCCAGATCTGCAGAATCATTACCTAAAGAGCCTGATTTTGATTGTCACTCCAGGGAGGGCTTTCCAGGTGGCTCGGATGGTAAAGAATCTGCCTGCAATGCGGAAGACCTGAGTTTGATCCTTGGGTCAGGAAGATCATCTGGAGAAGGGAATGGGTACCCTTTTCAGTATTCTTGCCTGGAGAATTTCATGGACAGAGGTTCTGGTGGACTACAGTAAACAGGGTCGCAAAGAGTTCAACAAGACTGAGCTAACTAACACTTTCACTTTCCAGGGAGTTCATTGTATTCCAAAGGATTTTGCCAATGTCACCAACTCACCTTATCTGACAAGGATGGAAAAGAGCATGTATCAGTTCAGTTCAGTTCAGTCGCTCAGTCGTGTCCGACTCTTTGCTACCCCATGAATCGCAGCACGCCAGGCCTCCCTGTTCGTTACCATCTCTCGGAGTTCACTCAGACTCATGTCCATTGAGTCCGTGATGCCATCCAGCCATCTCATCCTCTGTCGTCCCCTTCTCCTCCTGCCCCCAATCCCTCCCAGAATCAGAGTCTTTCCAATGAGTCAACTCTTCGCATGAGGTGGCCAAAGTACTGGAGTTTCAGCTTTAGCATCATTCCTTCCCAAGGAATCCCAGGGTTGATCTCCTTCAGAATGAATTGGTTGGATCTCCTTTCAGTCCAAGGGACTCTCAAGAGTCTTCTCCAATACCACAGTTCAAAAGCATCAATTCTTTAGCTCTCAGCCTTCTTCACAGTCCAACTCTCACATCCATACATGACCACAGGTAAAACCATAGCATTGACTAGATGGACCTTAGTCGGCAAAGTAATGTCTCTGCTTTTGAATATGCTATCTAGGTTGGTCATAACTTTTCTTCCAAGGAGTAAGCGTCTTCTAATTTCATGGCTGCAGTCACCATCTGAAGTGATTTTGGAATCCAAAAAATGAAGTCTGACACTGTTTCCACTGTTTCCCCATCTATTTCCCATGAGGTAATAGGACCGGATGTCATGATCTTCGTTTTCTGAATGTTGAGCTTTAAGCCAACTTTTTCACTCTCCTCTTTCACTTTCATAAAGAGACCCTTTAGCTCCTCTTCACTTTCTGCCATAAGGGTGGTGTCATCTGCATATATGAGGTTATTGATATTTCTGCTGGCAATCTTGATTCCAGCTTGTGTTTCTTCCAGCCCAGCGTTTCTCATGATGTACTCTGCATATAAGTTAAATAAGCAGGGTGAAAATATACATCCTTGATGTACTCCTTTTCCTATTTGGAGCCAGTGTGTTGTTCCATGTCCAGTTCTAACTGTTGCTTCCTGACTGCATACAGATTTCTCAAGAGGCAGGTTAGGTGGTCTGGTATTCCCATCTCTTTCAGAATTTTCCATGTGTACTATAGGATATTCACATCACCCTGGATAAAACCTGGTCACCATCTGTTCCATTTTACTTTTTTATTATCTTTGTGACATTATTCCTATAGGAAATTTGAAATTATTCATTTGCTTACTGCTTTAATATTGATCTGCCCTTGACAGATAACCATGAGAGTAGAGATCTTGTCTGTTGCAGTGACTGTTGAATTTTCAGTGTTTAAAATGGTGCCCAGCGCATGATAATACTCAAATATTTGTGCTGTATAGTTGAATGATAAAGTGGCCCCAATATGAAGTGGTTACATATATGAGGACTAATTTAAGTAACATGTATGTACTCTTTAGAATAGCACCTGACACATAGTAGGCAAACTATAAATGTTCAGTGTCTCTCTAGCCTTCCTTATGAGGGAGGGTAAATGATCTACTTGTAAGTGCTACTTGGGCAGCATTTAAATTCAGGTATCAACAGAGTTGGTTATGCTTTTCTTTACCTGTTTATTTGAACACAAGATAATCTATAATTAAGACCCTGCTCTTTTTGCACTGTGGGCAAGTGCCTATTTATGTAATGATTCTTTGACTATATTTTGAACTCAGATATTTCACGAAGTTTGAGTATCCTTTTATCCTTCATCAGCATTTGCCAAAATTATCCAAGCCAGGCTTCAGCAATACATGAACCGTGAACTTCCTGATGTTCAAGCTGGTTTTAGAAAAGGCAGAGGAACCAGAGATCAAATTGCCAACATCCGCTGGATCATGGAAAAAGCAAGAGAGTTCCAGAAAAACATCTATCTCTGCTTTATTGACTATGCCAACACCTTTGACTGTGTGGATCACAATAAACTGTGGACAATTCTGAAAGAGATGGAAATACCAGGCCACCTGACCTGCCTCCTGAGAAATCTGTATGCAGGTCAGGAAGCAACAGTTAGAACTGGACATGGAACAACAGACTGGTTTCAAATAGGGAAAGGAGTACATCAAGGCTATATATTGTTACCCTGCTTATTTAACTTATATGCAGAGTACCTCATGAGAAACGCTGGACTGGAAGAAACACAAGCTAGAATCAAGATTGCTGGGAGAAATATCAATAATGTCAGATATGCAGATGCTGCTGCTGCTGCTACGTCACTTCAGTTGTGTCCGACTCTATGCGACCCCATAGACGGCAGCCCACCAGGCTCCCCTGTCCCTGGGATTCTCCAGGCAAGAACACTGGAGTGGGTTGCCATTTCCTTTTCCATTGCATGAAAGTGAAAAATGATAGTGAAGTCGCTCAGTTGTGCCCGACTCTAGCGACCCCATGGACTGCAGCCCACCAGGCTCCTCCATCCATGGGATTTTCCAGGCAAGAGTACTGGAGTGGGGTGCCATTGCCCTCTCTGATATGCAGATGACACCACCCTTATGGCAGAAAGTGAAGAGGAACTAAAAAGCCTCTTGATGAAAGTGAAAGAGGAGAGTGAAAAAGCTGGCTTAAAGCTCAACATTCAGAAAACTAAGGTCATGGTGTCTGGTCCCATCACTTCATGGAAAATAGGGGGAAAAGTAGAAGCAGTGACAGATTTTATTTTCTGGGGCTCCAAAATCACTGCAGATGGTGACTGCAGCCATGAAATTAGAAGACACTTGCTTCTTAGTAAAGCTATGACAAACCTGGACAGTGTGTTAAAAAACAGAGACATCACATTGCTGACAAAGGTCCATCTAGTCAAAGCTATGGTTTTTCCAGTAGTCACGTATGGATGAGAGAGACTATAAAGAAGGCTGAGCGCCAAAGAATGGATGCTTTCAAACTGTGGTGTTGGAGAAGACTCTTGAGAATCCCTTGGACAGTAAGGAGGTCAAACCAGTCAATCCTAAAGGAAGTCAACCCTGAATATTAGTTGGAAGGACTGATGCTGAAGCTGAAGCTCCAGTACTTTGGCCAACAGATGCAAAGAGCTACTCATTGGAAAAAACCCGATGCTGGGAAAGATTGAAGGCAGAAGGAGAAGGAGATGACAGAGGATGAGATGGTTGGATAGCATCATTGACTCAATGGACACGAGTTTAAGCAGACTCTGGGAGATGGTGAAGAACAGGGAAGCCTGGTGTGCTACAGCCCATGGGGTCACAAAGAGTCAGACTCAGTGATGGAACAACAACAACAATGAGAATATTATTAAGCTATAGAATTAGGTTGACAAGAACAAGTTTTAACTTAATCAGATTATAGTATGCCCATTGTATTTCATATATTTCAGACTTATTCAGATAAGAATGGATGTACAAATATTTATATAGTCACAAAATTAGACTGTGACTCATCTGCTATATCAAAAGAAATATGTATCAGTGCCATTGGCTCTATTTACACAAATTAGGCCTACCCAATTCTTTCTAATAAGGAAGTGTTATTTAGCGCGGCTGCACAGCTTGATTAAGCTTCTACATAGTAAGCATATTGCCCACTGATTCCTTCGTGTTCTAATTAGAAAAAAAAAATTTGGAAAAGGAGATGCCAATGACTCTGGATACAGAAAATCATTACTGAAAACATCTGGTTTTGACTTTTAATCCAGGGAATTTGATGAATTCCAAAGGTTGTCTTTGCTAATATTACCAATTCACCTTTAACTAGCCAAGACTAAAAAGATTGTGGATGATGTAAGAATGTTACAACTCTTTAAGAAACTGAAGAGCTATTCTGTTGAGAAAGCTGAGAAAGCCAGAGTTCCTTTGATTGTGCACAGTGGGCAGGAAACATCATTGCTATCCTAGACCTTTCTTTCTCTCCCTCCCTTTTGTCCTATAGAGCTGTTTAAAAGTTCCTATGTAGGCTTTTACCTCCCCTATTTATGTGCTCAAGCCATTGCTAGCAGTTGGGAGACTCGTATATCATATTGTTTGGGGACTAGTATATCTTTGCTTCCACGAGAAGGGGGCTCAGGGTTTCTGTTTTTTTTAGTGATGGCATGCCTGGAACTTAGATTCCATCCCAGGCTCTTTGACCTATGAGAGGAAGTAAATCCACAACCTCATGTCTGTAGGACTATAGCATCAGTGCAAAGGACATGATGTTAGATTGAAGGGCAAAATCTATAATTCATTTTTGTGTGGACTGTTAGATTATCTGAAACCCACATGTATGGATTACTTATATGTCTTCTGTTTCCATAGTGCAGATTGGCTGTCATAGGAGTGGGTAATCTAGAGGCGCAGTTTGCATTCTGGGGGCTAGTGTAGGTCACAACTGGAACTACGTGGAAATTAACATTGTTCCTGGAGGAGAGGATATGGTGGAGCTGTTGATTTCTCTGAGTAGGTTTGCACTTTGTTTTTCATGATACTGAATGATGAGCCAGTAGAAGAAGCTTGTGCTAATGGATGGCTTGGAGATGAGAAAGGAGTATTCCAATATGGGCCACAGGTATGTGCTCAAGAGCAGGGGCATTCACTCAGGCATGTTTTGATTCTATGAATAAACACGCTTGCTAGAAAAGTGAAGTTGTTAACTGGTTTGAAACTCCCCTAGTCCGTTTCTGACATTTATTTAAAAACGGAGTACAATAAATCCCTGTATGCTCAGCCCCAGGGACATACTGGTAAACTAAAAATTAATTATATTCAAACCTAAGTTTTGTTAGTCCATGTTATTTTAAGATTCCAAATTTATTTAGGAGCAGGAGGTTGTTTTACAGCCACAATTCTCTCATTATTTCAGAATAGACTAGAGCTCCCCCAATGCATTCTGGTGTTTTCTCTGTTTCCCTTCTACCTCTAATGTACGTTCTTGACAAACATCAGGTCAAGCATCAAGCACTCACCATAGTCTAGAACTCTGAAAATTCCTGGGACAAAGGAAATAAAGAAGGCCCAGTTATTTCCTTTATAGAGCTCACCCTGATTTCAGACCATAAGTGATAAATAATGTTACACCATGATGTAATAAATGAGGGTATAGGGGTCAGCCCAAAGCCCTTCAGAGGGTGAGCTACAAAGAGCAGAGCTGGGAAAGCTGCAAAGGAATCTCACCAACACAAATGAAATGATAATATTGAACTTATAGGTTTGTTTGGGAATTGAGATACAGTATTCTATTAATAGAACACTTAACACGTGGTAATCCTGCCTGCCTATTAGTTATTATGATGATTTTGATAGCTTTGCTTCCAACTAACTCTTGAGCTGGAGAAATTTTATTTACATCTATCTTAACACTCCTGGAATATTGCCTACTTGCGTTTTCTTCACTCTTTCCTTTAAAAGATGCTCTCTTGTCTATTTTTCTTCTTTTCCATCTCTAGAATACTTGTCTACGATAATGTTTCTGTATTTTAACTTAAAAGATCTAAGACAGGGATGTGGTGGGAAATGAAATTGGGGAAATGAAGGCAAATGGAAATTAGAATATTGCAATTCTACATGCATCATTGTCTATCCGTGGAGATTGGAAATATGTACAGAAAGTGTTCATAGAATTTGAACATTTCTCTTCTTCTGTATCTGAGAATAATATTTGTCAGTGGGAACTGGCTTGGGTTTTTCAGTTCATGGATTGAAAGCATAGGATAGACATGGTTCTCAGCATGTCTATAGTTCTTGAGTGGGAAGACAGCAAGTGGGTTTAGAAAATAATTTGTACTTACAGGCATTTTTGGAAAAGGAACTTAATGTAATATCTGAATGCAACATATAAAAAAGTCTTTTTCTAGGGACAAAAAAAATGTAGGGATAGCAATGTACATGGTAGCTATAAATAGATATCATCTTTGAAATGTAGTTAGGGCAATAATAAATTGCCTGAAAATGATCAAATACAGGTGGAGTTTTACTATATTTTTTTTGACATTTGGTAATCAGTTTTTCTACAGAGTTGAACATGGTTAAGGGGCAGTATCGTATAGAGCTTAAGGATACAGACAGAGTCTATCATTAGCTATGGAATCTTCAAGTATCAGCTTCTTTATCTCTAAAATGAGAGAAAAAATCAGTTATTATATCACAGGGTTTTGTGAAGATTAAATTGGAAAATGCTCTTAATATGTTATTGGCACACAGCAAGCACTCAGCAGATTTTTGCTATCACCAAATGATCAGGCAACATCTATAATTATTAAATAACGTCATAGCATGACATGGAGCACTCATTTCTAAAGACACAGATGTTACTTTTTTGTAATATTGTTGTGTTTCACTTTTTAGCTATTTTGAAGATAAGGAATATAACTATGATAATGTTTCTGTATTTTTAGTTCGAGAGCGCTTCATTTTTTGGCTGCTTGGATACGTTCCAAGACTTGGGAGTCCATAACTTTTCTCACCTGGCACTCAGTCTGCTTTAAATGTGCTAGGTGGGTTCGGGCCTTGTAGCTCATTTGAGTCTGTTATGAAAATCAACACTTCCTCTGCAGTCTGCCTTAGAGGAGACCAAGCCAACAGAAACACATGCTGTCTCCCAATATGGGGTTTGACCTGGTGTCTGCACAGAAGCAAATTTCTCTGTTTGCACCAGGTTTTAGTGGCAGTATGTCACTGAGTCATGTTATGCAGAATTACTTGGGACATGAGTTGAAAGCCTGAACCGCACTTGCTTTCCTTGTGGGAGGTGTTGATCAGGACAGAGGGATCTATCTAGAGTCATTCCTTATATGTGAGTTGGCATTATATAAGAGACATACTTTTAGAAGTGGTACTTCTGGAAGTAGAAGAATGAATCCTAGATGATACATTGAAAACTATTGATCTCAGAGAACTTTGTTGTTACTTCAGATTGATCTGGTCAAGTTTGCAGAATGCCCTAAAACTTCCAATCTATCTTTCACCTGTCAATGAGCTATTGCCTCACCACATTTACTATGAGCAGGGCAATCATCCTGTTTTACAAGGACTTAGACTGAGTGACTTAGCAGCAGCAGAGTGATTTGTGTCATTAGCTCGAAGTATTCACAGGAGTGGATCTAGCCCGGGCATGAACTGGGGTGGCCACTGAGATGATGGGATGTGTTTAAGCACCATATTTTCAGCACAGGCCCTGTGACATTTTAATTTGTCCAGATACAAATTCTGATTGTAGTAATTTTGGCTTAGTGAACTTGTCAAATTATTTTAAAAAGTCAGGTCCTGATAATTTTTTTCCCATTTATTTTCTTGGTTCTTTGAATCAGCCAAATCAATTGACTGTGTTATTAAAAAACAAAACACAACAAAACACATAGTTGCAGTTGCTTATGTCAGAAAAGTGGAAAAAGAAAAGAACAGAGGAGTCAAAACCTTATTTTTCTGTTAGGAAAATATAGGTTTTAATGCCAACTTCATAGGTTTTAAAAAAATACTTTGGGTAAGGAAATATTTGATAAAATATGTAAAAGTGCTTCATGCCAAGAAAAGACATTTCCAAAATGGAGCTCATGTTGGTGAGCAGAGTCGAACTGGAAGCATAGATTTGGAACCCTCCATCTAGAAAATAGGGTTGAAGTGGGGTGAAGGAGGTCCTAGAGGAGATGGAAGGGTGTGTTTGTGTTGAGAGACAGAGAGAGAGAGAAGAGAGAGAGAGAGGGAGGGAGAGAAGGGAATGGAGCAAGTGGATAAATGAGAGGAGAGATGTACAGTTTACAAAAGGGGAATGAGAGGAAGACTCTTGATCGCATAGGATGGGACTCATCTGCTGATTGCCCTGATCTTAGAAGCTCAGTTCCCATCACCATCTCCACCCCTGTCTTCAAAGGGAAGTTTCGCCTCTCCGCAGTTGCTACTTGTTTTTGGAGCTTTCTTATCCCCCATCATCGTGTATGTGATTGAAATTTTTTTTAGAGTAATTATATAAACTGTAGTAACAAAAGCAAGTTCAGAAATACAAGAATCCTGAACCAAGACTACTAACATGTTTATTTTCCTATGATAATCTTGCTGCATGTTCAGGGCTGACAGCAATAGACACGTGCAACAAGGGTGCAAGGCTAGTTCTTAGCTGGCATTCATTCCCACTTGCTGGTGCCAATAACGGTGGTGGTGGTGGCGGTTTACTCACCAAGTCGTGTCCGACTCTAGTGACCCCGTGGACTGCAGCCCGCCAGGCCCCTCTGTCCATGGGATTCTCCAGGCAAGAATACTGGAGTGGGTTGCCATTTCCTTCTCCAGGTGCCAAAAGTACTGATTGTTAATGCTTTAAAAGTCATTTCTGTCTATATTTAGCCCAATGACCTCCCATACCTCCTCTATTCAAATATAAACAAGCTTTCTTAGTTATTCCCAGGCCTCTTTCTAATAATACCAGGAGCCATCGCCTAGGGTGATGTATGTTTGTCAAAGACATCTTCATGCTCTAAAATAAATTCTTAGAAGTTTAAGCTTATTGTTTCATAGAAAGAATGTAAACTCTGCCAGCTTCCATAGGAAAATACACTATTTTCCACTGTTTTCAAAAATCAGCCTTTCAAGTTGGAAGATAATCAAGTCTTTGCATATGAATTAATGTTGAAAGTTTATAAGACAACATCTCTTTTAAAATTAGTGTCTCTAGAACTTGTCAAAATTATGAAGGATTAGACAGCTGCCAACTTCTTTCGTTTGTAAAACAAAGGAGGCAAGCATTTACCAACATCTCTTATGTATGCATATTGTCTAACTGCAAGGCTTGGGTGAAATTGGCCTTAGAGTTCTTTGATATCCTTAGTTGCTAATGTGGAACTCTTTATCAAGCTTCATAATAATCTTAGTCCTGTGACTGAATAACAGATCCATGGATGTATATTGCAGTCAATTTATTTTCTCTGCTTTGTCTAAGCCTTTAAAGGGTACCTTGGGTAGGCTGAATAATGATTCAAAGATATCCAGATAGTAACTTCTGAACTTGTGAATGAGTACTTACGTGAAAAGAGGGACTTTGTAGATATGGTTAGTTTAAGGATCTTGAGATGGGGAAATAATTGTACATTATTCAGATGGTCTCTAAATGTAATAGCTCTTGTCCTTATGATAGAGGGGGAGGAGAGAGAGATTGAGATTTGACTATAGAAGAGAAGTTGTTGATGTTATGATGGAAGGAAGAGGTTGTAGTGATTTAAAAAAGGGACATGAGCCAAGGAAAGTAGGAGACTTCCAGAAGCTAGAAAAGGCAAGAAAACAAATTCTCCCCAAGAGTCTATGAAAGGAACAAGCCCTACCTGATTCTAGACTTCTGACCTCCAAAACTGTTATAAAACTGTGTTATTTTATGCCAGCAAGTGTGTGGTAATTTGTTACAGCAGTCTTGAGAAACTATTACAGGCACCTTTTCCGTTCCCCTTAAAACCAATTTCACTGCCCAAGACCAAATTTGAGTAGGCAAGTTAAGGACACAGAGGTAGGGTCATTTCCCTGTTGCCTGGAGCTTTTCTGGGGACAGTTTTGGTGTCTGTCATTAATTTTGGAAAGTTCTTTGTCCTTTTTACTTCAAATATTTCTTCTGTCACACTCGTTATTCTCTTGTGGTGTCCTAATTATATGTGTGTTATTCCTTTGAATACTGTATCACCGTTCTTAGAGATTCTGTTTTTTTATATCCTCCTTTTTTTTTTTTCTTTTGTATTTTGGTTTGGAAAGTTTCTGTTGACCTGTCTTCAAGCTCACTGATTATTTCCTCAGCTGTGTTGTGTCTAGTGAAAAGTTCATCAAAGTCATTCTCCAGTTCTGTTAACTGTGCTTTTTATTTCTATCATTTCCTTTTGTTTTTTTTTCTTAGAATTTCCTTATGCTAAAGCTGAAGCTCCGGTACTCTGGCCACCTCAAGCCAAGAGTTGACTCATTGGAAAAGACTCTGATGCTGGGAGGGATTGGGGGCAGGAGGAGAAGGGGACTTCAGAGGATGAGATGGCTGGATGGCATCACGGACTCGATGGATGTGACTCTGAGTGAACTCCGGGAGATGATGATGGACAGGGAAGCCTGGCATGCTTGGTCGCAAAGAGTCAGACATGACTGAGTGACTGCACTGAACTGAACTGATATTGTCAGTCTGATCTGTTGTCTGCCTTTTCTGTTAGAGCCTTTGACATATTAATCCTAGTTATTTTGATGTCCTTGTTTGAAAATTCCAACATCTGTTTCATATTTGAGCCTGGTTCTAATGAGTGCTTGTCTCTTTGGAGTGTGGGGTGGAGATGGGGAAGGAAGGGCTTTGGGGATGGGGTAGAGAGAAGAATCCATAACTTGACCACCTGCAAAGGAGAAATGGACAAGATGGAGGCATGAGTAAAGCATGTCAGCAAGTGTTGTTGTCTTTTCTCAACTCAAAGAATAAGGAAATGCAGTAGTAAATGAGGAGAGGAAAATATGAGATGGGGTGAAGGGAGCAATTACAAAAGAAGCTGTCACCAAAGTTGAAAACCATTGCCTCCTGTCTTCAAAGTTTTCAATTTGCCATGATATTGCTCCTTGCAGGGGAATTCTTGGGAACTGTATGGTGCATCTATAAATTTTATAAAAAGTCAGCTGTTGAATCTGTGCAATAAATGTTTATGTTGGCAAAATTTTTTTTCCTCTGCTGTTATGCTAGCAATTATTTTCTCAAATTCTCATATCTTCTCAGGGAATGCATGTTTTATTTATCATTTTTTCAAGGTTAAGAATCTTACAAAAAAGTATAATAAAGATTTTTGACTCTGCAGTCTCACAATGGCCATTAATTATCTTAGATAAGTTATTTATCTTAACCAAAATTTAGTTCTTTATCTGTAAAATCTGGATAACACACATCTTCCAGAATATTGTGAAGTTTCAATGAGATAATGTATGTAATAAGTATGGTTAGTGCTAGGCACTGGACCAGTAAATAGTAAATACTAAATAATGAGTAGGTATCATATTATTATAGTTTCTATTGTGATATCTGATATTTTTCTCTATGAGGAAATCCTGCCATGATCTAAAAATGACAAGACCTTATTTCTGGGTTTCCAAAAAATCAGTTTATATGATTAGCTTCTACCATATTTAACATTAGTTAATAAAAATTTGTGTATAATATATACATCAGTCAGTTCAGTTCAGTCGCTCAGTCGTATCCAACTCTGCGACCCCATGAATCGCAGCTCGCCAGGCCTCCCTGTCCGTCACCAACTCCCGGAGTTCACTCAGACTCACGTCCATTGAGTCAGTGGTGCCATCCAGCCATCCCATCCTCTGTCATCCCCTTCTCTTCCTGCCCTCAATCTCTCCCATCATCAGATTCTTTTCCAGTGAGTCAACTCTTCTCACGAGGTGGCCAAAGTACTGAAGTTTCAGCTTTAGCATCATTCCTTCCAAAGAAATCCCAGGGTTGATCTCCTTCAGAATGGACTGGTTGGATCTCCTTGCAGTCCAAGGGACTCTCAAGAGTCTTCTCCACAGTTGGAAAGCATCAGTTCTTCAATGCTCAGCTTTCTTCATGTGTGTATATAAAAGCATGATTAAATATACATATATTTCTATATGAATATGCATATATACACACACACACTTGTGTTTGCTTAGAAAAAATTCTAGAGAATATACAAAAAGCTTATTACACTAGTTATTACTGGAGAGTTGAGATAGAAAATGGGGAAGAGAATAAAAAAAATTTTACTTTTTATCTTATACTCTTTCATTTGTTTAAAGTTTTATAACATTAACGGTATTACACTTTTTTAAATCTTAGAATATTTTCTTTATTTCGGTGCACACCTGATTCAGGTCCTCCCCCTAAGACATGAGTATATTAAAGGCTCAGAGAATTCTCATTATAAATAAATGTGTAATTTTGTTTTACCTTTTATTCCAAGTGTAT
>SJYF01000534.1:121155-135688 GCA_006410515.1 Procapra przewalskii | reverse complement strand
TTGCCCTGCTTCATTCCACATTCCAAGGCCAAATTTGCCTGTTACTCCAGGTGTTTCTTGACTTCCTTCTTTTGCATTCCAGTCCCCTATAATGAAAAGGACATCTTTTTTGGGTGTTAGTTCTAAAAGGTGTTGTAGGTCTTCATAGAACCATTCAACTTCAGCTTCTTCAGCATTACTGGCTGGGGCATAGACTTGGATTACTGTGATATTGAATGGTTTGCCTTGGAAACGAACAGAGATCATTCTGTCGTTTTTGAGATCACATCCAAGTACTGCATTTCAGACTCTTTTGTTGACCATGATGGCTATTCCATTTCTTCTGAGGGATTACTACCTACAATAGTAGACATAATGGTCATCTGAGTTAAATTCACCCATTCCAGTCCATTTTAGTTCACTTTTCCCTAGAATGTCAACGTTCACTGCTGCCATCTCCTGTTTGACCACTTCCAATTTGCCTTGATTCATGGACCTGACATTCCAGGTTCCTATGCAATATTGCTCTTTAAAGTATCAGACCTTGCTTCTATCACCAGTCACATCCACAGCTGGGTATTGTTTTTGCTTTGGCTCCATCCCTTCATTCTTTCTGGAGTTATTTCTCCACTGATCTCCAGTAGCATGCTGGGCACCTACTGACCTGGGGAGTTCCTCTTTCAGTATCCTATCATTTTACCTTTTCATACTGTTCATGGGGTTCTCAAGGCAAGAATACTGAAATGGTTTGCCATTCCCTTCTCCAGTGGACCACATTCTGACCTAACATAAGCAGAAGATATTAAGAGGTGGCAAGTATACACAGAAGAACTGTACAAAAAAGATCTTCAGGACCCAGATAATCATGATGGTGTGATCACTCACCTAGAGCCAGACATCCTGGAATGTGAAGTCAGGTGGACCTTAGAAAGCATCACTACAAACAAAACTATGGAGGTGATGGAATTCCAGTTAAGCTATTTAAAATACTGAAAGATGATGCTGTGAAAGTGCTGCACTGAATATGCCAGCACATTTGGAAAACTCAGCAGTGGCCACAGGACTGGAAAAGGTCAGTTTTCATTCCAATCCCAAAGAAAGGCAATGCCAAAGAATGCTCAAACTACCGCACAATTGCACTCATCTCACATGCTAGCAAAGTAATGCTCAAAACTCTCCAAGCCAGGCTTCAGCAATATGTGAACCATGAACAGATGTTCAAGCTGGTTTTCGAAAAGGCAGAGGAACCAGAGATCAAATTGCAAACATCCACTGGATCATGTAAAAAGCAAGAGAGTTCCAGAAAAACATCTATTTCTGCTTTATTGACTATGCCAAAGCCTTTGACTGTGTGGATCACAATAAACTGTGGAAAATTCTAAAAGAGCTGGGAATACCAGACCACCTGATTTGCCTCTTGAGAAACCTGTATGCAGGTCAGGAAGCAACAGTAGAACTGGACATGGAACAACAGACTGGTTTCAAATAGGGAAAGGAGTACATCAAGGCTGTATATTGTCACCTTGCTTATTTAACTTATATGCAGAGTACATCATGAGAAACTCTGGACTGGAAGAAACACAAACTGGAATCAGAATTGTCGGGAGAAATATCAATAACCTCAGATATGAAGATGACACCACCCTTATGCCAGAAAGTGAAGAGGAACTAAAAAGCCACTGATGAAAGTGAAAGAAGAGAGTGAAAATGTTGGCTTAAAGCTCAACATTCATAAAGCAAACATCATGGCATCCAGTCCCATCACTTCATGGGAAATAGATGGGGAAACAGTAGAAACAGTGTCAGACTATTTTTTGGGCTCCAAAATCACTGCAGATGGTGAATGCAGCCATAAAATTAAAAGATGCTTACTCCTTGGAAGAAAAGTTATGACCAAGCTAGATAGCATATTGAAATGCAGAGATATTACTTTGCTGACTAAGGTCTGTCTAGTCAAGGCTATGGTTTTTCCTGTGGTCATGTATGGATGTGAGAGATAGACTGTGAAGAAGGCTGAGTGCAGAAGAATTGATGCTTTTTTTAATTCTTTTTTTTAATTTTATTTTTACTTTATTTTACTTTACAATACTGTATTGGTTTTGCCATACATTGACAGGAATCCACCATGGGTGTATACGAACTCCCAATCCTGAATCCCCCTCCCACCTGCCACCCCATATCATCTCTCTGGATCATCCCTGTGCACCAGCCCCAAGCATCCTGTATCCTGTATCGAACATAGACTGGCGCTTCATTTCTTATATGATAGTATGCATGTTTCAATGCTATTCTCCCAAACCATCGTACCCTCTCCCTCTCCTTCAGAGTCCAAAAGTCCGTTCTATACATCTGTGTCTCTTTTGCTGTCTCACATACAGGGTCATCATTACCATCTTTCTAAATTCTATTTATATGTGTCAGTATACTGTATTGTTTTTTTTTTTTTTTCTGGCTTACTTCACTCTGTGTAATTGGCTCCAGTTTCATCCATCTCATTAGAACTGAGTCAAATATATTCTTTTTAATGGTTGAGTAATAACTCCATTGTGTATATGTACCACAGCTTTCTTATCCATTCATCTGCTGATGGACATCTAGGTTGTTTCCATGTCCTGGCTATTATAAACAGTGCTGCGATGAACATTGGGGTACATGTGTCTCTTTCAATTCTGGTTTCCTCGGTGTGTATTCCCAGCAGTGGGATTGCTGGGTCATAAGGTAGTTCTATTTGCAATTTTTAAAGGAATCTCCACACTGTTCTCCATAGTGGCTGTACTAGTTTGCATTCCCACCAACAGTGTAAGAGGGTTCCCTTTTCTCCACACCCTCTCCAGCATTTATTGCTTGTAGACTTTTGGATAGAAGCCATTCTGACTGGTGTGAAATGGTACCCTTTAGGTGAACCTCTATGGGTGACCTTCAATGTGGAGAAACCTTTCATCTTTAACCTAGATGTTTTATCATCAGTGCTTATAGATGGAGAAGTCTTGAGGCTATTGTAAAAATAAAACTGAAAACCAGAAACAGGAGGCTTAAGTCCAAATCCTAGAACATCAGAGAAATCCTGAATCCAGGGAACATTATTCAATAGGAGCTCATCAAACGCCTCCATACCTACACTGAAACCAAACACCACCCAAGGGCCAACAAGTTCCAGAGCAAGACATACCATGCAAATTCTCCAGCAACACAGCAACATAGCCCTGAGCTTCAATGTAAAGGCAGCTCAAAACTACTCCAAAACCAGTGACATCTCATAACCCAATACTGGACACTTCATAGCACTCCAGAGAGAAGAAATTGAGCTCCACCCACCAGAACTCCAACACAAGCTTCCCTAACCAAGAAACCTTGACAAGCCACTGATACAACCCCACCCACAGTGAGGAAACTCCATAATAAAGAGAACTCCACAAATTCCCAGAATATAGAAAGGCCACCTCAAACGCAGCAATATAACCAAGATGAAGAGCCAGAGGAATACCCAGCAGGTAAAGGAACAGGAGAAATGCCCACCAAACCAAACAAAAGAGGAAGAAATAGGGAATCTACCTGAGAAAAAATTGATGCTTTTGAAGTGTGGTGTTGGAGAAGACTCTTGAGAGTCCCTTGGACTGCAAAGAGATCCAACCTATGCATTCTGAAGGAGATCAGCCCTGGGATTTCTTTGGAAGGAATGATGCTAAAGCTGAAACTCCAGTACTTTGGCCACCTCATGCGAAGAGTTGACTCATTGGAAAAGACTCTGATGTTGGGAGGGATTGGGGGCAGGAAGAGAAGGGGACGATAGAGGATGGGATGGCTGGATGGCACCACTGACTCAATGGACATGAATCTGAGTGAACTCTGGGAGTTGGTGATGTGACAAGGAGGCCTGGTGTGCTGCGATTCATGGGGTCACAAAGAGTCGGACAAGACTGAGTGACTGAACTGAACAGAACTGTACTGCCAACCCTGGGTGGCTAACCTGTAAATGTGTGCACCTCATTGGGAAGGGGTGAGAGGGGTAGGTCAGAGAGGGGATGAATGAACTTTTGTAGACCTAAAAGCATCCCCAGAGTAGAACACCACAGGCCCTGTGTCAGTAGCTTTATCTTTCAAAGAAGAGAAGCCCAGACTCAGAACTAGAAGTGCCTTATAAATAATGTGTCCCCCTTGTTACATATGAGGAAATTGAGGCCCAGAGAGATGATATGAGATACCTAAGGGAATAAAAGTTCTGATCAAATAAGTCACATTTTTTGGTATTCTGATAATTACTGAATACTTATTATAAGATTATTTCTTGAGTATTTCAAATTGATACTTGCTGTGTCTATAAAGACATATAAATCTTTGTCTATATGCCAATTGTTTGGAATTTAAAAGCCTCCATTCTGTTTATTTATTTATTTGGTGGAGCATTTAGTCTCACTGAGCTTCCTTGATAGCTCAGTTTGTAAAGAATCTGCCTGCAATGCAGGAGACCCTGGTTCAATTTCTGGGTTGGGATGATCCCTTGGAGAAGGGATAGGCTACCCATTCCGGTATTCTTGGGCTCCCCTTGTGGCTCAGCTGGTAAAGAATCTGCCTGCAATGCGGGAGACCTGGGTTTGATCCCTGAGTTGGGAAGACCCTCTGGAGAAGGTAAAGGCTACCCACTCCAGTATTCTGGCCTGGAGAATTCCATGGACTGTATAGTCCATGGGGTCTCAAAGAGTCAAACATGACTGAGTGACTCTCACTTTCACTTCACTTTAGTCTCATTACTGAATTGTATGTCCTGTGTGGTGCTGATGAACCATTTTGGTTTAACTAGTTATTCAGTTGGCTTTGTAGACAAATATCTTTGGTGATGAATAGGATGCTGCTACTGCTGCTGCTGCTAAGTCACGTCAATCGTGTCTGACTCTGCGCGACCCCATAGACGGCAGCCCACCAGGCTCCTCCGTCCCTGGGATTCTCCAGAGAAGAATATTGGAGTGGGTTGCCATTTCCTTCTCCAATGCATGAAAGTGAAAAGTGAAAGTGAAGTCGCTCAGTCGTGTCCTACTCTTAGTGACCCCATGGACTGCAGCCCACCAGGGTCCTCCATTCATGGGATTTCCCAGGCAAGAGTACTGGAGTGGGGTGCCATTGCCTTCTCCAGAGTAGGATGCTAAAGGGTGATATTTGGGCTGGCAGACCACAGTGGGCTTCATAATGACCTTTGAGTATCTACTTTGAAACTGCATAAAACTGCCTCTTGTCCTCACAAAATCCTGCAAACTAACTTTTCCCTTCTGATTTTATAGACTTTTAAGCTTAGAGTTTAAATCGCTTGTTCATGATCACACCTTTAGAGGTTTTGTTAGTGTGCTTGGGCTGCCATAACAAAACATCACAGATTGGTTGACTTAAACAACAGAAATTTTTTTTTTTTTTCACAGTTCTGGAAGCTAGAAATTCAAGACCAAGGTGTTGGTTTCTGGTAAGACCTTTCATCTTGGCTTGCAGATGGTCTCCTCACTGTGTCCTTGTACGAGTTTTCTTCTGTGTGTGCACAGGAGAGAGATCTTTGATGTCTGTTTCTCTTCTTATAATACCAATTCTTTTGGACTAGGGCCCCACTCTTATGTCCTCATTTAGCCTTATTATCTTCTTAACAGTCCTTTTAATAAGTACAGTCACAATAAGATTAGGACTGAAACATGAATTTTGGGGAGACACAATTCAGTCTGAAACAGAAATGAAAGAGTTGGACTGTGAACTTGAATCTTCCTGACTTCAAAGTCATATTTATTCTGTAATACCTGCTGATTCTTAGTGTGTGAAATTAGTGTATAAAATGGCAGCAGTAGTATTTTTCTCCCATCAAGTTAATGGACTTGAACCATAGTGAAAAACTTAACTCTATTGTGATTATCTCCACCATTCCCTGCCATGTTGATTGGACTAGCTGATAAGCCTAGCTAAGTGATACAAAATAAAAAAAATACTGACTATTACTAATATACTTTATCTCCAGAGAAGAGATTCCTTTTGGGGCTGTGAGTGCTTGTGTGTTGATCTATCATTATCTTGTTTTAACTATCAGAACTTGGCAAACAGGTGACACTATTGACTCATTCCAAATAAGTGCAGTCATTTAATATTGACTCTATCCACACAAATACATTTGAATGCTTACTATGTGCTTGATGCTCTTCTAATGGAGATATGGCAGTAAAAAAAACAAAAACACAAACAAAAAAACTGATGAGGTCCTTGTTCTCATGGAGAAACAGGGGAATGTAAGAAAAGAAATAAAAATTTCCTACAGGATTGATGCTCTAAAGAAAATGAAGTAAGGTAAGAGGATAGAGGGCATTGGGGGTGGGGTAATATTTAGTTAGTTTTATGCTCAGGGAAGGCTTCTATAGTGACATATAAGCTGTATGATAAGGTGTATCTGTCAGGGTTTCCCAGAGAAATTGAATAATAGGATGGATAGATAGGTAGATGAATAGACAGATAGATGGGTAGCTAGATAGAGATTTATTAAGAAAGACTGGTTCACGTGTTTATGGAGGTTGTGAATCTGCCATCAGCAAGCTGGTGGCCCAGGAAAGCCAGTTGGTATAATTCTAGTACAAAGTTGAATCCTTCCAACCAAGAGAGCCAGTGTTGTAAGTTCTAGTCTGAGTCTGAGGCCCCAAGAATCAGGAGTTCAGATGTCCAAAGGCAGCAGAAGATGGATGTCCTGGCTCAAGCAAGAGAGCAAATTCACACTTCCTGAGCCTTTTGTTCTATATAGTCCCTGAACAGTGTGGATGATGCCCAGTTGCAGTTGGTGACCTTTATTCAGTCCACCAATTCACATGCTAACCTCTTCTAGAAACATCCTCACAGACACCCCAAAATAATGTTTTAGCAGCTGTCTGGGAATCCCTAAGCCCAGTCAGGTTGACACAAAATGACCCTCATAGAAGGTGTTAGTCATGGAAAAATTTGGGAGTTAAATAATCCAACCAAAGGGACTATAAAGCAGAGGCTCCAGTTGGGGAAATTTACTTGAGGAGCAAAAAGTCACTGTGGCTACGTGCAGCAAGCAAGAGGGGTCACGTGCCAAGATGAGATGGGAGAAGTTGGCAGGGGCCAGTCACATAAGGTCTGGTTCAATTTAGTCTAGTTCAGTTCAGTCACTCAGTCGAGTCTGACTCTTTGCAACTTCATGGACTGCAGCATGCCAGGCTTCCCTGTCCATCACCAACTCCCAGAGTCTACTCAGACTCATGTCCATCGAGTCGGTCATGCCATCCAACCATCTCATCCTCTGTCGTCCCCTTCTCCTCCTGCCTTCAATCTTTCCCAGCATCAGGGTCTTTTCAAATGACAATATGCAAAGGGGCCGACTTTGATTCTGAGTGTGTTGTGACTTTCTTGGCAGGTGTTATGCAGGAGGTTCACATGGTCTGATTGGAATTTGGAAATGATAATTTTGCAGTGTACATAACATTTTCAATGGTTGTTATTTTCTGCCTCTTCTCACCATGAGCATCTTCCTGTGAGGCAGAGGGGCAATGTAGTATGTGGAATGTTCAATTTAAAATTAGTTTTTGAAGATCTGTGATTATATTTGTATTAGTTATGTTATTTACATTAATACAGAAAATTAGACTATTTATATGAATGCAGATCTATTTAAGCTTTGCTCTTAGTTAACTCATGTCTAGCGTGTTAAGTTCAGCCACCCATTTGTCATTCCCCCTCTTGTCTCCACTGTGCAGATAATCTGGAATATATTCTAATGAGAAGCAGTTTACAGCTTCCTTTCTTACTGACTCTTTCCTTCCCTCTTTCTATCTACCTTTCTTTCTTTCCTTCTAATGAAAAAGTCATTCTGCAATTTCTGTCAATAGACGCTCTTTCCTCTAAGTAAATTTAGCCTGTTTCAATATATTTTCTAGGCACTGATTTCATTGTTTGCTTATAAACTCTTCCAGTTACTGAGTTATCAGAATTCAAGAGTGACAATGGCAGGGAAATCTGAACCTGGCAGATAAATGGGAGGCTAGCAGATACTTGCTGCCTGCTGGGAGGCAGTTGCTGTGAGGCAGACTTGCCCACCTAAGGATTCTCAGAGAAGAGGCTGTGTGGCCTTCCCTGCTAGTACTCATCTATCCTGGTCTCTGTGCTCTGATGACCAGCTGGCCTGTTGTGTAACAGCAGTGTGGTTTGGGGACATCTGTGGAGAAGGCAATGGCACCCCACTCCAGTACTCTTGCCTGGAAAATCCCATGGAAGGAGCAGCCTGGTGGGCTGCAGTCCATGGGGTACCTAAGAGTCAGACATAACTGAGCAACTTCACTTTCACTTTTCACTTTCATGCAGTGAAGAAGGAAAGGGCAACCCACTCCAGTGTTCTTGCCTGGAGAATCCCAGGGACAGGGGAACCTCGTGGGCTGCCATCTATGGGGTCGCACAGAGTCGGACACGACTGAAGTGAGTTAGCAGCAGCAGCAGCGGCTGTTAATATAGCATGCTCCCGAAGAACAACTGATGGCTGTCAGCATCACCCATGGGTGAGCAAGGAGAATAAGAAAGCAGAGCTAAAAGTCTGTAAACCTGGGAGATCAAAGGAGTAATGGGAACAGAATGAGAAAAAGAAAAATGAGAGGCAATAAAGCAGTGCTGTAGACAGTAGTAGGTTTAAATCATAAATAAGCAAAGAACACAACGAAATCAATGATACTTGTGACTTTGTCAATAGTAGAAATAATAAATACTTCCATATTATATTGCAATTGGCCCAGATATCTCAAAATATGTTCATACCACTTCAACATAATGGATATTATCAGACTTATCACACTAGATCTTATTATTTAATGTATTAAGTCACTCAGTCATGTCTGATTCTTTGCGACCCCAGGGACTACACAGTCCATGGAGTTCTCCAGGCCAGAATACTGGAGTATGTAGCCTTTCCCTTCACCAGAGGATCTTCCCACTGAGGGACTGAACCCAGGTCTCCTGCATTGCAGGCAGATTCTTTACAAGATGAGCCACCAGAGAAGCCCAAGAATACTGGAATGGGTAGCCTATCCCCTCTCCAGGGGATCTTCCCAGCCCAGGAATTGAACCAGGGTCTCCTGCCTTGAAGGCGGATTCTTTACCAACTGAGCTATGAGGCAGCCCTTTACAGGGATAGAAGAGGTAATTCCAGTTTAATGTGATCAAATTGCAAATGAACACTGCAGTGAAAGATGGCAGGGGTCAGGGAGAGTGCCAGGATATGTTCATTTGAGCTTGTTCCAATTGTCCATAATACTGAAGTCTAGCTCTTCTCTGAATGTAGGCTTCATGTGCTAGCACAGACTTCTGGCTGACATCTTTGGTTCTTGGCAGCACAGCATTCAGTTCAGTTCAGTTGCTCAGTCATGTCCTTTTCTTTGCTATCCTATGGACTGCAGCACACCAGGTTTCCCTGTCCATCATCAACTCCTGAAGCTTGCTCAAACTCATGTCCATCAAGTCAGTGATGCCATGTCATCCTCTGTCATCCCCTTCTCTTCCTGCCTTCAGTCTTTCCCAGCATCAGGGTCTTTTCCAATGAGTCAGCTCTTAGCATTAGTTGGCCAAAGTATTTGATTAATCAAGTGCTATTTTATGAGGACCATCATAAGCGTCTGAGTGCCTTTCTTTCTCCTGCAGGAGCATATACTAATCTAGACAAAATACTCTCAAAGTACATCAGCCCTGAAGATAGTCTTGGAGCCTCTCTGTCTTTTTTTCTCTTCTTACCCCTTCTTCCTTTCTTTTGGTACCATGTGTCCTTAGGTACCAAGTTACCTTGTAGGGCAGGTGAATTATATATAGAAATCCATAGGGCTTCAGTGGAACCCAGCAATAATGAAATATGCTATTCACATTTTAAATAACAAATGTGGTATGGCAACATATGTGCTTTCTTATCATATATTAAGCAATGAGATCTGGTGTGATATCTTATAATTTCCATTATATTAAAGTGGTGTGAATATATTTTGAGATATCTGGGCCAATTGCAATATAATATGGAAATATTTATGATTTCTATTGATGATAACGTCACAAGTGTCATTGACTTCATTGTGTTCTTTGCTTATTTATGATTTGAGTCAGGCTAAATTTCAGTCAGTCAGATCACAGGCCTCCTATTTTCTGTTCAGTGGTCTTGGGTTAAGAGTTAAGGATCATGGCCCTAGTTGGTTCCTGAGGTAGAGACACCAAGGTAGAGATGTTAAGATATTAAGCTAGCCTACCCATTCCCAAATTGGTAGGAAGTACTCTGGTTCTGGATTCTCTTCTTCCAAAAGAGTTTAAAACATCACTGAGGAAATTGGATAATTTTAATGACACCTAGAGCTTTACATATTGTGAGGGTATGCTGGGGCAGTCATTATAAGCTGGACATTATCAGAATCACCTGCATTAGGGCGACTAATGCAGACTCCATATATAGTCTCCTCAAACTGAACTGCTTCCCTATTGACCCGTAGTCCTTGTATTATGTTAAATCTCCTGTGGATCACTGTAGGATGAAATTATCTGCACATGTACATCATAATGGACTTCTCTGGTGACTCAATGGGAAAGATTCTGCCTGCAGTGCAGGAACCATGGATCTGATCCCTGGGTCATGAAGATCCCCTGGAGGAGGGCATGACAACCCACTCCAGTATTCTTGTCTGGAGAATCCCATGGACAGAGGAGACATAGTTCTCCAGACTGGTGTGCTGCAGTCCATAGGGTCAAAAAGAGTTGGACACGACTGAAGTGATTTAGCTCACATGCATGTACATCATAATAGCAACAGGGCAGTTTCAATGCAAGCACTGCAAACTAGAACATTTATTCACATATCAAATTAATTTAGAAGAAATAAAAGTGACTTTCTTTCTATCAGATTAGTTTTCATTTATAAACATCAGGCCATGGCAACCCACATAATATTAGACATGAAGCAATGGATATTTATTTTGGGAAATGTTTAATGATGTCAGGGATTGCCAGGTGGCTCAGTGATAATCTGTATGCAATGCAGGAGACACAGGAGATGAGGGTTCCATCCTGAGTTGGGAAGATCCCCAGGAAGAGGAAATGGCAACCCACTTCAGTGGGTTGCATGGAAATTCTTGCACGGAAAATCCCATGAACAGAGGAGCCTGGCGTGCTACAATCCATGGGGTAACAGACTCAGACATGGCTGAGCACACACATGGGGAAACAGAGGTGCTGCCATAATGAGTGGTCCGTTTCCCACCTAGGATGTCTGAGCACCTTCTTACGGTCTCAGTGCACAGAGGAAGGGTGGCAGCCTCACAGAAGGACTGCAGACAAGGGGGCTCAAGTTGAATGGACAGAGTCCAGGCCTAAAAAGTCAAGATTTATCAGTATTATGAGTCTCGGAGCTTAAAGAGAGCATTTTACTACAGGACCTACTCTGCAGGGTTACAGAAGGGACTCCAGAGCAGAATCTGTTATAGTCTGCCAGTAGCTTCTCATGGCAAGCAGTAAAATCAGCCTCATCTAGAATGGAGGTGGCCTTCCATGCTGTGGCTTTGGCCTTCCCTCAGACCTCATCCTCTTCTCCTCTCTCCCTTGTTCCCTTGTTCACTATTCTCCAGCTAGATTTTCTGTCAAAGTCTTTGTTCTTGCAGTCCTTCTGCTCAACCTGTTCCTCCTCCTGCTGCTGCTGCTAAGTCGCTTCAGTTGCTTCCGACTCTGTGCAACCCCATAGACAGCAGCCCACCAGGCTCTGCCGTCCCTGGGATTCTCCAGGCAAGAACACTGGAGTGGGCTGCCATTTCCTTCTCCAGTTCCTCCTCCTACCCCATGATTAACTCTAGACCAAGTTTCATATCATTCCCCACCCCGCTCATTTTGCCTGAACCAACGTAATCTCCTCATGGGGAATGTCTCTTTGTTCTGTCCACGAGGACATTCCCTCTTCAGACCTTTGCACTTGTCCTTCCCACAGTGGAAAACTTTCACCAGATAATCACCTCACCTTCCTCAGATCTCTGCTCAGCTGTCACCCTCAGGAAAGCCTTTCCTGACCTCCCTGTGTGAAATTATTTCCTTTCCCTTTGTCTTCCTATCCTTCCTGCTTGAGTTTTCCCCCGTCATTGTCTCCATCCGATGTTCTTTATTTATTTATGCTGTATTATCTCTAGAATATAAACTCTACGAGGGTGGAGTTCTGTGTTTTGTTCAATGCCATGGCCGCTGTTCCTGGATCAATGTCTGGCACATAGTAGGCATTTAATACACGTTTGAATACATGAATCTTCTGCCACGTGCAGTCCTTGTTTAGCTATACAGGGTGGTAGGGCGAGGTTGTTCTGAAAGTTTGTCTTCTTCTTACACAGAGTTTTAACCACTTCAGCAGGCTTACAACTACTATCTATATCCTACTCTCAGAGGTATTGTAATTTCTTAGTCTTTCCAGGCTCCTGAAGTGAGACTGGAAAGACTTTTGGCTCTCAATACTCTATCATCTAATAGCCTTATTCCAAGCTTCCTAAGATATGCAAAGTCAGTTACATCTTATATACTTTCTATCTTACAAAATTTTGTAGTCCACTCTTGTTTTCCTGTCTTTTTGCCTTACCAAGTTATAGCTCTGCCTAATGAGAAAAATTGCTGTATACTTTAATGCAAAGAAAATGGCAAATCCAAATATTCTGTGTTTTTGTTGTATGGATCTGAGATGATATACTCAGGAGGAAATGAGATTACTAGAGGGTTCAAATAGGTTATGTGTGGGAGATATTGTAGAAGAGACAGAAGCCGGGGTATGTGTCTGGACTAGATTATCTTTTTGGTCACTTTCAGCCATATATATCATGATTCAGTGCTTCTGTGCAATGCTCTGAGGTGCTAAGATAAAAGATGCTATGGATACAAAGAGTATTATTATTAGCTCCATGTTTTTGAAGTGAAGTTATAATCTTTGTTCATTTTCAGTTTTATTATTCATTTGAGCTCAGTGAATTTTCTCACCAGTTCCCCTTTTGTCTTATCACAATATCTAACAACTTTAATCAGCCAATTTGTCTTGACAAAAATTACATGCGTGGCTGTCTCTATTCTTAGCCCTGTTTTGTTTTGTAAATCTCCACTCAGCCATAGCCTACCTCTCATAGAATACCCGACATGTATATTAGTCTCGGTGTTTTGGTTACAGCAAAGGTTCCTTATCTGTTTTCCACAAACATAACCAGCTTTAATACTTATTGTCTGAGAGCATTGTTTTTAATCACTCCATATTCATCTGGAACTCATATGTAGCTGCATTATCAAGTTTCAAGGTGAACCAGAATTACTTAATGGAATTTTTAAATAGATTGTTGGAAATAATTTTATTCCCTTGTGTTATTTAGTCCCATGTTCATATTTTGTCAAGAAATGTATTCCCTTTTATCTAGCCCTGGCAGACTTGATTATTAGAAAGGAAGTGAATTAATAAGTTAAAAATCTAGTCAAGATTAGAATCTTACATGAAGCTCAGTGTTTTGTCTGCATTGGAGTTATCTAGAATATGGCCATATACTCAGTTTTAAATTGGTTATATTGCTTTCTTGTTGGTGAACATTCAGCCTTTTTGCCACAAGGCTCAAGTTCTCTGGACTGCTGATGATCTGTCTTATGGATTTATATTAAGCATTTCTTATCTTGAATTGGTTTTTTAAAGTTTGTTTTGTGAGATGATGATGATAATTGCACAAGTTTCTAAACACCCTGGCCATGATCCCTTAGGGGGCTACACAGCAGTAGGAACCCTTTAGACCAGATGGAACAGATCTATTTTCATGAATTGCCTCTAAAAGCAGAAATGCAAGCTAGTCAGTGAATTCATCTCTATTCCTTGTAAAAGTCAGTCTCAGGCCAACCAAAGGAATGCTGAAAGTATAGATATTTCTTTTTGAGGTTCCATTTTTAAAAAAAGAAGAAAATTTTAAAATACAAAGAATAGGTTAGTGAGTACCATAAGGAAAGTTGAGGGGAGGCAAAATGGGTAAAGAGGGTCAACTGTAAGATGACTGATAGAAACTACTTTTGGGGGTGAGCACTGTGTAGTGTAAGTAGAATTTAAAGTATAATGTTGTACACATGAGACTTACATAATATTGAAAACCATTGGTACTTCAATAAATAAAAGTTTTTAAAAAGTGAAATTGGTTTGTTTGAAAAGAATCAGTGTATAGTACTTACCCATAAAATCTTTTATTTCATTTTGAAGTCAGAAGACTTGCCTTTTGTCAGCCTCTGTGACATTTTCTCAAGACTTCCTCCCTGACTATAGCATGTGTTGAGGTTCCATTCCTGAATCTACTTCTCATAGAGATTCTACTTAATATTATTGAACTTCTGTTTATGTGCATGAAATATTAGATTTCTAATGCCTATCTTTATATTGTTAAATCAAATAAAATATAGTCAAAAGCTAAGATGAAGTAATTTTAGAATTATCTACTATTTGGTATTGTTTCTCTGCTTCTTCCACTGGCATGAGTAATTTATATCTATCTATATTTTAGTATTATAGACAGATACTTTATAGATAAGA
>SJYF01000534.1:110657-120742 GCA_006410515.1 Procapra przewalskii | reverse complement strand
ATCTTGAATCCTTCTATGGATATGTTTTCTGATTAATTTCATTTTTTATACTTTTGATAGATTTGAAATTTTATAAATCACATTTAGTTTTTCTTAAAGTAGGACATAGCTGGATTACTCTTTATCCTACAGATGCATAACATAGGGTAATTAGTTAATATCTACAGCTTTCTGGTGAGATGAATAAAACACGGAGCTCTATATACTATCAGTCTCCTCTCTCACCTTTTCTTCTCACATGGAGGCAAGTTTTCTTGTGGTTGAAAATTGACAGAGAAATGTTGCAAGTTAATTTCCTCTATCTCATGATAGAGTGCTCTCTTTAAGATATATTTTTATTTTAAGAAAAGAAGTAAAAATAATTTAAGTAGAAGTAAAAGAAAACAAGTACAATAAAAACTTGAAATCTGCAAGTTTATTACAAATAAAAGAACCAGCATAGGAACAAAAAACATCCTGAATTTTCTGTCAGGATTAAATTTTTTTTTAAGCCCAGAGTGCATTAGTGAGAATGAAGACATACTTTCCACTCTCTTGTCTTGTATGTTTCTTTTCTGAGCATAAGAAACCTCTGTATCATGTCTAAACTGTTCTGGAGAAGATTCAAAATGTTCTCAGGCCCTGATGTCCTTCTTACCTCTCTCTGAATCTCTTCATCATCCTCCCTCCCTGGTGTGCTGCACCCCTTCCTGCCACCCTCCCCCAGTAGGCATCTCTGTTACTCTTTCTTACTTGGGCTTGTACCACATTTTCACTGAATTCTCTAAGTAGGTGATCTTCACTTTCTTCATTGTACAAATGAGGACACCACTGGTATCCCAGGCATTTTCTCACTGTTCTGATTTTAAAATAAGATGCTTGAAGGTTCTGAAAATATAGCAGTTGTGATGAAGATTTTCCTTTCTTGTAGCTCTAGCCTTGTGTAGGCTTAAAGGCTCTTGAAAGAAATGTTCTCTACAGGCAAAAAGTTTTAACTTAAGAGCAAAGGTCAAAGAGTTGACCCTCCTAACTCCGGTTTCAGTTTCCTGCTTAGGCTTTAAGGTATATTTGAGGACTGAGAAATCTGGGTTCTGGGTCCTCATTTCTAGAAGTGAAAGTGAAAGTGAAGTCACTCAGTCGTGTCCGACTCTTAGCGACCCTGTGGACTGTAGCCCACCAGGCTCCTCTGTCCATGGGATTTTCCAGGCAAGAATACTGGAGTGGGTTGCCACTAGAAACTGACCATTATCTTTTTATATAATATTCTCACGCCTACAAACCTTGCAGGCTTTGATCTGATGCTCCTTTCAGGGAACTGTTTAGACATTGCCCAGGTTTTGGGACCCTTACTATTTTGTAGGAAAGTAGACGCCCGCTAGATTTATATTGCCTACTTCCTGTAGTTTATAGTGTCCTCAGTTTATATCAGCTGATGGAAATGCTTCTGGGTAAAGGCATCAGCTAGTAAGGCTACTGTCATTGAGAGCCACAGACCCCCCACCCTACTACCAAAGTAGTAAGAAATTTAGGGTAAGAAATTTCTCAACAGCATTGAGGTGTCTTAGGGGACTTTTGAAGTAGAAATCTTAGGGATCCTGCTTAGGTTCTGGATCAATATGGAACCATGGGTAAGTTGTTCCTCTTTCTAAACCTCTAGACTAAAAATGAAATAATTTTTTCACTAGGGAGATAACATACTTGTTGATATTTTTCTTTGCTTGGATTGCTTTTTAAAACAGCTTTGAATTAATTGAGATATAATTCACATGCCTACAGTTCATCCATTTACAGTTTCAATTTAATGATTTTTAGTAGCCACCAGGGAAGCCCCCAAATACTGGAATGGGTAGCCTATCCCTTCTCCAGGGATCTTCCTGACTCAGGAATCTAACTGGGGTCTCCTGCATTGCAGGTGGATTCTTCACCAGCTGAGCTACCAGGTAAGCCCCATATATTCATAGGGTTGTGCAACCATCACCATAATCTAATTTTAGAACACTTTCATTCCCTCTTGAAACCCTATACACATTAAAATTAAATCCACATTTCCCTACTGTCTTCTTTCCCCTGCCCTAAGCAACCTGCTGGGGTCCAGCCTCAGCAGAGTCCAGGGATATCCTCAGGATGTATGACGTTGGCGAATGAATGAATGAATGACATGAGGAGACCAAGCTTCATTGAGCAAGGCCAGTCACTTGATTTTCAGAGAGGGCTTTTATACCCTGATTTGTACATTGAGCAAAGTGAAAAATGCAGAGTCAACTCAACATTCCATCAGTATTAACTTTTATCGATACCAGGTTCCTTCCTGCAAAAGTCTTATTTTTTGTACATTATCTTCTGGCCTGGAGGCTTGTTGATATTTTATGAACTCTTTTTGATAAAGGTTGGTCAGCCAGAACAATAATTGTCCCTTGAAGTGTTTCTTTTTAAATTCCTAGCCTGAGTCACCCTTAACGTACAGAGTTACATTTTTATGGAGCAAAGATTTAGTGGGTTACAGCAAAGAAAGAACTTATTAACTCAAAGTCTAATGTTGTTAATGCTAAGGCTATTGCTTACTTTTTTTATACATCCTGACTATATGCACTCCCAGGAACACAATGGATAAGGGATGTGGGAACTTGGCAGCAAGCATTGGCTCAACAGTGTTGCAAGAGTCTGGATAAACCTGCCAAGTAAGCTAGAATGCTAACAGGGGGTTTGAAATACTCCTTTTATGCCCAGGAGATTTATCAACTAGAGCCTTAAGTTAATTTTTTCCAGAAAAAGATTGTCGGGGATAGCCCCTGTTAATGTCAGAAGAGTTGGTGAAAGGCATAAAATAGTAAGACAGACAGATTCTGGTTTGGGGGTAGATGCTCGAGCAGGTCCAGGGAGTCCCTCAAGTCCTGATCCACCTTGCTCATCAGGACTCTCCACATGACCTTGTCATGGGTGGGATCAGCCCAGGGAGTCCCTCAAGTCCTGCATGACCTTGTCATGGGTGGCATCTCCTGTGCTGGCTCCCGGTAGCAACCCTTGGGCTTCCCAGGTGGATCAGTGGGTAAAGAACCTCCCTGAAGTGCAGGAGACACTGGAGATATGGGTTTGATTCCTGGGTTGAGAAGATCCCTGAGAGGAGGGCATGACAACCCTCTCCAATATTCTTTCCTGGAGAATCCCATGGACAGAGGAGCCTGGTGGACTACAATCCATAGGTCACAAAGAGTTGGACACGGCTGAAGCGACTGAGCACAGCACAGCAGGCAACCCCTAATATACTGTTTGTCTCTGTATATTTGGTTATTTTGTATATTTTCTTGTAAATGGATTTGTATAAAATATGGCCTTTTGAGACTGTTTCCTTTTATATAGCATAATGTTTTCAAGTGTTAAACATGTAACATGTATCAGTACTTCATTCCTTTTATGGTTAAATAATGTTCCTTTGCATGGTTATATAACATTTTACCCATTCATCAGTTGATGGCAATTTAGGTTGCTTGTGCTATTTGTATTGAGATATAAATCCTCTATCACATTTATGATTTGCAAAGGTCTTCTCCCATTCTGAATTGTCTTTTCATTTTTTTGGTGGTATCATTTGCAGCAAAAAGTTTTAATATTGAGGTAGTCAATTTATATGTTTTTCTTTTGTTATCTATTTTTGGTATCAAATCTAAAAAACCATAGCCTAACCAAGGTCGTGAGGATTTACACTTTGTTTTCTTTTGAAAGTTTTATAGTTTTAGCTTTTGTATTATGTCTGTTATCCATTTGCCTGTCATTTCACAGTTGATCTAAAAACTGATTAATATCCTTGAAAAAAATGGTCAAAACAGCCCAACTCCTACCTCCAAATAGCAGAAAAGTTGTCAAGTGTATTCAGAATATTGTTTCAAGCAGTATCATGATTCCATACTCCCATCTAATTTTTCTTTTTTTTACTTATACCTCTACCATGAAGAGTAGAGAAAACCAAAGACCATTCAGGTATGACCTAAATAAAACCCCTTATGATTATCCAGTGGAAGTGGGAAATAGATTTAAGGGACTAGATCTGATAGATAGAGTGCCTGATGAACTATAGACCAAGGTTTGTAATATCGTCCAGGAGACAGGGATCAATACCACCCCCAAGAAAAAGAAATGCAAAAAAGCTAAATGGCTGTCTGAGGAGGGCTTACAAATATCTGTGGAAAAAAGAGAAGTGAAAAACAAAGGAGAAAAGGGGAGATATAAGCATCTGAATGCAGAGTTCCAAAGAATAGCAAGCAGAGATAAGAAAGCCTTCTTCAGTGATCAGTGTAAAGAAATGGAGGAAAACAATAGAATGGGAAAGACTAGAGCTCTCTTCAAGAAAATTAGAGATACCAAGGGAACATTTCATGCAAATATGGGCTCAATAAAGGACAGAAATTGTATGGACCTAACAGAAGCAGAAAATATTTAGAAGATGTGGCAAGAATATACAGAAGAACTGTACAAAAAAGATCTTCACAACCAAGATAATCACGATGGTGTGATCACTCATCTAGAGCCAGACATCCTGGAATGTGAAGTCAGGTGGGCCTTAGAAAGCATCACTATGAACAAAGCTAGTGGAGGTGATGGAATTCCAGTTGACCTGTTTCAAATCCTGAAAGATGATGCTGTGAAAGTACCACACTCCATATGCCAGCACATTTGGAAAATTCAGCAGTAGCCACAGGACTGGAAAAGGTCAGTTTTCATTCCAATCCCAAAGAAAAGCAATGCCAAAGGATGCTCAAACTACCGCACAATTGCACTCATCTGACACGCTACTAAAGTAATGCTCAAAATTCTCCAAGCCAGGTTTCAGCAATACGTGAACCGTGAATTTCCTGATATTCCAGCTGGTTTTAGAAAAGGCAGAGGAACCAGAGATCAAATTTCCAACATCTGCTGGATCATGGAAAAAGCAAGAGAGTTCCAGAAAAACATCTATTTCTGCTTTATTGACTATGCCAAAGCCTTTGACTGTGTGGATCACAATAAACTGTGGAAAATTCTAAAAGAGATGGGAATACAAGACCACCTAACCTGCCTCTTGAGAAATCTGTATGCAGGCCAGGAAGCAACAGTTAGAATTGGACATGGAACAACAGACTGGTTCCAAATAGGAAAAGGAGTATGTCAAGGCTGTATGTTGTTATCCTGCTTATTTAACTTATATGCAGAGTACCTCATGAGAACCACTGGACTGGAAGAAACAGAAGCTGGAATCAAGATTGCAGGGAGAAATATCAATAACCTCAGATATGCAGATGATGCCACCGTTATGGCAGAAAGCGAAGAAGAACTAAAGAGCCTCTTGATGAAAGTGAAAGAGGAGAGTGGAAAAGTTGGCTTAAAGCTCAACATGCAGAAAAAGAAGATCATGGCATCTGGTCACATCACTCCATCGGAAATAGATAAGGAAAGTGTCAGACTTTATTTTTTGGGGCTCTAAAATCACTGTAGATGGTGATTGCAGCCATGAAATTAAAAGATGCCTACTCCTTGGAAGGAAAGTTATGACCAACCTAGATAGCATATTAAAAATCAGAGTCATTACTTTGCCAACAAAGGTCCATCTAGTCAAGGCTATGGTTTTTCCAGTAGTCATGTATGGATGTGACATTTGGACTATAAAGAAAGCCGAGCACCAAAGAATTGATACTTTTGAACTGTGGTGTTGGAGAAGACTTTTGAAATTCTCTTGGACCACAAGGAGATCCAACCAGTCCAATTTAAAGGAGGTCATTCCTGATTGTTCCATGGAAGGACTGATGCTGAAGCTGAAACTCCAATATTTTGGCCACCTAATGTGAAGGAGTGACTCATTTGAAAAGACCCTGATGCTGGGAAAGATTGAAGGTGGGAGGAGAAGGGCTGACAGAGGATGAGGTGGTTGGATGGCATCACTGACTCAAT
The DNA here is from genome assembly GCA_006410515.1 of Procapra przewalskii. Classification (NCBI taxonomy): domain Eukaryota; kingdom Metazoa; phylum Chordata; class Mammalia; order Artiodactyla; family Bovidae; genus Procapra; species Procapra przewalskii. The sequence continues at coordinate 114,844 of SJYF01000534.1, read as the reverse complement.
GGACATGAGTTTGGGTAGATTCTGGGGGTTGGTGATGGACAGAGAAGCCTGGAGTGCTGCAGTCCATGGGGTCACAAAGAGCTGGACATGACTGAGAAACTGAGCTGAACTGATGCTTACTTTTAATTCTAATTTTGTTCTCTAATTTTGCTGGCCAATTTATAAATAGTTTCCATGTTCAAGTCTGGAACTGATAACTAATGGGTATTGAAATAGAGCATGTGCACATGTGTGTGCTGTCACTTCGGTTGTGTCAATCTCTTTGCAACCCCATGGACTGTAGCCTGCCAGGCTCCTCTGTCCATGGGATCTCCAGGCAAGAATACTGGCGTGTGTTGCTATGCCCTCCTCCAGGGGTTCTTCCTGACACAGGGATCAAACCCTCGTCTCCAACATTGAGGGCAGATTCTTTACTGCTGAGCCAACAGGGAAGCCTGAAATAGAACATGCCTTGTTGCTATTGAAGTATTACATATTTCTATGATTTTATTTTTTGCTCTTTTTTCTATTTACTACCCTAGTCTTTTATCATCCTCTAAAATCATTTTCAGCTTATTCTTTTCACATGAATGTAAATATACCATTTCCTAATCTCTTTAGTTTTTAATTTTTATGATAATCTCCCAAATGATATTTTAAAATCCTTCATTCTTTGACAAGGATTAAAAAAAGAGATAATGATGTTGTCCTATTTAGTTATTCTGTGGGGTGTTTACAGCTTTTAATATTTTGTGAACATTTAATTTACATTAAACAGTAAAAGATTTATGGTTGGCCTTTATGGATGAATATCAACTGTGTTAAGTTTACTAATCAGTCAATGATATGACCTCCCTGGTGCCTCCAGATTTACTTAGTGATCCCCCTACCCCCAACACATAAAACTGACTGTTAATCTGAACAAGGGAACGAAATAATTAACTATTGAGGACATTAAGCAATGGTCAGACTTTCTTTCCAGTATTAGCCTCATCTTGCAAAACCTTGACTTCTATGTTTCTTTATAAAGTTGATCACACAAATTATTTAAGGGAGCCCTTGGCTTGTCCCCTCACCTCTAGGGAAGCAATTATCTCTATTGTATTTAGAGAAACTGGATCCCACATAGTGGTCGTCTTCCTACTCCCTAGGAAATAATCTGCCAGAGTCCAAAATACAATTACCATGCTTGACCACCTTCTTATATCCTGGAGCTGACCATTATTAATGGCATCCAATTATTCATAGCAATCAAGCATCTGACTTTGCTAAACATATTACAGCAGTGGATATTTGACTGTCAGTATGCTGGTTGGGTCAGACATGACTGAGCAACTTCCCTTTCACTTTTCACTTTCATGCATTGGAGAAGGAAATGGCAACCCACTCCAGTGTTCTTGCATGGAGAATCCCAGGGATGGGGGAGCCTGGTGGGCTGCCGTTACTGGGGTCACACAGGGTCGGACACGACTGAAGTGACTTAGGAGCAGCAGCATGCTGGTTGGGTGTAATAGGAGGAGACAATGTCATATCCTGGTCATCTTGAGAAAAATAGCATGTCACTTGCAGATTTACCAGAATACTATAATAACTTGATTGCAAGATTTAGCATGTCATTATTTTAAAAGCATATATTTACATATACTGGCAGGAGCAGAAAAAAAAATCATTGATTCAGTTAAGATTTACTTATGGGAACCTCTGGCTTACCCAACATCACTGCTAAATAACTGCATGACCTTTGATAAGTCATTAGGTAGTCTAAGTTTTAATTTCCTCATCTCTAAAATGAGGGCATTTTGCTTGCTTTCAAGGAAAGTTGTGAGGATCGAATGACGCAAAAACTAGGAGATGAAGAGGTACATGGAAATTGCCCAGTCATTGTCTGTTTCCTCTTCATGGAGTCAGCCTGAACCCCACCTCCAGCAGAGGTAAAAAACAGCACAAAGCCTTTTTATTCTTCACCAAAGTGCAGGATAGGTTTTGACTCTCACGTGAATGCTGCTTTTTCATTCTGTTTTTCCCACAAGCCCAAAGTCAAAGGTTTTACTTTGTTGTGCAGTGGTATTAAAGTGTGATATTTGTTTGTGGTGAAGGAGTGTACACATAAAAACTGACATAAATTTCCAGCTGGTTGGGTTTTGACCCTTCCATTTCCTTGACTGTATTTTCCCTTTGAGTTGGCATGATGTATAACAGTTCTGATCCAGCAGCAGGAAGGAGCAAATTGTTTACTAATGGAAGTACATAAATTCCCTCATGTCGCTAGGAGGGGGATTTTCACAAGGAACTAATTTATGTAAATTTTGAGCTACATGATTTAAAGGGGGGTGGAGAAATTCACATGGTTTACATTCACCAGACTGTCACTCAGTTCAGTTCAGTCATCCAGTTGTGTCTGACTGCGACTCCATGGGCTATAGCATTCCAGGCTTCTCTGTCCCTCACCAACTTCTGGCATGTCTAATTCAAAGTGGCCAGAGAATTCTTTCATTATGCCCTACTTCCTTGTCTCCAATTAAGATGCTCCAGTATGATTTACATCCCAATTAGAAAATGTTCTCTACTTCTGTAAGGTTGCTGCAGTAAAGAGTAAAAAAAAAAAATCTGTTCGAATTTCTTATACACACTGCTTATCAGTGGTGGATATCCAGTGAGTTTAATTTGCCATGAACTCTATGAACATCAAGTAAAACTTACTAAGAGAGATAGGAACATAATTTTAGAGACAGTGGGTAACAGTTTCAGATTAGCCTCGAATGTAGTTGGGAATGGGCTTCCCTGGTGGCTCAGATGCTAAAGAATCTGAGTTGGGAATTGTGAAATAGCTTCTATTTTTGTGCTCCAGGTGGGTCATATGCTGTGTAAGCAGGTAAGGGGAAGCATAAGATTTAGTGTGGCACAGGACTCTGGTATATTCAGCCTGTGAGATTGGGCAGTTCAGAAAGTGGCCCTGTCTGCTGTGTAGGCAATAAAATGCCATGTTAAGGGAATAGTCTTAAATCCTGACACACTGAATTTCAAATGCTTGTTTTCCCACTATATTTATTAAAGATTTTAAATTTGAGAAAGGTTAGTAACTGTTAGGAATTAAGAAAATCGTAAAGGCACTAGTATCCAGATGCTAAATGTGGTGGGTTAAATAGTAGCCCCCAAAATATATGTCATGTTCTGATTCTTTGGAAACTTTGACTGGGACCTGATTTTCAAAAGGGATCTTTGTAGATATAATTAGATTAAGGATCTTAAAATGAGACCAACCTAGGTTAATCTGATGGGTCCTAAATCCAAAGAAAAATATCCTAGTATGAGACAAAACATAAAAGACAAACACTGAAGAAGAGTCAATGAAGACAGAAGCCGAGTTTGAAGTGATGCATCCACAAGCTAAGGAAAGTCAACAGCTACAAGAAACCGGAAGAGACAGGAAAAGAATTTCTAATGGAAGACATGAAAGGTGTAAGGATCTATTGACATTTTGATTTTTGATTTCTGGCCTCCAGAGCTATGAGAGAATACATTTCTCTAATGTTTAAGCCATCGTTTTCTGATGATTTGTTGCAGAGGCCATAGGAGGAAAAGAATTAAGCATAGTGTCAGGTAAATTGTCAATGTGCCATAAGTTGTAACCTTTATTTTCAAATAAATGAGGACTTTTTTGTGAAAAAGAAAGTGTGCTTTCAAAAAATCCTTTCTTTACTCTTTTCTTTCCTGGTTCTTGTAGCCTTAACTTGCTTATTCATTCATTCAATCATTTGGATTTTATTAGGCAACTTCCATGTGTTAGGAAACAGTGCTAAATATACTAAATACATTTTAAAATATTGAAAAAAGAGACTGGCTCCAAACTGGGAAAGGAATATGTCAAGGCTGTATATTGTTACCCTGCTTATTTAACTTATATGCAGAGTTCACCATGTGAAATGCCAGGCTGGATGAAGCACTAGCTGGAATCAGGATTGCTGGGAGAAATATCAATAACCTCAGATATGCAGATGACCCCACATGGCAGAAAGTGAAGAACTAAAGAGCCTCTTGATGAAATTGAAAGAGGAGAGTGAAAAAACTGGTATAAAACTCAACATTCAGAAAATGAAGATCATGGTATCTTGTCCCATCACTTCATGGGAAATAGATGGGGAGACAATAGAAACAGTGATAGACTTTATTTTTAGGGGGCTCCAAAATCACTGCAGATGGTGACTGTA
>SJYF01000534.1:86730-97998 GCA_006410515.1 Procapra przewalskii | reverse complement strand
GTGAATATACCTTGTATACTTGAAAGTGTATTTTCTGTCATTGAAATATTTTATGAATGTTAGTTTATAGTTATTTCAGTCTTCTACATTTGTACTGATTTTCTGTCTACTGTTTTTGTCAATTACTGAGAAAAGAGTTTTAAAATATTAAACTATTTATTTCTCCTTAAATTGTCAGTTTTACTTCATTTTATTCTATTTTTAAGTGCACAAATATTTAGGATTGCTATGCTATCTTAATGAGTTGATATTTTTATCGTTAGTATCCTTTATTTTTGAAAGTGTTAGCTGCTCAGTCGTGTCCACCTCTTTGCGACACCATGGACAGTAGCCTGCCAGGCTCCTCTGTTTATGGAATTCTCTGGGCAAGAATATTGAAGGGGGCAGCCATTCCCTTCTCCAGGGGATCTTCCCGACCCAGGGATCGAACCCAGGTCTCCTGCATTGCAGGCAGATTCTCCACTGTCTGAGTCAACTTATCCTTGCTAGTATTTCTTGCTGTAAAATGTATTTTGTCTAATCTTAATACAACCACTCCAGAGAGTACAGACTGAAGATTTGTGTCTCCAAAATTCATATGTTTAAATAACAATATCTAGTGTGATGGTATTTGGAGGTGGGGCCTTTGGTAGGTGATTAGGTCATGAAGGCTGCCCCCTTATAACAGATGGTAAGATTAGTACTCTTATAAGAGGTATTCAAGAAGGCTCCCTTATCCCTTCTGCCAGGAGAGAACACAATAAGACAGGCTTCTGTAAATCAAGAAGCAGGCCTTTACCAGACACGGAATCTGCTGGCACTCTGATCTTCAACTTCACAGTCTCCAAGATTGTGAGATAAATACCAGGCTCTGACAGCAACCTGAACACACTAAGATGCAGCTTTATAATTAATATTTGTAAAGCATGTGTTTTCCATTAATTTACTTTTAATCTATCTATATCTTTATATTTGAAGCATTTTTTTAGGATAGTATACAGTTGGGCCTTGTGTTTTTTTACATTCTGACAATGTCTTCTTTTTAATTGAAATGTTTGAAACGTATATATTTTAGGAAAACATTGGTTTAAGATTGTAGGATTGTAGTTATTTTTTTCTCAAATATTTGATGGTACTTGCCAGTGAGTTTCAGTTTTGCTGGTTTTCTTTAAAGCTTGTTTATATTATACACCAGTGATTTCCACATTTATGTTATTCTTTCTTCCCTTTACTTACTCTAAGTTTAATTTGACCTTATTTTTCTTGTTATTTATAGTGAGTCATTGATTTTAAATGTTTCTTCTTTAATATATGCATCTAAAGATATAAATTACCCTTTAAAGTCTATCTTAATTTCATCCCACAAAATTTAGTATGGTTGTTGTTTCCCTTATCATGCAGGTAAAAATATTTTGCTTTTCTGTGACTGTTTTCTTCAACTCATATTTTGTTTAGAATTATACTTCTTACTTTCCTAATATTTGGGGCTATTACAAGTATCTTTGTTATTGATTTTTAATATAATTCTGATTTAGTTTGAAATTATATTCTGTATATTTTCAGTCCTGTAAAATTGAGGCTTGTTTTTCTGGCTCTCTACATGGTCTATCTTGTAAATGTTCCATGTGTGCTTCAAAAGAATGTGAATTCTGCAGTTGGTTTCTATAGTGTTGTACAAATCCCACTTAACCTGTTTCAACTAATGTTTTTAAAACTGTTTGATAATGTTTTTCAAATCTTCAATATTCTTTGATCCTTGTATCATTAAGACAAAGATGATCCTTGTATCATCTTTTTTAAAAAGAGAAGTTTGTTTTTATTTGTCTAGAGAACTGAAGCTACCGACTTTGAGCCTTGGTAGACTTATTCATAGATTTTTGAAAATTACTTTTTATTGGAGTATAGTTGCTTTTCAGTGTTGTGTTAGTTTCTGCTGCATGGTAAAGTGAATCAGCCATACATATACATACATTTCCGCTTTTTTAGATTTACTTCTGTTTACATCACCACAGAACGTTGGATAGAGTTCTCTGTGCTATACAGTAGATTCTCATTAGTTGCCTATTTTATATATGGTAGTTTATATATGTCAATCGAAATTTCCCCATTCATCCCACTCCCCCTTCCACCTTTGATATCCATTTATTTATTCTCTACATCTATGTCTCTATTTCTGCTTTGCAGACAAGTTCATCTGTTTCAAATTTTTAGATTACACATACAAACTATATTATATAAGGTTTGTTTTTCTCCTTCTGACATACTTCCCTCTTAAAACAGTCTCTAAGTCTATCCATGTCTCTGCAAATGGCACAATTTCATTCCTTTCTAAGGCTGAGAAATATTCCACTGTTTATATGTACCACCTCTTCTTTACCCATTCATCTGTGGATGGACATGTAGGTTGCTTCCATGTCCTGACTCGTAAATAGTGCTGCAACGAACATTGGGGTGCATGTAGTTTTTTAAATTATGGTTTTCTTTGGGTATATGCCCAGGACTGGGATTGTTGGATTTTATGGTATTTCTATTTTTAGTTTTGTAAGGAACTGGTGTACTATTCTCCATAGTGGCTGTATCAATTTAACTTGCTACCAACAGTGCAAGAAAGTTCTCTTTTCTCCACACCCTCTCTAGCATTTATTGTTTGTAGATTTTCTGATGATGGACATTCTGACCAGTGTGAGGTGATACCTTATTGTAGTTTTGATTTGCATTTTTGTAATAATGAGCGATATTGAGTATCTTTTCTCCATCCTTTGTTTTCCCCCTCAATTTTTTTTATTTTTGATTAATTGATTTTTTTTTTACTATTCTTTCTTTATATATCCTTATTTCATTTATTTGAGATTTTGCTGTAGATTTTAACATATACATCTTTAATTTAACACAACTTAACTTGAGTTAATATTGTTCCATGCTATGGACTGAATGTTTGTATCCCCCTCAAATTCATATGCTGAAGCCCTAATCCCCCCACATGATAGTATTTGGAGGTGAAGCTTTTGAGAGGCATTGGGTTCATGAGGGTGCAACCACCATGTTGGGATAAATTCCCTTATAAAAAGAGACATGAGAGAGAAGATTTCTCTCTTCTCCACATGGGGATACAACAAGAGATTGTCACCTACAAACCAGGAAAAGGGCTTTCATCAAGAACAGAATTAGCTAGCACTTTGCTCTGGGACTTTTCTGCCTCCAAAACTGTGAGAAATTAATACTGGTTGTTTAAGTCATCCAGTCTATGATATTTATTATAGCAGTCTGATCTTATACATACCCATTCATATATAAAAATATTACAGTGCTATGCTTTAATCTGGGGGCTTCCCAGGTTGTACAGTGGTAAAGAATCTGTCTGCCAATGTAGGAGACAGAAGAGATGGACAAAGGAGCCTGGTGGGCTGTAGTCCATGGGGTTGCAAAGAGTCAGACAAGACTGAATACAAGCACATGCTTCTATTTAGTCCCACTGTATTATTTCTCCTATTATTGCCATATGTTTTACTTCTATGTGTGCTGAAAACTCAGAATCCACTTCTATTACTTTTGCTTTAACAAATTAAAAAAAATAAAAAAGGAGGAAATGTGTTTTTTTATATTTGTCTATAATAGTAAAAATATTTACTGTTTTCAGTGCTTTTCATTTCTTCTGATAAATCAGAGATCTGCACAATTTTTCTCTAAAAGGCCAAAGAGTCTATATTTAAGGCTTTGTGGGAATTGAATTTTAGTTCTACCTATTTTGGAATGATGTTGTATAGCTCACAATATTTCCAGGCCTTGCTTTCTTCCCTGTGATCTCAGTGATCTTTAAGTTCTCTTGCTGCTGCTGCTACTAAGTCGTTTCAGTCGTGTCCGACTCTGCGCGATCCCATAGATGACAGCCCACCAGGTTCTGCCGTCCCTGAGATTCTCCAGGCAAGAACACTAGAGTGGGTTGCCATTTCCTTCTCCAATGCATGAAAATGAAAAGTGAAAGTGAGGTCGCTGAGTCATGTCCGACTCTTCGTGACCACATGGACTATAGCGTACCAGGCTTTTCCATCCATGGGATTTTCCAGGCAAGAGTACTGGAGTGGGATGCCATCACCTTCTCTGTAAGTTCTCTTAGAGATGTAAAATTTGTGATTCTCTGCATGTCCTTGTGTACCTTTTGTACCTGTCTTCTGTGTCATGCAACTAGGACATAGAAGAACACAATGTTTCTGAGATTCTGCACTTTGAATGTGATTTTGATTGTTTAAAGTATGAAAAGTTAGAATGCACTTAAGTTGCAAAAATTGGTTGTCTAAACATAATAGCTAAGTACCTTATATGTATGCTTTTATGTGTCCTCTGATTCATATCTGCTCTCAGTAGCTGCCGACAAAAGAGGACTTTACTGCTGAAAGGGCAGCAAATCTAATATTGCTGCAAAAGAGCAGGCTGAATTTTATTTTGCCTTGGGTCATCAATAAAATTCTAATCATGCTATGATCCTACACTCTTTATTGTTCCCCATGATACATCACAGATAAAAGAAAAACTTCACTTTTTCAGGCAATGAAAAATTTAAATGAAGAATTGAAAAATACCTAAAAAGTCAAAATCTTTGAGAGCTTAGAAAGCTTTCTCCCTGATTAAGTGACTCATGTAAATGGGTATGTTTGTTAGGGTAATGATGACTGCTATAAAACCACCCACATATGAAGTGACTTGCAACAATAGGAGTTTGTCTGTTACACACACGGTAGTGTCTGGCAGGTGAACACGTGAGCAGTGCAGGTCTCCTTTTTGTGATCATTTAGAAGCCCATGTTGATAGGCTCTGCCATTATTCAGGGATTTAGGCAGACAGGGACTCTTTAACACCACATGCCATGTCCATGGCTACTGGAGTCATATCCATTCCACTTAGTCAGAAATGGGGAAAGAGCACGAAGAAATTCCTTAGAGGTTTCTGTGAGATATTCTTCTTCAGTTCCATTGGCTTCATCTATCTAGAAAACAGATGGAGAAATATTAGAATCAAGAAACAGAGCCTAAACTGTTTGACTTTGGAGCCCATGCCCTTAAATCTTCTGCGTCATCTTTTCTGATCTTGAAGTGATTTGTTTGCCTTAGTCCATTTGGGCTGCTATAACAGAATATCATGGACTGGGCAGCTTTTAAACAAAAGAAATTTATTTCTTACAAAGCTGGAGGCTGAGAGTCAAAGAATAAGGTACCAGCAGATTTGATGTCTGTTTCATAGCCTTCTTTTTGCTGTATTGTCACGTGGTTTAAGCAGTGAGGGGACTTTCTGGAGTTTCTTTTACAAGGGCACTACTTCAGTTCATGAGGGTGTGGCTATAATGACCTAATCACCTCCCAAAGGCCCCACTGCAGAATATCACCACACTGAGGTTTAGGCTACACAGATAAATTTTGTCTATAGCATTATCCAACTCTGAAATTCTACCAAATAAACTGTTGCAGTCTTGTATGAAATAAACTATGCAGTCTTGTATGCAAATATACTAATGGAGAGCAATGAAAATTTTATTTGAATGTTTCCTATGATTTTCCAGAGTTTTCGCCAAAGGCCCTCTATCTCTTATTCTCACCCAGCTCTAAACTGAATGTGAGAGCAGAGCTTCCTCCTTTTCATAACTTGGAGATCTAAATAGGCCCTGGGAAATTTGGGGAGCCCAGATAGGCATGTGATCCAAAATCAGCAGCTGTTTCTGTCCTGGACTGCATTGTTTGTATTTTTTAGCTTAGTCTATGCCTCAAGAGGAGCTACTTAACGCTCAAGGTCAGGAGGGACGGTTGTGAGGAGATACTCCTTGTCCAAGGTAAGGAGCACCAGCTGCACTTTGCTGGAGCAGCTGTGAAGAGATACCCCATATACACGGTAAGAGAAACCAAGTAAGATGGTGGAGTTGTGAGAGGGCATCAGAGGGCAGACACACTGAAACCATAATCACAGAAAACTATCCAATCTGATAACACATAACACAGCCTTGCCTAACTCAGTGAAACTAAGCCATGCAGTGTGGGGCCACCCAGGACGGGCGGGTCGTGGTGGAGAGGTCTGACAAAATGTGGTCCACTGGAAAACAGAATGGCAAACTACTTCAGTATTCTTGCCTTGAGAACCCCATGAACAGTATGAAAAGGCAAAGTGATAGGATACTGAAAGAGGAACTCCCCAGGTTGATAGGTGCCCAATATGCTACTGGAGATCAGTGGAGAAATAACTCCAGAAAGAATGAAGGGATGGAGCCAAAGCAAAAACAATACCCAGTTGTGGATGTGACTGGTGATAGAGCAAGGTTCGATGCTGTAAAGAGCAATATTGCATAGGAACCTGGAATGTCAGGTCCATGAATCAAGGCAAATTGGAAGTGGTCAAACAAAAGATGGCTTGAGTAAACATTGACATTCTAGGAATCAGTGAACTAAAATGGACTGGAATGGGTGAATTTAACTCAGATGACAATTATATCTACTACTGTGGGCAGGAATCCCTCAGAAGAAATGGAGTAGCCATCATGGTCAACGAAAGAGTCCAAAATGCAGTACTTGGATGCGATCTCAAAAATGACAGAATGATTTCTGTTTGTTTCCAAGGCAAACCATTCAATATCACAGTAATCCAAACCTATGCTCCAACCAGTAACGCTGAAGAAGCTGAAGTTGAACGGTTTTGTGAAGACCTACAAGACCTTTTAGAACTAACACCCCAAAAGATGTCCGTTTCATTATAGGGGACTGGAATGCAAAAATAGGAAGTCAAGAAACACCTGGAGTAACAGGCAAATTTGGCCCCTGGAATGAAGCAGGGCAAAGGCTAATAGAGTTTTGCCAAGAGAACACACTGGTTATAGCAAACACCTTCTTCCAACAACACAAGAGAAGACTCTACACATGGACATCACCAGATGGTCAACGCTGAAATAAGATTGATTATTTTCTTTGCAGCCAAATAGGAGAAGCACTATACAGTCAACAAAAACAAGACTGGGAGCTGACTATGGCTCAGATCATGAACTCCTTATTGCCAAATTCAGACTCAAATTGAAGAAAGTAGGGAAAACCACTAGACCATTCAGGTATGATGTAAATCAAATCCCTTATGCTTATACAGTGGAAGTGAGAAATAGACTTAAGGGACTAGATCTGATAGATAGAGTGCCTGATGAACTATGGATGGAGGCTGGTGACATTGTACAGGAGACAGGTACCAAGACCACAACCATGGAAAAGAAATGCAAAAAAGCAAAATGACTGTCTTGGGAAGCCTTACAAATAGCTGCGAAAAGAAGAGAGGCAAAAAGCAAAGGAGAAAAGGAAAGATATAAGCATCTGAATGCAAAGTTACAAAGAATAGCAAGAAGAGATAGGAAAGCCTTCTTCAGCGATCAATGCAAAGAAATAGAGGAAAACAACAGAATGGGAAAGACTAGAGATCTCTTCAAGAAAATTAGAGATACCAAGGAAATATTTCATGCAAAGATGGGCACAATAAAGGACAGAAATGGTATGGACCTAACAGAAGCAGAAGATATTAAGAAGAGGTGGCACGAATACACAGGAGAACTGTACAAAAAAGATCTTCACGACCAAGATAATCATGATGGTGTGATCACTCATCTAGAGCCAGACATCTTGGAATGTGAAGTCAAGTGGGCCTTAGAAAGCATTACAACACACAAAGCTAGTGGAGGTGATGGAATACCAGTTGAGCTATTTCAAATCCTGAAAGACGATGCTGTGAAAGTGCTGCACTCAGTATGCCAGCAAATTTGGAAAACTCAGCAGTGTCCACAGGACTGGAAAAGGTCAGTTTTCATTCCAATCCCAAAGCAAGGGAATGTCAAAGAATTCTCAAACTGCCACACACGCTAGTAAAGTAATGTTCAAAACTCTCCAAGCCAGGCTTCAGCAATACGTGAACCGTGAACTTCCAGATGTTCAAGCTGGTTTTAGAAAAGGCAGAGGAACCAGAGATCAAATTGCCAACATCCACTGGATCATCAAAAAAGCCAGAGAGTTCCAGAAAAACATCTATTTCTGCTTTATTGACTATGCCAACACCTTTGACTGTGTGGATCACAATAAACTGTGGAAAATTCTTCAAGAGATGGGAATACCAGACCACCTGACCTGCCTCTTGAGAAATCTGTATGCAGGTCAGGAAGCAACAGTTAGAACTGGACTTGGAAGAACAGACTGGTTCCAGTTTGGAAAAGGAGTATGTCAAGGCTGTATGTTGTCACCCTGCTTATTTAACTTATATGCTGAGTACATGATGAGAAACGCTGGACTGGATGAAGCTCAAGCTGGAATCATGATTGCTGGGAAACATATCAATAACTGCAGAGATGCAGAGGACACCACCCTTATGGCAGAAAGTGAAGAAGAACTAAAGAGCCTCTTGATAAAAGTGAAAGAGGAGAGTGAAAAAATTGGCTTAAAGCTGAACATTCAAAAAATGAAGATCATGGCATCTGGTCCCATCACTTCATGGGAAATCGATGGTGAAACAGTGGAAACAATGTCGTATTTTATTTTTTGGGGCTCCAAAATCACTGCAGATGGTGATTGCAGCCATGAAATTAAAAGATGCTTACTCCTTGAAGAAAAGTTATGACCAACCTAGATAGCATATTGAAAAGCAAAGACATTACTTTGCCAACAAAGGTCCATCTAGTCAAGGCTGTGGTTTTTCCAGTGGTCATGTATGGATATGAGAGTTGGACTGTGAAGAAAGCTGAGCAGCAAAGAACTTATGCTTTTGAACTGTGGTGTTGGAGAATACTCTTGAGAGTCCCTTGGACTGCAAGGAGATCCAACCAGTCCATCCTAGAGGAGATCAGTCCTGGTTGTTCATTGGAAGGACTGATGCTAAAGCTGAAACTCCAATTTTTGGCCACATCATGTGAAGAATTGACTCATTGGAAAAGACCCTGATGCTGGGAGGGAATGGGGCAGGAGGAGAAGGGGATGACAGAGGATGAGATGGCTGGATGGCATCACTGACTCGATGCACATAAGGTTGAGTCAACTCAGGGAGTTAGTGATGGACAGGGAGGCCTGGCATGCTGTGATTCATGGCGTTGCAAAGAGTTGGACTCAACTGAGTGACTGAACTGAACTGATAGCCCTGTTAAATGGAAGGGCCTCACATCCCTTTCTTGATGAAAGAGGATGCAAAGTTTGTGTTTATCATTCTATTTGTTATCCAACAGCCTCAGATTTTATGTAAAAATTCAACTGTGCACTTGTAATTGCTTTGGTATTAAAGATATATACAGTCTCAATAATTATTAATTATTAATGTCCAAGTCTCCAGATATATTTCTGTTTTTTTTCAATGCATGCAACTCAGTTTTCAGATGTTCTCCTTGTCTGTTTCAATTTTTGCTATTTGTTTTTGAACAGCCATTTTAAAATCCTGATGGATTTAACATATACTTTCAGCTATCCTGAAAATATACTATATTCACATGGTATTAGCTAAAATGAAAGATAATTTCCACCCCTCAAAATGTCCGAAGACCCTTTTGTTCCCCCAAATTGAAGCAAAACTGCTAGACATTTTGCTCCCTTTAAAAATATATTTATCCAAGACAACTTGGTTTAATGAGTTTTACAGATAGAGAAAAGGTTATACTCAGCTTTTTCATTCAGAGTTGCCCTGGGATATAATGCTAGGAAATCCAGTGGACTTACTCTTTAACGGAAGATGGGATTTTTCTGTGATATTTGTATCCACTGAAGACAAAATTAATTGTAAGCTTGTGGGCTCACATGAAAAGGTAAAGACCCACATTTGATGATAAGATTTGATCATTATGAGAGGTTTCCAAATTTGTTAATATATAGTGATATACTGAATATGGTTTAGGCATGTGGTAATTTGGTATGCTTTATTTTGTTGTAAAAATAGTTTGGGGCACATAAATTATGTGCTCAATGGAAGTGATTTTTTATTGTGGTAAAACACGCATAACCAAATTTACCATCTTAATCATTTTTAAGTGTCTAGTTGAATGGTGTTAACTACATCCGTAACGTTATGCAACTGTCAACTCCATCCTTCTCCAAAGATCTTTTCATATTATGAAACTGAAATTCTGTCTCCATTTAACAATAATTCTCCGTTTTCCTTTTCTCCAGCCCCTGGCAACCACCATTCACTTTCTGTATATATAAATTTGACTGCTCTAAGTACTTCATATAAGTGGACTCATATAGTAGCTGTCTTTTTGTAATTAGCTTCTTTCACTTAGCATAATGTCCCCAAGTTTCAACCATGTCAGAATTTCCTCCATTTTTAAGGCTGATTAATATTTTATTGCATTTTTATACACTATGTATTGAGTTGCTTCTATGTTTTGGCTGTTGTGAATAACGCTGTTACTAACATGAGTTTATAAATATCTCTTCAGTATCTTGCTTTCAGTTCTTTTGGGTATATATCCAGGAGTGGAACTGCAGGATTGTATGTTAATTCTGTTTTTAATTTTTTGAATAGCTGTCATATTGTTTTCCATAGCAGCTATAGCATTTTACATTCCCACCAGTAGTACACAGGGATTTTTGTCATGTTTTATGAGAGGCAGCTATGAAATGATAGTAAAAGTGTTATAAAAGTGTGAAATATTTTTTTAAAGTATGAAATATTTATGATGATATAATTTAATATTGAGAAATAAAAATCTGCATTTTCTTTCCTAACATGATAGATACATACTTGTACATGCACATGGACATATACTTTTAGAAAGTGTCAGTGAGTATTTCTCTACAGGGCTTATTGTTTACAATGAATACTGAGTTTCAGTAAAAGTTGAATTCAAGGCCAAGGATAATAATCTCATGAAGAACTCCATTTTATAGCATTAGCATATCAATAGAAAAATCTTATCTGCGTGTACCTACACTTATTAGCCAGAAGTGTACTATGCCATACCTTTCCAAGGTGAAGGACAATATTTAAGACCCAGGAAGTTGTGTACAGTCACTATGACCGGCTTATGTGGGTTTAAGTAGCTTTGGCATTTAATATCTATGTGACCATGGCCAAGTTCCTATGTCTGTTAACTTCAGTTTATAAGTTTTAAAACAGAGGTTATTATAATAAATCATCATTAGATACTTTCCCAAATTTTCCCCCAAATCTCTGATTCTAGGGTTATAGTGTGGTTGGTCTAATATGATCTGATTGTTAGCTCCTGTCAGTGTTCTCGAGTTCAGATGACATAATGGATCCAGAAACAATTCATTAAGAAATATATATATATATATATATATATAT
>SJYF01000534.1:28798-45462 GCA_006410515.1 Procapra przewalskii | reverse complement strand
TGTTGTTATATTTGTTACATTTATATTTATTATTTAATTCTTATAAAAATCCTACAAATTCTTATAAAAATCCTATGGTGGGTATTATCCAAATATTACAAAAAAGAAACTAGGCAAGTTCAGAAGATTTAGGGTTAGAACTCAGGGCCAATCTTATATCAAACAGCCTTTTTCCTTTAAATTCTCAACAATAGGACAGTTTTCGCCTAGTAAAAGATTATCTCCTCAACCAGGAAATTTGAAGAAAATCAACGCAGTGTTATTTTTAAAGTCCCAAATTCCCTTCATGAATTTATTGTTGTCTAAGCAATATTCTTTAGCATGTACTTATTGGAATGAAAATCCTTAGACATTTGAATTTCTTTGGGATACCATTCAAAAATTTAATTATCAAATTATCTGAGGGTAATAAGAGAATAGTAGGTATCAGACTAGAAGTCCCTCAGTTGCAGAGGTATGTATGACCTTGAGGGCTCAGTTACTCATAGAATTGTCATTTCCTCTCAGAAGCTGTTTTATTACCATATAAGCTTGATTTACGCTAAACTGAGATTAAAAAAAAAGAAACAGCCAGGTGTGCTCAGATTGTGCTCAAATTGTTATGAGGCTGAAACACTCTAAATACATTGGCTGGTATTTAAAAATTCTAAGATGATTTAGTAATTAAAATTTAGAAGTTTGTTTTCTAGTGTAGTTCCAGAGGTGGAGCCAGTATTGTGGAACCAGTATTCTCTCAGGGTTTGATTAAAATGGAAATCAGCAGACTTCTACAAAAGTAAAAGCAGATCCTAGAGTTGATATAACAGAATGCTCTTCAGGATGCTCTACCTCATCTCAAAATAGCCTGCAAGAAAATGAAAAATACATAAATAAAATGAATTTATTAAAGAACTGCCTCTTAAATATTTTGGTTATATATAGGACAGCCAATAACAGAATTTTGTTTTCTCTTATTTTGCCCAGATGTGTCTGTTTTATGCATATATTGTAGAACTATGCTTAAGTTAGTACATTTTGCTTCCATTAAGGCTATGTAAAATTACTGGATAAGACTCTAAGATGGCCTTCATAATTCCTGCTGGGCTTCCCTGGTGATTCAGATAGTAAACAATCTGCCTGCAATGCAGGAGACCTGGGTCCAGTCCCTGGGTTGGGAAGATCCCCTGGAGAAGGGCATGGCAACCCACTCCAGTATTCTTGCCTAGAGTGTCCCATGGACAGAGGAGCCTGGTGGGCTACAGTTCATTGGGTCTCAAAGAGTCAGACACAACTGAGCAGCTAAGCACACAGCACAGTATTCATTGTCCATTCCCCTGGTCTAAGTGTGGGTGGATTGTGACTTGCATCTAACCAGCAGTAGATGGTAAAGGGAATGGATTATGACTTGCATGATATTTAAGAATCTGTCTTGCTAGAGAATTTCCTTACTGACTTAGCAGCCATACTGGGAGGTCCATGTGGCTAGGAACTTAGGACAGCTTCCCTTCAAAGACTAGCAATGCTACAGTTGAAAATAAGCAACCTGGATAAGGCTGCAAGGGGATTCTTCCTCAGTGAAGCCTATATGAGAATATAGTCCTACTGACACTTGCTGGGTGCCTCAGAAGACCCTAAGAAGAGGGCCCTAGTTCACGAAAACTGAGAATGCTTTTTTAAGCTGCCAAATTTATGGTAATTTGTTATGCAATAATATATAGTTAATAGACTCCATCTAGCTACTATTATTACCCTTATTTCTAATTACTCTCTCGTACCACTTTATTTAAATCTTCTTTAAAAATTTAAATAATAATTGTAAATAACTTTAAATTATCTATCTCCCTTCCCTTGAATCTCTTAGTAATTTTGTAAAAAGCTAAGATCATGGCAACCAGTCCCACCACTTCATGGCAAATAGAAAGAGTGGCTGACTTTATTTTTGGGGGCTCCAAAATCACTGCAGATGGTGATTGCAGCCATGAAATTAAAAGATGCTTACTCCTTGGAAGGAAACTTATGACCAACCTAGACAGCATATTAAAAAGCAGAGACATTAATTTGCCAACAAAGGTCCATCTAGTTGAAACTAGGGAGAAGGCAATGGCAACCCACTCCAGTACTCACACCTGGAGAATCCCATGGATGGAGGAGCCTGGTAGGCTGCAGTCCATGGGGCTGCGAAGAGTTGGACATGACTGAAGTGACTTAGCAGCAGCAGCGGCAGCAGTCAAAACTATGGTTTTTCTAGTGGTCATGTATGGATGTGAGAGTTGGACTATAAAGAAAGCTAAGCACCAAAGAATTGATGCTTTTGAACTGTGGTGTTGGAGAAGACTCTTGAGAGTCCCTTGGACTTCAAGGAGATTCAACTAGTCCATTCTAAAGGAGATCAGTCCTGGGTGTTCTTTGGAAGGACTGATGTTGAAGCTGAAACTCCAATACTTTGGCCACCTGATGTGAAGAGCTGACTCATTTGAAAAGACCCTGATGCTGGGAAAGATTGAGGGCAGGAGGAGAAGGGGATGACAGAGGATGAGATGGTTGGATGGCATCACCGACTCAATGGATGTGAGTTTGGGTAGACTCTGGGAGTTGGTGATGAACAGGGAGGCCTGGCATGCTGCAGTTCATGGGGTCACAAAGAGTCAGACACGACTGAGCCACTAAACTGAACTGAACCTTTGAAAAGAAACTTGAGTTCCCCAAAGCTCAATTTCCTTATCTATGGACTGAGTTTAATCATATCTATGCCCCCTTACAAGTAACCCTTACAAGGGTTAGCTAGCTACTAACCCATGCTAAGTCACTTCAATCATGTCCGACTCTGTGCAACCCATAGACGGCAGCCCACCAGCCCCCACTGTCCCTGGGATTCTCCAGGCAAGAACACTGGAGTGAGTTGCCATTTCCTTCTCCAATGCATGAAAGTGAAGTTGCTCAGTCGTGTCCAACTCCTAGAAACCCCATGGACTGCAGCCTACCAGGCTCTTCTGTCCATGGGATTTTCCAAGCAAGAGTATTAGAGTGGGGTGCCACTGCCTTCTCCAAGGGTTAACTAGACTGGTCTATAAAAGAAGCCTTGTATGTCACGTTAACTCTTGTCTTTTCAGACTCCACCTACATAGCATTAACTTACCTCATGACTCATGCTGTATCCCCTAGATTTTGATGTATATCAGGCCCTAAAATCTTGGCTTACTCCCTGGATTTTTGTCTTCTTGTCCACCTGTCTGTCCAAGTGGACAGTGATGCTTGTTTATTTCTGACTTGTTGTACCTCATAAGCTGAGCTTATTACAAAAGAAGGGTGGTGGTGGCCAACAGTCTACAACAAATGAGAATTTTAAAGGTGTTTTTTTTTTTTTTAATACTTTGGTGCTCTTGGAATAGGGTGGTCAAAACCAGGCCAATTTCACTGCCCTCTTCCTACTAGATAAAGAAAATATTCAGTTACCCTTCCTGTAGCATTGTGTCCAGGGAAAAGCAGGAACATATTGTGCTCTTAGTTAGCTGGAGAATGAATTCTGAGCCTGGGCTATTTAAAAAAGCAGGGAGAAGATTCTCAACACCTGCAAAATGGTAACAAGTTTCCTGGATAATTGTGGTGGCCTATCTGAACATGAGTTCCTTAGAGTCCCCCCAAACTTCCAATACTCAGGACCTCCATAAATAAGCCAGTAGTTTATAAGTTTGTATCTGATATAAATCTCATGCTTTGGTCCCCTAGCTCTTTGAATGGAATGTCACAGAATTATATAAACATGATAAAGAAAGAAACTGAGCAGCAATCTACTAACAATAATGATTGAATACGTACTTATTTTTGAATGTGTACTCTCTGCTGTGCAGAGTGCTTGATACACAGTCTCGTTTGGGTCTTAGTGTGTCTATTTAATGTGGCCCAAATCACTCATTTTACAGATGGAAAAATCTAAACAACTTGATTAATTGTCAACTTTTTTTTATACTATGGGCTGTACTTTATCATAGTGCTTATATATGAACAATTGAGTACATGAATTACATTTCCATGACTGTTTGTGGGTAGGCAGTGTAATATAATGGTTATCATCCCTGAACTTCGGATGGTACAGATCAGGGTTTGAATCCTGGTATGATCTGTCTACTCTGTGATCTTAGAGGAGTTACTTAACCTCTCTGAACCACTATTTCTCCATCTATATCGTGGAGCTTATAATGCTACATTGGCTTGTAGCCAATTAGATAAAATTAGTAATGTGAATGATGTGCAGTAAAGTTTGCAGTAAATGATAGCTATTATTATATAGTACTTTCATATTGATTAAATTTCATGGGATTATCATAACCTACATTTTATCTTTTAATATTATCTTATTATTTTACACACTTTTCCAAGTAGAAAATGAAGTCACAGAAAAGAGAGGTAAATGCTGGTCAGGTGTTCTGTGATATTAAGGAAGGGCTGAGACTCAGATTGAGAGGTGCAGACTTCAGCTCTCAAGTTGTTTCCTATTCTGCAATGCTGTTTCTTTACAGTAAGTGCTCTTTCCCTTAAGCCTAGAAATTATCTCCCTGCTTAGGCTGTAACTGCTTGAGGGCACAGTTTTGCATGTCCTGGGAAACCAACACATAGGCCTTCAATAGATATATTTAGTTTATAATAGCAAATTGACACACAGTTATAAGCAATATGAACCCTTACAAGTCATCTGTCCCTCAAATTGAATCTCAAAGGTAAAAGAAAAGGAGGTATCACAGAAGGATAGAGTGTAGCATGAACTACCCAGAGATCCAAGAAAGGGCATCACTGCTGAGGTAATTATATAGGCCATATGCATATATTAGCCTCTAGGGGAGGAGGAAATGACAACCCACTCCAGTATTTTTGCCTGGGAAATTCCATGGACAGAGGAGCCTGGTGGGCTATAGTCTATGGAGTCTCAAAGAATCAGACACTACTGAGTAGCAGCCATATGTGTGTGTGTGTGTGTGTGTGTGTATGAAGATGGGCTCAATAAGAGACAGAAATGGTAGGGACCTAACAGAAGCAGAAGATATTAAGAAGAGGTGGCAAGAATATACAGAAGAACTGTACAAAAAAAGAGCTTGATGACCCAGATAATGATGATGGGGTGATCACTCACCTAGAGCCAGATATCCTGGAATGTGAAGTGAAGTGCAGTGGGCCTTAGGAAGCATTACTACAAACAAAGCTAGTGGAGGTGATGGAATTCCATTTGAGCTATTTCAAATACTGAAAGATGATGCTGTGAAAGTGCTGCACTCAATATGCCAGCAAATTTGGAAGACTCAGCAGTGGCCACAGTACTGGAAAGGTCAGTTTTCATTCCATTCCCAAAGAAAGGCCAGAGAATGCTCACACTACCACACAATTGTACCCATCTCACATGCTAGTAAAGTAATGCTTAAAACTCTCCAAGTCAGGTTACAGCAGTATGTGAACCATGAACTTCCAGATGTTCAAGTTGGATTTAGAAAAGGTAGAGGAACTAGAAATCAAATTGTCAACATCTGCTGGATCACGGAAAAAGCAAGAAAGTTCCAGAAGAACATCTATTTCTGCTTTATTGACTATGCCAAAGCCTTTGACTGTGTGGATTACAATAAACTGTGGAAAATTCTGAAAGAGATGGGAATACCAGACCACCTGATTTGCTTCTTGAGAAACCTGTATGCAGGTCAGGAAGCAACAGTTAGAACTGGAAATGGAACAACAGACTGGTTCCAAATTGGGAAAGGAGTACGTTAAGGCAGTATATTGTCACCTTGCTTATTTAACTTATATGCAGAGTACATCATGAGAAATGCTGGGCTGGAGGAAGCAGAAGCTGGAATCAAGATTGCCTGGAGAAATATCAATAACCTCAGAAATGCAGATGACAGCACCCTTATGGTAGAAAGTGAAGTACTAAAAAGCCTCTTGATGAAAGTGAAAGAGGAGAGTGAAAAAGTTGGCTTAAAACTCAACATTCAGAAAACTAAGATCATGGCATCTAGTCGAATCACTTCATAGGAAATAGATGGGGAAAGAATGGAAAACGTGGCTGACTTTATTTTTGGGGACTCCAAAATCACTGCAGATGGTGACTGCAGCCATGAAATTAAAGGACGCTTACTCCTTGGAAGGAAATTCATGACCAACCTAGATAGCATATTAAAAAGCAGAGACAATACTTTGCCAATGAAGGTCCATCTAGTTAAGGCTATGGTTTTTCTACTGGTCAGGTATGGATGTGAGAGTTGGACTATAAAGAAAACTGAGTGCTGAAGAATTAATGCTCTTGAACTGTGGTGGTGGAGAAGACTCTTGAGCGTCTCTTGGACTGCACGGAGATCCAACCAGTCCATTCTAAAAGAGATCAGTCCTGGGTGTTCATTGGAAGGACTGATGTTGAAGCTGAAGCTCCAATACTTTGGCCAACTGATGCAAAGAGCTGACTCATTTGAAAAGACCCTGATGCTGGGAAAGATTGGGTGCAAGAGGAGAAGGGGACAACAGAGGATGAGATGGTGGATGGCATCACCAACTCGATGGACATGGGTTTGGGTGGACTCCGGGAGTTGGTGATGGACCGGGAGACCTGGCATGCTGCGGTTCATGGAGTCGCAAAGAGTCAGACATGACTGAGCGACTCAACTGAACTGAACTGATAAACAGAGTGGATTCTTTATCTGCTCAGCCATCGGTGAAGCCCCCATATATATGCCATATTTTTGCTCCTTTCTGCCTCCCTGAGCAGTTTCTAAATTTGGTGGTCATAAGAATATAGGGCTTTATTGATTAATTAATTTATTTAATGGGTATTTATTGAGCTTCTAATATGTGTCAGGCATTGTATTAGACTCTGAGTATACAAATGTCAGTAAAACTGAATCTTCTCATATGAAACTCATAGTAGGTAAGAAAGATGAAATGCCAAGTAGAAAAACAATTGTAATAAGTCACCACTGAGACTGAGGTAAGTGCAAGTTGTTCTTAGAACATACAGCAGGGAGATTCTGATCAGGCTGGGAGCATCCCAGAAGACTTCCTGGAAGGAACAATTAGTGAGCCAAATCTCAGAGGAATTGACCTGATTAGGAAGGAAGGTGTCTATTCAATACCATGCTGAAAGATATGCAGAACTGAGTGATCAGGGCAGTTCTGGGAAATATAGGTAATTCAGAGCATGACTCAGATGCAGAGGGTCAAGGCAATAAATATAATGGTGAAGTAATCATGGGCAGATCTTGAAGACCTTATAAAGCACCTGAAGGATTTTGACAATAGACTATAGCATTTAGAAACGATTCAAGTTTTAAGCACGGGAGTGACATAATTGTAATTAGAAAGATGACCCTGATCATTTGTGCAGAATAAGACACATGGGCTAATGCTGGTGGCAGGAGAAACTTTAGGAGGCTCTTACAGTAAATCAACTGAGAAATCATAGCAAAGACCTGGTGACCAAAATACAGGGTAGAAGGAGGAAAGGAGGAAGCTATAGATGACTCCCATATTTTGATTTGCATGACTGGAGAATGTGGTACAATTCACCAGGGAGTAATGGGTCACAAGGAGAACTTGGTTGTATGGATGTGAAAAGAAGGGAAAGGAAAAGAAATGAGAAGGATATTGGAGGGAAGCAGTGATAGCACTGGGGCCGAAGCTGAAGTATTTAGGGAATGATGTAATTAGGGAATGATTTGTTGCAGCAAGTGAGAGAGAGAGAGAAAGAGAGAATGAGAGAGAGAGAGATGGAAGAGAAGGTAAAATAAGGACTGAAAAGTGTTAACTGGATTTAACAAACATCACTCACTAATAACCATGGTAACTACAGTTTCAGATAAGAGCAGGAAGCCAAAAAAGACTGTTATTTTTATTTGGAGGGAAAAAAGCCTAAGGATGGCATTGAAGTCATAGTGAATTTTTTTTTCCATTTGGGAATGTGGTAGAATTTCACTTTTTCACATCCTTTGAAGTTAGGGTGACTTGGTATTGCTAATGAAATGTAAGCAGATGTGACATTGTCACTTTGGGGTGGAAACTAGAGCCGATGTGCAATTTTCTACCTTTCCTTTCCCTATCTCAGTGATCTGGAAAGCACATGTCAAGATAAATCTCCCATTAGCCTGTGTGCTTGAAAGACCACAATGAACACGGCATCCCAAGTGACCCACACTGTATGTGCAACATGAGCAAAAGTTCAGTAAATGTTGATATCTCTATCTCTCGCATTTTGCATTACAGTTCAGCTTTGTATCCACCAATTTCCTTATATCTCTTCAGAATTATTTACTCTTATAACATATAAAGTGTACTAGATGGCAACTATGTTCAAGTATCCAGAACAGATTGGCCAGAGGCTCTGTCTTCCTGTTCTAAAATTCCATGAGAAAGCATCCGACTGGCTAAGCTTGAGTCAGATGATCACTTCTAGTTCCAATAAACTTCACCACAGTATGGAAGGGGAAGAGCTATGTCATGATACCTAAGTTGTGAGGTGAGCACAACTCATTTCACAAGAAGAGGTTTAGTGGAATAGATAGTATCTCTGACATCTCTAGGACGGTTGGAAACTTCAGTGACTGTATCTTGTGGAAGTAAAGGCACTGTCTCACTTCAAATAGATTAGATGCAGGCTATGACCCTGTCTAACTAAGGGTAAGAGACGAAGTTCCCAGATTTTCAGTATCAGTTTTCAATGCCCAGTATTTTGGGTGGGATGTGGGTAGGAGCTGGAGGAAGCCATAAATCTCTGTCATATGCAAAATCATCGGGTTAGAGGGCCAATGGCTCCAACAAGAAACAAGGGTGCAACTCATTAATAGGTGGCTCCAGAACAGCAGAAAGCAAGTAGCTTGCACATAAGAGGAAACATATCAAAAAAGATCATCATTCTCAGCAGAGGGCAAATTATTGACTGATTGAGAAAGATGTATTCAGTGGATGGCACATCCCCAAATCAGAAGAGTTTTAACCCAAGGAGCTGTGATTGATGCTGGGTTAGCTTGTTGTAAGGTCACTGGTAACTTTAAACCAGTATGATTTCTCGATTTCACAATATTGAATTTCTTGCTTGGTTAAAAAGTTCAGTGAAACAAATCTTTTCAGAAAACTTGTGTTGTGACCAACAAGTTTGCAAGTAGGTGGTTTGTGAAAGATGATGGGGTTTCCAATGGAGAGATTTTCTGAGATTCCAAGTGTGATCTTGGACCAACAGAAATATGATGAACTTGAAAAGTAACTAGAATCCTTAATTCTCCAAGTATTTCTGATGCTAGAGTTTTGTTGCCATTTGTACAAATGGACAACTTCTTATTTGCCTTAAGAAGGGGACACCATGAAGGGAAGAAAATGTGAAACTCTCACCAGTGTTGTGAAACTCTGGAGGGAACTCTCACCTGATGTGAAATCCTAGCTTCTTTTTCCAAGCCTTTCAGGAGCAGAATTAATTTGCCTTTGACATTCTTGTGGCCATAATCAGTGCTGCAGGCTTAGGATAAAAGCGAAATGGGCAGGAGGCCATTTTCCCTCCTCAGGGCTCCATCTTCACATGATGGGACTTAGCTCTATTTCTTGCCTCTCAGCCTTGATTCCTGAACTCGTGGCTTCTGTTCAGTCCCACTCAGCAGGGTATATGCCCAATGGCTTGTTGATTAATAGTAGAGGGGAGTAAATGTCTTTCTAAGTTTATGGTAATGATTGCCTTCTACTGGGCAGGACCTGCTTCTGACCTAGACCTAGAGTATATGCCCAGCGGGATCTTGCTGTTGTCCAGGCATGATACCTGAGGCTACAGTCTGGCTTAGTTTTTCTTTTCTTTTTTTTTTTTAAATAAGATCTAATCAATATAACATATTTGGAGGTTGACAAGGGCTACAAAAGTTAATAGAAAGATTTTAAGCTTCAGATAGTTGAAAATGCCAGGTAAACCCAAGCTTTGACTTGACTATACTAAGATTGTGAGTTAGCACCAGCTGAGTGTTTCCTTGGAAAGCAATACATCTAAGGCAGATCAACCATGTGGACACCGTAATTGCAGAAGTTCTAAATTCTCTCCCAGGAATGCTTTTAATGTTATCTTTTGCCATTTTAGTTGTTTTTCTGAACTAGCATATATATATATACACACACACACATACATGATATATATATAGTCATATAAAAGTGAACCTTTTCTTTCCATCAAAGATGCAACCTCCTAGAGGGAAAGCAGCATGGTTTTTCTTTCTAGGATATTCAACTGTGCCTAGTAGAGTGTCAAAGATGCCTGTGAGAGATTCTCTGAGGCAGACTTTTACTTGGTTTCAAAGTGCTGTTGTTTTCCTCTGTATTTTTTTTCTTTCTGATTATTTAACTGGTTCCAGTTCATTGTTTTGCTTTGGTCTCTAAATAGTGCCGAGTGTATGACTTTGTTTATATGGCCTTCATAGACTCGTAATATCTAAATGAGACAATTTCATTTTAGAAATACAAAAATTGAGACCCAGAGTAAAGTGAAATCAAAACCCAAGTTTCCTCACTCTCCTGTTTGTTTTCCTTTTCCATGCCCATCTGAGCCCATTGCCTTGTCCTGAGTTCATTTCTGGACATTATATGTCCAGCTTTGATCTTGACTCAGTCTTCACCGAGGATAGAATCCCTGACTCTACCTTGACTTTCTCTTGTTCTTTGAACATGGCCTTTACCTTTGTTCATCTTTTCCGGATTTCTAGCTGCTTTCTTCCTCTGCTATGCCCTGAGTTTAGTCTGACACTGGGGACCTGCATATATTCCCTGAGCTGTTATCTTCTAAACACACACACCCCAAGGCTTTAACACAGGGAGAATCAGAAGGCTGCTGGGAAAATTTAGATATGTCTTTCACCTGAGCTGGCAGAATGGCGACCAGCAGGCCTACAAATCACTAGAGTGCACCTTGCCCTAGGGCCTCTGAGGAGAGTTATAACTTAGGAAAGCATGAGAAGCCCTGAGGCCAGCTGTCTGTTCTTACAGCACTCCAGGGGTGCTTTTAGAATGTTAGAAGAAGGGAAAATTTTCTGAGCGGGAATGTTTGCCAGTCACAGATGGAAACAATTCCCTAAACCAAACCCTGGGAAAAAACTGGTGATTTATCAGCTTAGTAGCAGCTTCTTTTTATGAGCAGAATTCTGAAAGGCTGAATGATACTGTCTCCTAGTTTAGGGAACATGTACAATGCTTAGTTCTACTGAAATTAAAAAAAAATGGAGTTATGTATTATCATTATTGGGCTTCCCAGGTGGCACCAACGGTAAAGAAGCTGCCAGCCAGTGCAGGAGGCACAAGAGACATGGGTTCAATCCCTGAGTCAGGAAGATCCCCTGGAGGAGGGCACGGCAACCCGCTCCAGTATCCTTGCCTGGAGAATCCCATGGACAGAGGAGCCTGATGGGCTATAGTCCATAGGTTTGCAAAGAGTCAGACATGACTGAAGCGACTTAGGACTCACTCATTATCATTATTATTGTTATTATTTATTGAAAAGTATGATTCCCTGGTGGCTCAGAGGTTAAAGCATCTGCCTGGAATGCAGGCAGGGATCGGAGACCCGGTCGATCCCTAGGTAGGGAAGATCCCCTGGAGAAGGAAATGGCAACCCACTCCAGTAATCTTGCCTGGATAATCCCATGGAGGGAGGAGCCTGATAGGCTACAGTCCATGGGGTTGCAAAGAGTTGGACACAACTGAGCGACTTCACTCACTCACTCACTCACATTTAAAGAATAGTTATCTACTATGAGAGTCACGTGAAAGTCTTCCCAACTTTCATTGAGAAGAGACCCAAGTAATTTTAATATCCAAACCTGGGCTACTTTTAGCATCCCCTTTCCAAAAGGCTAAACAGCAACCTTCCTAAAAAGCGTTCATCTCTGTCAGATTAGTTTATCCGATTAGCTGATCAAGAGCTCATCTGGACTACTTCCTGCTGCTCCAGCTGCCTGGAAGCAAAATTGAGACTAGCAGAGGACTAGATTGGAGAAGACAATGGCAACCCACTCCAGTACTCTTGCCTGGAAAATCCCATGGACAGTGGAGCCTGGTGGGCTGCCGTCTGTGGGGTCACACAGAATCATACACGACTGAAGCGACTTAGCAGCAGCAGCAGCAGCAGCAGCAGCAGCAGCAGCAGCAGAGACCTAGATGGACTTGATTAAAGATGGAGTTTATTACAGTTTCTTTGTGATGAAGGGGAGAAAGTTATCTCTAAAAGAAAAAGTGGTGTCCAGGGTACTGAATTAATTTGACCAGTTTGATCAATTCAGTGAAAAGAAATGCTCAGATTGGTCAAACAGGTAATAAATAACCAGGAAATATAGGGACCTGCTGGGGCTTTGGCTTGTGAAACCCTTGGGGCAGAGTCCCTGCAGACAGTCTGGGCTTCCAGACAACCCAACGGTGAGTTGATGCTAATGGAAGCCGTCTCAGGACCCACTGGGGCTTCAGCTTTGGGACCCTGTGTGGCTCCAGTTCACACTGACAGGATCCTGGTCTCCTCAGGACCTGCTGGGAGCTGGAGCTGCTGAAGGAAAAGTAGGTCATCCAGAGACATCCAAAAGTAGGACATCCAAGACACGGTGGCTACTAATGGACTCTTCCCACAGTGCTTCTTCATACCATGTGGACTCCTGCAAGGACAGTGAGCATCACAACTTCCCTTGAGCTTGATCTGGATGGGCCTGATAGTCTATGTGAGCCTACTTCTGCTGACTCCAAAAACCTGAGTCTGCCATTTCATTCTCAAGATAATGCCTTCCTGTCATAGGCTCACTCCTACACTGCATTCCACAATCGGTGTAACTGATGGGTCTGCGGAGTGCTCCCCTCTTCATCTGTGAAAGTCTTCCCATGGTGGGCATCTCCACTTCAATGAAACGACTTTCTCCAAGTCTGTGAATACCTTTGACAGCAACAATCATATGTGATGCCTCTTCTTAATCTGATGACATCTAATAATCCTAAAATGGACTGGTGCAACACTTTATACCTTAACTGTGGACATAATGTGAGTCTTAACTGCTAATTGTTCTGTTTTTACTGTTTGCTCCCTGCGTCTGTAACTGTTTGACTGGATTTGTTTATAGCCACCTAAAGGCTTTTAAGTTACAAATGGTTGCTCAAACTCCTGCCACTGCAGCAGCTTCGTCCAACTACTACTTGGGGCCCCTGGGTCAGAGACCCTCAGTATGAGGGTTAGGAGAATATGTTGCCTCACCAATTTAAGGATGATGCCCCTTATCAGTTAGGAAGCAGTTACAGAATGAAAATGATGCCCCTTTCCCTAGGCAACATAATTCTTCTAAACAAAAAGGGGAGAATGAGAGGGTAACAGAAAGGAAGGCTAAGGGTCTCCAAAATGGAGGAAATAGGCTGCAAGTATCAGACATTTTCTCTCTCTCTCTTAAGTGGCAGGAGGAAACAAACTATAAGTGTCAGAATTTTGGCTTCCCTGATAGCTCAGTTGGTAAAGAATCCCCCTGCAATGCAGGAGACCCTGGTTCAATTCCTGGGTTGGGAAGATCTCCTGGAGAAGGGATAGGCTACCCATTCCAATATTCTGGCCTGGAGAATTCAATAGACTGTATAGTCCATTGGTTGCAAAGATCTGGACACGACTGAGCAATTTTAAAATGTAAAAAAATGTACAGGGAAAATAGTTTAAAATTGAGCTTGTTAGTGGAGAAGGCAATGGCACCCCACTCCAGTACTCTTGCCTAGAAAATCCCATGGATGTAGGAGCCTGGTGGGATACAGTCCATGGGGTCACTAAGAGTCGAACATGACTGAGCGCCGTCATTTTCACTTTTCACTTTCATGTATTGGAGAAGGAAATGGCAACCCACTCCAGTGTTCTTGCTTAGAGAATCTCAGGGACGGGAGAGCCTGGTGTGCTGCCGTCTATGGGGTTGCACAGAGTTGGACACGACTGAAGCGACTTAGCAGCAGCAGCAGCAGCAGCAGCATTGTCTGGAACACCTGATCTTGAAATCTGAGTCTATCAAAATAACAAAATGTAACTAATAGAGTTATAAATGGGACTCACTGAAATGCATTCATTTGTCCTCTGCTAGCTATTTCTTGTTTACCATTTAGGTGTGGGGAGGGCAAGAAGCATCAACTTGCAACTGTAAAAATTACACTAGAATTTCAAAAAGCCGCGACTTTTAAATTCTCTTCATCCTCTCTTTCAGTAACTCCTTATCATCTTAATTTCATAGGTCAGATGTTAGGATGAGCCTGTATTGCAGGTACTACCAAGAAGAAAATGGCTCAATGAATATATATATATATATATTTACTATTTAATATTTATTGACTCCATCTATTTCTAATTACAATATTGTGTCTCATCTCCTACAAGATTGCTTTTTCATGTGGAGTGAGATGAATTAAATACTGCCATTATTATCAGGGACTTCTTATAGTTATCACCGTTGAGTTAAAATCTTAGCAAACTTCAGCACACAGAAATTTGAAGTAAAATGAACACCCAATGACAGTGTAACTTTCCCTTTGATTGAAAAAGCTCCCTGTGAAATTCAGTGTTATCCATAGCATATACCTTCATTTGCTGCTAAACAGATGGACACACAAAGGCATACTATGTCACATTTTAATGGCAGAAATGTGAAATCTTACACCATGCACTATGTTTTGTGTGTGTGTGTGTGTGTGTATGTGCATATACTATATTAACACCCAATACTACACATATTATTTTGAGTCGATTTTTACTGGTAAATTGGGAGGGAAGAGTAAGAGGGATAGAGTAGGTATGTGGAGCAAGCACTCAACAAAATTTTGCTGAGTTGAGTCAAATACTCTGTTGCCTGAGACAGAGTGACAGGGTAATGGCCTGAGTTCCAAGGGCTGGGCTCTCTTGAGAAGCTGCAGAGAGGTTGGTGGGTTCCTTCTTAGTTCTCATATCCCTAATCTTTCACACTAGGGCAGTTATGGCCTTCTTAATTTTCTGATCAAGTCTTTAATGATGTTCTTGGTCTGCTGACAACTTAAGAAAGTCCCCTGCAGAAGGAGAGAGAATCACTAATGGGGACATAGATAAATTTTCCAAGAGAAAAAGGGAGAAAGAGAATAGTAAAAGTGAATAAAAAGATATCTGTTTTCCCCTAATGCACAGGCACAGAGGAAATTTTAGCTGTAGAAGGCTTTTCAGTTTAGAAGAAGACTTTAATAATTGCTTTCTAGACCAATAAAGACATATATCATTTCCTTTACAAGAAACTACCTGAATCCTGATAGAACACATCCATACATACATACATAGCTGAAAGTGAATTGCTCCTTTTGGATAAATATATTAATTGAATGTATCTGATGCCATGTAGCCCACTCATCTGTTGAAAAAAAAATGGCACCTATAATTCATTTTTGGCACTTTGTTGATATGCCTATTGAGTTTAGGTGCTCAACCATTCTCAGGTAGCTTGCACTGTGTTGTTTTCTAGTGGATTACAACTTACTAAGTCCTGGCTTGACTTTAACCTTCCTTGTGATCAGTTATGTGGTTGTGGAAGCAAAGGGGTTAGGTAGGAGTGGTGGAGGGAATTTGAATTTAGGTTGAAAAGCAAGGAATCATATGAAGCGCTGAGGAGCAGATAGAATCTGAAAATGTGAAGTTAGTAGTACAGAGAGCTAGAAAAACAACTTATCTTGGGTGTCAGAAATTTGTGTGTGGCTTCCATGTCCATCCTTAGGATGCTGAGTTGGCTTTTTCAGAGGAAGTTTCTCAGAGTCTCAGTTTCTCTATCTGTAAAATGTTTGTTGTAAATAGGTCAGTAGTTGTTAGAACTGGAACATGCCTTCCCCTCTTGAGCTCTACCCACATGCCCTCAACACTTCAAAAGAAAACACTACAGAAATAAGAAAGTTGGAGTTCTTAAATGGGGTGGAAGGCCTAATTCTTTGATATTCAGGGACATCCATTCTCTTTGGGAGTGATGTACTTATTTGACAATTATGTAATAATTGTGCTCTCACACCTGACAGCAGATTAAGCATTTTGGACTAGAGAAGCAGAACATGTGTACAATATGTTTGCACTTACTAGGAATACAGATTGGGGTAAACAAGTACCTGGAGCATTAAATTAAAAAAAAATCTTTGAGACAGAGATTATTTTAGCTAGATAATCTGACTCTGTCAGCCTGCTTTTAGATGCTCATATTTAATAATTTTTCTATATACCTGGAATGTTGTTCATTCATATTGTACAAACTGGGATCATAATATAGTAGTCCTGAGAACATCATTGCCTTATATAAATATTTCCTATCTTATTTATGATAAATTGACAAGTTTGTGCATCTGTCCAATTAGTGAGTAGAATGTTTGTGGATAACACCATTATAAAGTTATGAGATGGGCCTTTTAAACAGGATTGTGGCCCCTTGAACAATCATGTAATTGCCATTACAAGAATACAACTCCATCTACAAGGGGAGAACATCAGTTCACTTCAGTTGCTCAGTCGTGTACAACTCTTTGCGACCCCATGAATCGCAGCACGCCAGGCCTCCCTGTCCATCACCAACTCCCGGAGTTCACTCAGATTCACGTTCATCGAGTCAGTGATGCCATCCAGCCATCTAATCCTCTGTCGTCCCCTTCTCCTCCTGCCCCAATCCCTCCCAGCATCAGAGTCTTTTCCAATGAGTCAACTC
>SJYF01000534.1:17120-28781 GCA_006410515.1 Procapra przewalskii | reverse complement strand
GTACTGGAGTTTCAGCTTTAGCATCATTTCTTCCAAAGAAATCCCAGGGCTGATCTCCTTCAGAATGGACTGGTTAGATCTCCTTGCCGTCCAAGGGACTCTCAGGAGTCTTCTCCAACACCACAGTTCAAAAGCATCAATTCTTCAGCGCTCAGCCTTCTTCACAGTCCAACTCTCACATCCATACACGACCACAGGAAAAACCGTAGCTTTGACTAGACGGACCTTAGTCAGCAAAGGAATGTCTCTGCTTTTGAATATGCTATCTAGGTTGGTCATAACTTTTCTTCCAAGGAGTAAGCGTCTTTTAATTTCATGGCTGCATTCACCATCTGCAGTAATTTTGAAGGCCCCCCCCAAAAAAAAAAAATAAAGTCTTACACTGTTTCCACTGTTTCTCCATCTATTTCTCATGAAGTGATGGGACCAGATGCCATGATCTTTGTTTTCTGAAAGTTGAGCTTTAAGCCAACTTTTTTCACTCTCATCTTTCACTTTCATCAAGAGGCTTTTTAGTTCCTTTTCACTTTCTGCCATAAGGGTGGTGTCATCTGCATATCTGAGGTTATTGATATTGCTCCTGGCAATCTTGATTCCAGCTTGTGCTTCTTCCAGCCCAGTGTTACTCATGATGTAATCTGCATATAAGTTAAATAAGCAGGGTGACAATATACAGCCTTGACATACTCCTTTTCCTGTTTGGAACCAGTCTGTTGTTCCATGTCCAGTTCTAACTGTTGCTTCCTGACCTACATACATATTTCTCAAGAGGCAGGTCAGGAGGTCTGGTATTCCCATCTCTTTCAGAATTTTACACAGTTTATTGTGATCCACACAGTCAAAGGCTTTGGCATAGTCAATAAAGCAGAAATAGATGTTTTTCTGGTATTCTCTTGCTTTTTCCATGATCCAGCAGATGTTGGCAATTTGATCTCTGGTTCCTCTGCCTTTTCTAAAACCAGCTTGACATCAGGAAGTTCACAGTTCACGTATTGCTGAAGCCTGGCTTGGAGAATTTTGAGCATTACTTTACTAGCATGTGAGATGAGTGCAATTGTGCAGTAGTTTGAGCATTCTTTGTCATTGCCTTTCTTTGGGATTGGAATGAAAACTGACCTTTTCCAGTCCTGTGGCCACTGCTGAGTTTTCCAAATTCGCTGGCATATTGAGTGTGGCACTTTCACAGCATCATTTTTCAGGATTTGCAACAGGTCAACTGGCATTCCATCACCTCCACCAGCTTTGTCTGTAGTGATGCTTTCTAAGGCCCACTTGACTTCACATTCCAGGATGTCTGGCTCTAGATGAGTGATCACACCATTGTGATTATCCAGGACGTGAAGATCTTTTTTGTACAGTTCTTCCGTGTATCTTGCCACCTCTTCTTAATATCTTCT
Source organism: Procapra przewalskii (assembly GCA_006410515.1). NCBI lineage: Eukaryota > Metazoa > Chordata > Mammalia > Artiodactyla > Bovidae > Procapra > Procapra przewalskii. The sequence goes on along the minus strand of SJYF01000534.1, from coordinate 27,384 downwards.
GCTTCTGTTAGGTCTAGACAGGTCTGTCCTTTATCGAGCCCATCTTTGCATGAAATATTTCATTGGTATCTCTAATTTTCTTGAAGAGATCTCTAGTCTTTCCCATTCTGTTGTTTTCCTCTATTTCTCTTCATTGATCACTGAAGAAGGCTTTCTTATCTCTTCTTGCTATTCTCTGGAACTCTGCATTCAGATGCTTATATCTTTGCTTTTCTCCTTTGCTCTTCACTTCTCTTCTTTTCACAGCTATTTGTAAGGTCTCCCCAGACAGTCATTTTGCTTTTTTGCATTTCTTTTGCATGGGGATAGTCTTGATCCCTGTCTCCTGTACAATGTGATGAACCTCCGTCCATAGTTCATCAGGCACTCTATCTATCAGATCTAGGCCCTGAAATCTATTTCTCACTTCCATTGTATAATCATAAAGGATTTGATTTAGGTCATACCTGAATGGTCTAGCGGTTTTTCCTACTTTCTTCAGTTTAAGTATGAATTTGCTAATAAGGAGTTCATGATCTGAGCCACAGTCAGCTCCTTGTCTTGTTTTTGTTGACTATATAGAGCTTCTCCATCTTTGGCTGCAAAGAATATAATCAATCTGATTTCGGTGTTGACCATCTGATGATGTCCATGTGTAGAGTCTTCTCTTGTGTTGTTGGGAGAGTGTGTTTGTTATGACCAGTGCATTTTCTTGGCAAAACTCTATTAGTCTTCAGTCCGCATTCCCAGGCCAAATTTGCCTGTTACTCCGGGTGTTTCTTAACTTCCTACTTTTGCATTCCAGTCCCCTATAATTAAAAGGACATCTTTTTTGGGTGTTAGTTCTAAAAGGTCTTGTAGGTCTTCATAGAACCATTCAACTTCACTTCTTCAGCGTGACTGGTTGGGGCATAGACTGGATTACTGTGATATTGAATGCTTTGCCTTGGAAATGAACAGGGATCAATCTGTCATTTTTTGAGATTGCATCCAAGTGCTGCATTTCGGACTCTTTTGTTGACCATGATGGCTACTCCATTTCTTCTGAGGGATTCTTGCCTGCAGTAGTAGATATAATGGTCATCTGAGTTAAATTCACCCATTCCAGTCCATTTTAGTTCGCCAGTTCCTAGAATGCCAACGTTTACTCTTACCCTCTCTTGTTTGACCACTTCCAATTTGCCTTGATTCATGGATCTGACATTTCAGATTCCTATGCAATATTGCTCTTTATAGCATCGGACCTTGCTTCTATCACCAGTCACATCCACAGCTGGTTTTGTCTTTGCTTTGGCTTTGTCCCCTCATTCTTTCTAGAGTTATTTCTCCAATGATGTCCAGTAGCATACTGGGGACCTACTGACCTGGGGAGTTCTTCTTTCAGTATCCTATCATTTTGCCTTTTCATGCTATTCATGGGGTTCTCAAGGCAAGAATACTGAAGTGGTTTGCCATTCCCTTCTCCAGTGGACCACATTCTGTCAGAGGGGAGAACATAGGTCTCTAAATTTATTTAAATGCTTTCTTTTTCTTTCTTTTCTCATTCAATATGACATTTTGGTCTTGATTTTTCAGACTTGAAGTTTGAACTCCCACTCACAAAAAAGCTATGATATCTTTAAGAAACAGGGTTTAGAAGGCTGCCCTTGGCTCTTTGAGATTGTGCCTTGCCTTAGAATTTGTTTGGTGGGAGATTGTTCCTTTAAATTCTTTGTTGTCCTATTTGAAATTAATATACTGCAACACTTGTTAATATGACTGGACCTTCTGTGATTTTAATTTGAATCATGGTGGTATTTAAAAGGTAATAGAGAGTAGCTTTCATCCCTTTGGTGGTGTGCTAAGATTAAATACTTACTTTCTTGAACTTTAGCAGGCAGTATAATGGGGTCACTGCAGAGGAGATGATGAACAGACCCCAGAAGCTGAAAACATCTACAACACCGCTGAAGGTAAAATTCAGAAAGCTCCTGCTGTTACAGTTTCTAAAAGTAAATATAGGATTTGGCACTGCTGAGACTTACCACTGCCCAAAGAACTCAAAAGATTTGAGGGGAAGGGGAATGTAGGGAGTTAGAACAGATGCCAAGGCAGCTGGAGACAGAAATATATATTGGTGCTCTATTTAGGTATTGAACATGGGAGTGCTTCTATGTACCAGGTTTTTAAAAGAGTATTAGACTTTTTATCGTTACTAAGCCTGAAATAAACAAGTGATTTTTCTAAATTAATTGGTAGTGAATCAATTAGGAATCACTAAATTCAATCACCTACTTACTGATGGTTTTATAAATCCACCACTCCAGTAAAAGGGCTATGTCTACACATGGCTTTGAAAACTCAATGTTTCAGAAAAAGGGATTTTCAAACATATTTGTCTTTCAGCTGCACATGCTTATGACTCGTATGTCTGGGATCTTTTATATCTTGTTCACTATTGGAAAAATGGATTGAATTACAAAGGCTTTTAATGCAGAGGTCTTCCTTTTAATGCAGAGGACCATTCCCAGGAAGAGAAAGTTACAGATATATAGCTATAAGGAAGTGCCATGTTCCTATAGTTCTTAAGCTTGCAACAGTTTAAGCAGGTTTAAAGCTGGCATTTACCTTCTTCCTTAAAAAAGAAAAAAAACAAAAACGATGTACCAAGTCTCATTCTTTATTTCTGTGCATTTGAAGAATGATCCATCTAACAACTTAGGTCTTCTACCTAATTCTGTGCCACACAGTGTCTAGAGACCACTACCAGAGATGTAAGTACAAGTTGGGAATTGGATGGGAAATTCCCTTGCAGCTCAAGAATGAAACATAAGGCCTAGAGCATGAGCTTACCAGGTTACATATCCTTTCTACAACCTCTAAGGCTACGGTTATTCAGTAGCCTGCACAGAAGAGTCTACCTTATATCCTTGCTAAGTTTAGCAAGTTCTGAAACATTTAGCAGAAAAACAAACAAACAAAAAAAACCCCAGAAGTATCCATGCTTTTGGTTTTATCAGGAAGCATATTTAAACAGTGGAATATTAAAATCTTCTGATTAAATTCAGATCAGCTTTCAAGAATGCTTGCAATATTAGAATAGGTTAGAGTGTTCTGGGGTTCTCTGGTGTCTCAGATGGTCAAGAATCTGCCAGCAGTGCAGGAGACCTGGGTTTGATCCCTGGGTCAGGAAGATACCCTGGAGAAGGCAATGGCAACCCACACAAGTATTCTTGCATGAAGAATTCCGTGGACAGAGGAGCCTGGAGGGCTACAGTATATAGGGTTGCAAAGAGTCAGACACGAGTGAGCAACTTTCAACTTCAGGCTGTCATGCAGGAATGAATAAATCCTGATATCCCAGTGACTTAATGTGTAACATTTATTCCTTGCTCAAGAAAAATCTGCTGCAGGCTCAGCAGTTTCTTCACACACTTTTCCAAGGAGTGACTCGGGACTCCTGACATCCTCATCTCACTGCCTCTCTGTAGTTTAATACAGGGCTTCCTGGTTGCTATAGCCATGGAAGAGGATTCAGGGGATAGTTCATGGACTTTTCACTGCTTCAGCTCTCAAATGATAGGTGTCATGTCCCAGCATAGCTTAATAGCCAAAACAAGTCACTTGGCCTCACCTAACTGCAAGGGTCCTGTTAAACAAGGTTTGTTTCAGGCCTTGGGTACCGAAGAAAGCCAGCTGTTAGTGAGCACTGTTAGTGTCAGCCTCACCTACAGTGTGCACCCACTTTGCTAAGTGGTAAGGATAACAAGGATGAGTGTGATGGAGTTTTCCAGTTAGAGAAACTTGTAATCCAATCGTTCAAACATATGCTTATTACATTTTAGTATAGCATCCATATTAATGAAATAAGATGTCAAACTGAGTATACAAAATGGTTTCAATTATATAGAAATATAAATGGCAACCCACTCCAGTATTCTTGTCTGGAAATTTCCATGGACAGGGGAGGCTGGCGGGCTCCAGTCCAAGGGGTTGCAAAGAGTCAGACGTGACTGGGCAACTAACATTAACACTAGGTATAATCAGAATCAATCATCCAAAAACAAATATTATAGTATAAATAGTGGCCTTTAGACTCCAAAGCTTAATGTGAAATTAAACATTTATTAAGTCTTTCACTTCATCATACATTGACGAGCTGTAAAACTTTGGCTTCATGCAGTTTAGGGGAATTGGAAAAGTTAAATGAAGGCAAATACAAATAAAATACCTTATTAGTTTGTATTGAACTGCTTCTGATTCTAAGGAGAAGGCAACTCAGTATGTAGAAGAACTGTGCAGGATTTGAGAGACCAAACAAACATTCCTAGCAGTGGCCATGCAGAAAGAGAGACCCAAGAAGAAATGAGGGATCCTTACAAGTAGAGGGCTGCCACCAACTGACAGGGGTCAGTTTTATGTCATTTTGCTAGCTGAATAAGTTGTATTTGTCAACTCTTTCTCCTTTTGAATTATGTGTTATTCAGAGCTATGAGTCCCTCAGGGACTGTTTTCTTTCTTACCCTTTTTAGAGTTTTTTTTTTTTTTTTTTNTTTTTTTTTTTTTTTTTCCTGAAGTTAAAACTTGCTCATTAAAAAAAATTTAGAAAGTACGGGAATGGCTTTGAAAAAGAAAATAATCAACATTTTGGTATACTTTTAGACTTTATCTTATTTTATACCACTGAAGTCATACCTTATTGGCAGTTTGATATCTTGCTTTGTTGATACAGACTGCCTCCTGCTTATATTTTTAAATGTATTTTTTAAATGTGAGATAACAGTTTTTTAAATGAAAATTATAAATATTACTTAAGCATTGTCCTATAGGGCCCATACTTGAACATAAAATCCCCTAAGCTAGAATATTTTCATAAGTACAATGTCTTCACTGATTCTCTGTTATAAGAAATGATCTTTCATAGAAGAATCTGCTGCATTTGATAACTCAGTGTCAGGGAACACTAACCTTATTCCCCCTCCAGGGCAGTGATTCTCAGTCCTGACTGTATATTTGACCCATTTAGGGAGATTTTAAAAAAACCACGTGCTGTCTGAGCCCACTGAATCAATTAACTCATAGTCTGGGGGCTGAGTTCCCAGCATAAAGTGGTTTAGGTGCCTAGTGATATCGCTGTATATTCATCACTGAGAACCACTGTTCTGGCACAACGATTTCCCCCTTTGTTGTTCTGCTTTCCGTTTTCCTAGGCCCAGTGCTTTATCCATAGCCATGTCTAATTCCACCCTCACCTCTTTGAGAATACTGAAAGCCTGCACAACCTCAGCTGACATTTTATTAACATTTCTCAGGGAAACAGCTTAGAAAACCTATACATTCTTCCACATTAAGAAATTGATTAGCTGTGTTGTACCTCAGCCAGTATAGACTCAATTCTGGCTGCACATCAGAATTACTTGGGGGAGCTTTTAAAAAATCAGAAACAAAAAAAAACACCTCTGCTCACCACCAACCCCTGGAGATTCTGATTCAACTATTATGGAGTTATTTTTAAAGTGGTATTGTTTTTAAAAGCTCTCTGGTAGTATGTAGCCAGATTTGAGAACCATAGAACCTTAATATGGTGAGAAAATCAGCTGCCATGGAAACACATAACCCTAAGGCACAAAAGATGAGTAGCCAGGTCTTCCCTAGTCCTGATATTTCTTTGAACAATGAGAAGTATTTCTTTGGGTATAGCGGAATAGGAAATTGGACACAAATAATGAGAGTAGAAATGAATGGTTTTCTTGGCTGTGCCAAAGGATGTGCATGTGGGAATAATGGGAAATAAGATTTGTGAGGAAGAGAAGTGGACTCACAGGGTCAGGTAGTATAGTCTCAACTCTAAGGCCAAGGGCTGGAAATGAGATTCACTGGACAGTTGGGAGCTTTCATAAGTCCATGAGCAGTATAATTCTCAGACATCTAGTGCCTCTTGAATTGTTTTCTGCTTCTAAATCACCTTTTCTAATCACACATTGTGTGCCTATGTGAGCGTGCCATTCTACTGTTGCTTATGTGTGCATAGTATATTTTGTATACTGAACCACCATGCCTCTTGGGTTATAACCATTAAGCAACTATATATTTATTCCTCTGTCCCTTTATTTTTTTTTAAATTTTATTTTTACTTTATTTTGCTTTACAATACTTTATTGGTTTTGCCATACATTGACATGAATCCGCCACAGGTGTATAGGAGTTCCCAATCCTGAACCCCCCTCCTACTGCCCACCCTATATCCTCCTCTGTCCCGTTAAAAATATTTGTTTAAGCTAGTTCTTTCCTTGCCTCTGGATGAAAATCTAAGTGGTCCATGACTATTCTAGTTCAGTTCAATTCAGTTCAGTTCAGTTCAGTTGCTCAGGCATGTCTGACTCTTTGCTACCCCATGAATTGCAGCACGCCAGGCCTCCCTGTTCATCACCAACTCCTGGAGTTCACTCAGATTCATGTCCATTGAGTCAGTGATGCCATCCAGCCATCTCATCCATTGTCGTCCCTTTCTCCTCCTGCCCCAATCCCTCCCAGCATCAGAGTCTTTTCTAATGAGTCAACTCTTCGCATGAGGTAGCCAAAGTACTGGAGTTTCAGCTTTTGCATCATTCCTTCCAAAGAAATCCCAGGGCTGATCTCCTTCAGAATGGACTGGCTGGATCTCCTTGCAGTCCAAGGGTCTCTCAAGAGTCTTCTCCAACACCACAGTTCAAAAGCATCAATTCTTCAGTGCTCAGCCTTCTTCACAGTCCAACTCTCACATCCATACATGACCACTGGAAAAACCATAGCCTTGACTAGACGGACCTTAGTCGGAAAAGTAATGTCTCTGCTTTTGAATATACTATCTAGGTTGGTCATAACTTTTCTTCCAAGGAATAAGCGTCTTTTAATTTCATGGCTGCAGTCGCCATCTGTAGTGATTAAGTTCTACATAATGGTGACTCTCAAAAGCTGGCTCTATCCTCTAGATCTGACAGGTGTTTAAAACTAATCCTTCCTTTCATGGGATGCTCAAATATTCTTTAGTAGAAACCTTCTTCTACTTCCCCCAAGTTACTGCAGATCTTGTACCTGTAGCTCCCTTGATAATAGCAAATATTTCTTTATTTCGGCTGATAATTTAGTCCTGACACAGGCACTAAAAATCAAGTGTTGCCTACAATTTCTTTCTGCTCAGGTCTGTTACCCACTCAGATAGGAGTTAATAACATTCAGGCTTGCTCTTTCTCTCTTTACCTGGCATATGTCTGGTCCACAGAAAATGCTTATATACATTTTGTGCCACCAAATTCTGGGAGTTTGAATTGAACCCTCTCATCCTCCATTCCTTTGACTTGTAGACAGTGGCAAAGCAGCTTGCCTTTGGACCATTACATTTGCAGCAGAGCGGCAGACACCAGGTCCCAAGGCCTTGTAATTGGGGAATCAGTGCTCCTAAGTGTTCTCTTGAAGCCTTTTTCATTAGTGTGAGGTGAGAGGGCCAGAATTTCCTTACTCTGACTTGGGGTGGAGGGTGGGATTCTCTCCACACAGATGAGTCTTTCCAAAAATGCCTCCTCAGAACTGCTGAAGAAATTAATCACAATTAACTGTCAGTCACCAATGCTACTTAGCTTGAACTGTTCTACTTAGAGTTAAGCAGGTGAGAAGTGGCTAGATTGGAAACCACACTTGCCTTTGTGATGATCAATTTGGGACTCATATTTAAAACTACTGATTGTTTTCTCTTGTCCTTACTTATGGCTCATTACTCCCTTTCACAGTCTTATGGGCCTCTCATTTCACGTCTGTTTCAACTTCTCTGATAAATGACTGCCTGCCTGCCCCCTAGAGGACCCCAAAGCAAATTTCAGGTATGCTCCATAGCCTATATTTAAAATCATGTTGTTCAAAATATACTCTGCAAATTTCTTAAAAATCTGTCAAGCTGAATTTGCTTGATGCAGTAACAGAGATATGTTAAAACATATACATATGTGTTTTTATTTTTATAGCTATACTTAGATGCAGTAAAAAATAAATAAATATTAGATAGTAAATTCAACTGGCTAAGGAAAAGAGTATTTTGATTATGTTGTTGGAATGGATGGGAATTTGAATGGTATTGTTTCTCAATCCTGCTGGAGGCTGGGGAATAGTAAATTTTCTCAAATACCATTTAAGTCTCTGTGCTCCTTGCTATTTGTCTTGCTGGGGATATCATAGGTCTTGATGGATTTGTTATGTGCAGTCATGCTTGGCTGATTGTTCTACCTCTTTGATCGTCCCACTAGGAATTCCATTACTGGGCTGTCCTTCAGAAATCTGCTGTTAGCCCGAGCCTGCTATGTTGCCATATGCCCTGCAGCTTTAGTCTGATAAACAGTTCTTTCTGATAAACAGTTACTCTGCTAGGTGCTTACAACACAGATTCAAGTTAGTATAAAAGGTTTAGTTTTGATCTTCCCAAATTGCTAAATATAATTGCATCTTTTTTATGCATCTTTACTATATTAGAGGCATTCCTGAACAGACCCAATCCTTTCAGAAGGGAAATGAGTTATTTGGCTTCTTTGGAAGTTGTAGATTCATTTTCATTGTTACTTTAGCAGCTATTTGTTTGAAAATTTTTCTTGCAGTTTATTAAAGTGAGCTCTCTGTATTTTACTGGAGAATTTTGCTCTTCCTTGCCGGGAGCCAGCATGAGGAACTCCGCCCATGGCAAAGGTCATGAGGAAGGAGGTTTGGTATATGCAAAGGCGTGATCAAGCCTCAGGAAACCCCCTGTTCCAGAGCATCTACCCCCCAAACCAGAGTCTCTTTTATGCTCTCACCTACACCTCTGACTTTATGGGTGGTTCTCCCTCATCACCAGTTAATTTGCAGCTCCAAGTCAATAAAAATTCCTGGGCGTGACAAGAGTGTTTCAACTTAGGAACTCCTCTGAAGGTTATCTAGCCCACCTGCATAGGTTCATCAGGCCACATGTGATTGTTTACAGCCTCCCAACTGTGAGAGGGACAAGATGTTTTAGACTTACCAAAGGCAAATTCTTTTGGGAAGTTAGAAATTATTAGTATAGTGGGTTGGTTAGGAATTATATTGGTGAAGGGTTTTTCTTTTGTTGTGCCAACAATTGCTGATAATTCCCTGCCCTGGGTGGGACAAGGGTGTCTCAGGTCAAACCTCTCTGTTGGCAAACTTGCTTGTGTGATAGGATTATCCATACTCCTGCCACTACCTCTCAACCATAAACAGCACAGAGAGTTTTGGAGTACTTTGAGAGTCTTAATTAACATAGGGATTTTCTCATTGTTGAGTCAATGATTGCCGCCAGGCCTCCATATCCTTAGGCACCTGGGAATATATTAATCAATGTATTTAGAATATAGAAAAGGAAATATAGTAATTTTTAGGTTAGCAATACTAGACTTTTTGAGTTAATAAAATTTCTCTTTTGTAGTAGATCACTGTACTTTGTTATAAATCACTGTGTCCTTGCTATATAAAAATGTAACTTTATCACTATCTTAAGACTAAATAGATCTTGAGGGGAACATTGGTGAAGGGTTTTCATTTGTTGGGCTGATGTTTGCTGCTAAATCTCCATATTCCCTGCCTTTATAATAAATATAACTAGCATATAGGAGAAATAAGTATTAACCATTAAGATTGATCATGTTAACCTTGGGTTAAATAAATTCCTTTCCTGATTGTAACTAACTACACTCTCACCCTATAGGAATGCAACTTTATTTGGAGGGTGATGCCTGGTTTAACAAAAAATACCCTTGGAAAAAATAAGTTTTTGATTATCAGAAAGAAAGGATTGTAAATGTCAGCAGGCCTCATGGCCAGAGGATGATGTAAAACCCCTAAGACATTTTTTTAATGTAAAGCACCTGGTTTTGATAAGGTCAGGACTGCTGACAACCGTGTGGCTCTGTATTCATCCCTATGTGTAACAAAAGGTATATAAGCAAACCTAAGAAATAAAGAAATGGGATCAGTTTCTGGAAAGACTGATTCCCCCATGTCATTTCTTTCTTGCTCCCCGTTTTTCTGGCTGAATTCCCATCTGGAATGTGGGTACTCACCAAGCCTGCTAATTTTGCCTGGGCTTCTAAGATTGGACTGGGGGGGGGCTCAGTGCCTCCTCTCCTTCAGGAGAATGGGAAGATGCCTGTGGCCTATGTAGGTGGTGATTGGTATTGAGAGGAAAGGTGAAAAAAATAAAGGTTAAAGTTTCACTAGAGCATTAAGGAAAAACAGGCCCTCCTGTTAATCTTAAGACAAACCTTTATCTCAGGAATGTGTAGGGGCT
>SJYF01000528.1:387033-411639 GCA_006410515.1 Procapra przewalskii | reverse complement strand
CCCCCCCCCGCCCCCCCCTGCCTTCCTGAGCCAAGCCTCAGAGGAGGGGGTGGGCGGCTCCTCTGAAGAGGAAGCCTTGCAGCAGGGACAGAGTTGGGGGTCTCCGGGGCTGTGGGAAGGTCCCGTTGTCTAGGGTGGGAGCCTCAGGCTCCAGCGACGGGTACCACTGGGGCAGGAACTCGGACAAAGCTGGAACCCTGACCCACACAGGCCCTCCCAGCTTCTCCGCCTGTTAGGGAGACAGTGTTGACACTTGGAGGGCCATCGCGGTCGGGTGCGGAGAAGGGGCCTGGGTTGGGTTTGGACTCCAGGGTGGAGGATCAAGTCTCGCCATGCTTGGCTAATTCAGGAGCAGGGCCGAGGAAGCCCCCACCCAGGTCCTGGCGCAGTGGCAATGGCGGGGTCGCCAGCTGATCGGGGCCAGGGAAACCGGAGCTGGCCCGAGAGATAGGGACTGACCGGCTCGTTCCGGAATGTGTTGGGGGAAGTCGGTGCAGATTCGGGGTCGTGCAGTTCCTGAAACGGCGAGGTGGGGCGCACAGGGAGGTGGGGCGCACAGGGAGGTGGGTCACGGGGCGTGCGCGGCCACCCCCGAATGCGCTCGGCCGAGACCAGGACAGCGGCGGGCCGGGGTCTGGGGCCGCGGCAGGGCTCCGAGCGGTTCCTCCGGCCCCCACAGCCCGCTACCCCGCTACCCTGAACGCAGTTGCTTCTCTTACTCCGGCTGCCGGCCGTGCCAGCGATTGGCTGCGGACAGATGGCCGCGCGCGGATTGGCTGCCCAGCGCAGGGGGCAGGGCCGGGGGGGCAGGGTCCGCCCCCCGAACCTTCAAAAGGCAAGTCCCTCCAGACGCGCCCGCAGACCCGAGGCTGCGCTGCGGGGCCGCGAGGCCTGGAGACCGAGCGAGTGAGCCGCTCGCGCCCCGAGGCCGCGGGCCGTCGGGTGCGCGTCTCTCCTCCCGCCATGGGGTCGGCGGCGCTGGAGGTCCTCGGCCTGGTGCTGTGCCTTGTGGGCTGGGTGGGCCTCATCCTGGCGTGCGGGCTGCCCATGTGGCAGGTGACGGCCTTCCTGGACCACAACATCGTGACGGCGCAGACCACCTGGAAGGGGCTGTGGATGTCGTGCGTGGTGCAGAGCACGGGGCACATGCAGTGCAAGGTGTACGACTCGGTGCTGGCGCTGAGCCCCGAGGTGCAGGCGGCGCGCGCCCTCACCGTGGGCGCCGTGCTGCTGGCGCTCGTCGCGCTCTTCGTGACCCTGGCGGGCGCCCAGTGCACCACCTGCGTGGCGCCCGGCCCGGCCAAGGCGCGCGTGGCCCTCACGGGCGGCGCGCTCTACGCGCTCTGCGGGCTGCTGGCGCTGGTGCCGCTCTGCTGGTTCGCCAACATCGTGGTCCGCGAGTTCTACGACCCGACTGTGCCCATGTCTCAGAAGTACGAGCTGGGCGCCGCGCTCTATATCGGCTGGGCCGCCTCGGCGCTGCTCATGTGCGGCGGCGGCCTCGTGTGCTGCGGCGCCTGGGTCTGCACCGGCCGCCCCGATTTCAGCTTCCCGGTGAAGTACTCGGCGTCGCGGCGGCCGACGGCCACCGGCGACTACGACAAGAAGAACTACGTCTGAGGCGGGGCCGCGAGAGGGAGGACCGGCCAGAGGGAGGACCCACCGCCGCAGGGGTGCGCCGCGCGCCGGTTCCGCGGAACTCGGGCTCAGCGCCCACACCGAACTCTGGTCAGCAGCCCGTCCTCTCCCACCGCCTGGGCTGCGCCCTGCCCCGCAACGGCGATGCGCGCTCGGGAGGACTCGCGCAGTGACTTTCCCGCGCGGTGCTGGCCCCACCACGTGGGCACGGCGCGCGTTCCTTCGGCTGTGTGAGCGCTGGACTGGAGATGCCCGCTCCCTCCCCGGGGGCTCCACACTTCAGAGGGATAGAGCAAGCCCAAGGGCCCCCGCCTGGACTGCCAGAGGGACGTTTACACCCACGGGCTGGACCTCCATGTCACCCCCCTGATTTCCGGACTTCGCCGGGCGAGGCTTGCAGACCCTAGACGCCGGGTGTGGGGCCGGGGCCCTGCCCACCTTCGCAGCCTGTGGGGGTGCGAGTCTTAGTAAACGGTTTGGATACCCTCCCACCTGCGTCCTCTCCTGCATCATTTCCTGTGCCCAGCAGCCCCCTTTCATGCGCCCACCCACCCGATTTCTTCCCAATAAGCAAGGCTGGCCCTTTGGGAGCTGGGAGACCCCACGGCCACGTCTCAGGTCCGCCCCCATCTGGTTGCCTCCCCACTGGGTGGGAACAGCTGCCAGCAGGGCCACTGCTGAGGCCCCTGGGGAGGGGGGTGCAGGGGCTGAGGTAGACCCCAGCAGGCACTGCAGGTGGACCCAGCCGGCGTGGGGGGAGGCAGCGGGGTCCCGGGATGCAGGCAGTGCCAGGGCTGCTGGCTGTGCCGAGGGGACTGGGAGCCAGGCACCACCGGGCAGGTGTTTCCCACCTGCCCTCCCAGGGCTCAGCCATCCCTGGATCACTCCCACGGGCAGGCATCTGCATGCTGCCGCCGAGGTCCCTGCTGCCACCGTGCAGTGGGGAGGCGGACTCTGGAGAGGGTGCCACGGGGACGAGGCTCTGGCTCTGGCTGCTCAGATTGACTCCAGCCCCCAACCCTGGCTCCCTGCGTGGGCCTGCGCCCACCTTGGTGTCCTGGCAGCCATGTCAGCCCCTGCTGGGGGTGCCCGGTGACCTTCCTCCTGGGGGCGGGGCCCCCGGGAGCGGTGCTGGCCCTCATCAGGCCTTGGCTGGGCACCCCGAGGGCGGAGTGGGCCAGACAGCTGGCGTGAGCGCAGTGCTTCCAGCCTTCTAAGCACTCTGGATTAATGCACTTTCCACGTCTGCCAAAGGCCAGGGCAGGACAACAGTGGATGGGATCCGGGCTGCTGGAGGAGCTCCAGACCCGCCAGTGGGGAGGGTGTGGCGTCTGCCCCAGTCCACGTCCAGGAGGCCTGGGTGCAGAGGGGGCTGAGCTCCATAGGCTCCTGGGGTCCCGAGGCAAGGAGTCTCCCAGGCCTGGCCAGGCTGCCCCATGGGGAGGGGCAGAACATGAGGAAGTGGCTCAGGGCAGCTGCTGTGAACTTGGCCCCGAGTCCCAGGACTTCCAGGGAGGCTGAACGGTCTGGGGGCGCGAGCTCCCCCCAACAGGACGAGCACAGAGGGCCGGGCCCCTGGGCGGAGGCCCCTAGCAGCCTTGGTAGCATTGCCACCTGAGCACAACCCGGAGCAGCCCCCAGGACGGGGCGCGTGTGGCCATGGGCTCCACCCATCTGCCCTGGCCACAGGGCCCCACCAGCGCCAGGCACAGCACGTGGACACTGCTGAGCTGACCGCAGGCCCAGGCCCCTGAATGGTTGCTGCCCAGCCCTAGCTCCTGCACACGGCAGGGTGGGGAGCGTGGCCCCCAGGGCCAGGCTGCCAGCCCCACGCAATCAGGGCGAACTTCCGGCCCTCCTGGGCGGGCAAGATTGCACTCAGGAGCCATGGCCCCAGGGCAGCTACAGCACTGCCCACCACCCTCCTCCAGGCCCCCCGCACATTAAACTTCTGGACCTGATTTCCAGGCTGCTCCCACCAACCTAACGGCTGCCCAAGCCCCTGTGCTTCCTCCAGCCTGCCTGCCCCCTGGGCCCCAACTCCAGGCAGAAGCCAGAGTGTCAGCCACGCCTGTGAAGGACGATCTCCCAGCCAATGGGCCACCCTCAGCCCGCAACGGGTGCTCCGGGGACAGCCCGGCCCGCAGCCCCAGACCTGCAGCCCCGCCCAGCTTGGAGCTCCCGTAATGGGACATGGCTGACGCTGTCCGCGAGGGCCCTTGGCCCCCCTTCCTGAACTGGGCGTCGCGCTCAGTCCCCGCCTGGGGTGCCGCAAAGCGGGGTGCCTGGGCAGACAGGCACTGGGGTGAGTGGAGGGTGGGCCTGGACGGATGTGCGGTCAAGAGCGTGGGTCTGAGGCCAGTGGACAGAGGAAGCGGCCGGAGGCTGGAGCGGGTAGTTCTGTTGGCACCGTGGCGGCCAGTGCGGGCGCTGGGGCGGGGCTCCACCTGCGGCTGTCCAGGGAGCCCTGAGGTCACTCCCCACTGGACTTCCCGCCGGGCCGCAGGGTGCCCGGGACGCAGGCCCACGGCGCCTCCGGACACAGAAGGCTCAGGGAACCGCCAGGTGCTGGCCCTGTGACAGACCCGCGGTCAAGGTGCCACTTTATTCCGTTAAAAACCACCGTCCCTGCGTCTAAAACCACGTCCACAACTTACAACCTAAATAAAGTCCAGTCAACATAAATAAGGAGGAGGAGGTTCCTTCTGAAGAAATCAAACTAGAAAAAACAGAAAAGAAAAAATAAATGTAAACAGCTCTAATGGTTCCCCAGATCAGACAGCGACCAGGCCCTCCGGCCGAATGGCTGCTTCCGAGCGGCTGGCACTCACGGCTGGGGGTCCCTGCCACCCGCCTGCCTGAGGCTGGAGGCCACCTGGCCCAGCACCTCCTCCCCTGCGGACCCCGCCCAGGGCTGCCCCCCTGCTCTCCCAGGCTGGCCCACCCGGGCTCTGTGCGGCTCACATGGGACACGATGTCATCACTGGGCCGGCTGCAGGGAGGGGTCTGTCCCCAATGCCCGCCCCACTGTAGAGACCCCCACTTGGAAACTTTGACTCAAGCCCCCACGGGCCCTTGCTGAGGCCCTGCCCTCCAGGCCCAAGGGGTGTCAACCCTGTTTCAGATGAGGACACGGGGGCAGCCTGGTGAGGGTCCCCCACAGATTGCACAGGAGACCCAAATCTGACCCCAAGTCCCGTGCTCCCCCCGAGAGGGGCTGGGGTCCCGGAGGCCCCAGACTGTTCTCAGCGGAGCCACTGGGGCTCCCGTGCCCTAAGGTCGGCAGAGAACCGGGGGCTGGAGACTTCAGGCCGGCAGGAGGGACCCCCACACCCACATCGGAGCCGGGCCGGGGCCTGTGTCCCAGCCAGGGCTCAGGGCGGGGCGGGGCCGGGCCTCTGCTGCGGGGGGCCTGGGCTGAAGGGCTCAGTGGACAGAGCAGGACCCCGCCCACCTCCCACGGGCCCTGGGGTGCCGGGCGGGGGCGGCCACGGGGCATCGGGACTGCCGGTGACAGCGTGTCGACGGATGCCCTGCGGGTTCCAGCCCAGGGCCTGACCAGCCTGGTGGCTGGAGAAGGGCAGACGCCGGCTCCCCCGAAGGGACCGCAGGAGCCTCATGAGCTCAGCCCCCTGCTGGCCTGGGCAGGCGACCCCGTGCAAGGCACTCGGCTCCACAGGGCCCCGCCCGGCCTCGAGCATGAGAAGCCGGGCTCTGTGGCAAAGCTCCAGCACAGCCTGCCCAACTCACCCTAGGAGAGCAGGGTCACGAGCGCATCCAGGAACTTGCTGCGGTCCTCGGCCTTCAGCTCAATCACTGCATTAATGAAAGGAAAACACCGCTGGAGCAGGGCCAGGGAGGCCGGGGCGCCGCTGACTCCCACAGCCCGGCGGCAACCCCCCACATTCCACGTGTGCCCGGCTCCCTGGGCGCTCTGCCCCACGTGGCCTGGTGAGCCCTCAGAAGGGGCAGGTTGGCCCAGCCACCCACCCGCCTGGGAGCGGGGGAGCCAAGCAGCTCGGCCCCGGAGGCCCGTCTGGGGAAGCCGGGGCATCCTGCCGGCCAGCCAGCACCACCTGCCCAGTCTCAGGTCTGAAATGGGAGGAGGGGCCTGCCGCTGGGGGGACCGCCTCTACGAGGCTGCAACGACAACGGCCTGGTGGAAAGACGCCAGCTGCAGAGCCTGAGGCTGTGGGGGGAGGCAGATCTCAGGCCTGTCACATCTAACTGCGACTCCGTGGCCCGCAGCCCGCCAGGCTCCTCTGTCTGTGGGATTCTCCAGGCAGGGACACTGGGGAGGGCTGCCATGCCGTTCTACAGGGAAGCTTCCTGACCCCAGGATGGAGCCCTCGTCTCTTGCATCTCCCGTCCCGGCAGGCGGGGTCCTCCCCGCTGCACCGCCTGGCTTGGCTGCCAGGCCTGTCTCGTGAGGGATCCCTGGTTGTGGCCCAAGGGCTCCAGAGCACAGGGCCCAGCAGCTCCACAGCATGTGGGCTCCTAGCTCCCCAACCAGGGGTTCAAATCGTGCTCCCCACATTGCAAGGCTAATTCTCAGCCACTGAACCAGCAAGGAAATTCATGGAAGTGGGCTTTTAAAGAGGTGACCAGGTTACTGGGGGTCACTGTGAAGGGACCTGAGCTGGTCTGACGGGAGCCCTGGTGGGAAGAGCACAGCCCCAGGGGCGCCGGCATCTACATACCCGGCAGAGGGGCCTCAGGGGAGCAGCCCTGCGACACCCTGACCAGCCAGCCCCCTGCACGGTGCGGGGTCGTCTCCGCGGTCTCACGCCCCCCGCCCGCCGTGCTGCCCCGTCACAGCGGCTTGGACTCGCTGCCCCGCAGTGCAGCCCCTCACGTTGCAGAGACGGACAGCAGACAGGGCCAAACGTGACCTGTCCCCCCCTGGGGCCCAGAGGCCGGGGGTGCGCGGGTGGTGTGTGTGCGAGCGGCCCCCAAAGGTCGGCCCCTGCAGCCTCCGCTGGGCAGCCTCAGGGGTCCAGGGGAAGTGGCCTCAGGCTGGACCGTGAGGCTGGGCCGGGGCACAGGCCCGAGGTAGCAGGGCTGCCGGCAGGGGCCCCGGGTGCCTCGCGGGCGCCGTGCAGGGACGCTCACCCGAGAGATCGAAATGGTTGTGCAGTGCCCGGGAGTTGGTGCCCTCCGCTGCCTTCTCAAACGCTCGGCCGAAAAAGCTGGGGACACAGAGGCGTGCTCGCCGGCCCCCACCAGGGGCCTCAGGCCCCTCTGGAGGGCTGCTGCCCCCCACTGGCCCCAAGCCCAGCCCTGCTCAGCCCTCGGGTGGGTGTGCCCCCAGCACCCCCACACCCCCCGGAGCTGTGTGGGGTGGGGTCCCAGGCACGCAGGGCGCTGGGGGGCAGGCCCGCCCTCCTCGAGGTGGAAAAGGCCGTCCCCGGCCTGGCACTGAGGCTAGAACCCCCCAGACCCGGCCCCTGGACCCACTTCTTCCTGTCGGAGCTGTCGGTCTCTGGGGGGATGCCCACCATGGTCACGGTGGCCTGCTCTGCACTCAGGGGGGCGGCCATCACCAAGGGCAGTAGCTTGCAACGCCGGTTCTTTGTCTGCTGGGGAGAAGTGTACCTCGATTACGGCCTATGCCCGGGTGAGTGCCCCCAGTGCCCAGGAGCCCCGAGATGCCCGAGTCCCAGGCCACCGCCCAGCCTCCGGGGCCCCTGGCTGCTTCCCCCAACTGCTCCAGGTCCTGACGCGGCTGTCACCTCCTCCAGGAGGTCCTCCCAGGCCCTGGCTGCTCCGCGCGACCTGCTCCAGGTCCCAAAGCAGCTGTCACCTCCTGCAGGAGACCCTCCCAGGCCCATGCCTCCCCACCCGCCTCTGAACAGGACCAGCCCCGGAGGCCCCCCGCCCTCACCGAGCACACGAAGGACTTGAGCAGGTATCTGCTGAGCAGGCTCAGGGAGGCGGGCTTGGAGAACAGTGCCACGTCTGGGGTGCCCTGTGGGTGCAGGGCGGGTGGTCAGGGGCGGCTGGAGCGCCTGGAGGGGGCGCGTGTGCGGGGGAGCTGACCTCCATGAGGGCGCAGTAGAGGAAGGGCCCCTGGGAGACGACGAGGTTGGTGCACAGGCAGCTGGCGATGGTCTGCTGTGTGGCGCGCAGCTGCCGCTTGGCGAGCTCCAGGCCCTGGTATAGCTTGTCCAGGTTACCCCTGCAACGGCAGACGCGCGGCGGCGCCACAGGCTCCCACGTGAGAAGGAGCGACGGTGTTTATCCACAGGGATGGACGGCACGGGGAGGGGCTAGCGTCAGAGGACAGGAGACTGGAAGCCAGCAGAGGTGCCCTGCAGGGCTCTGTCCGGGGAGGTGGGGGCGCCACCCCTTCTCCCACTCCAGGAGGCTTCCCCACTGTGGGGCAGTGAGGCCTTCAAGCAGGCCTCCCCGCCAGCAGGTGAGGACCCCAAAATGCCACATTGGCTCCCCACCTGCCAAGATGAGGCCGTGCCTTCCACCCGCAGATCATCCCCAGAGACCCAGCGCTCACTGGGCACCCACAGCACCGCCCTGCGCCCGGAACTGGTGAGTGAGGAGCAGCAGACATTCGAGAAAGACCCGTGGCCCGAGAAGCAGGCCTGGAGGAGGCTGGAGACGACCTGGAGCCAGAGGCATGCTTGAGATGAAGCCCGCCTGGCGTCTTCAGAGATCTGGGTGATGTGGTTATAGACCAAGAATAGGGCACTATGGACATGGAACGATCAGAGACTGAGGCGTGTCTGTGGAAGGATGATGGCTGCACCACGTAAAGAGTCTCTGAAGGCTACAGGGTAAAGTCCAGAAGAGCTCCTCACACAGACGAGAGACACGCGGGAGGCAGCAGGCAACCCCGAGGCTGAGCGGCTGAGCGCCCTTCCAGGGTCCCAGGAGGATCTAGAAACAGGTGTGTTGGGGCAGGGGCAGGGGGGATGGTAAAGACACACCCAAAAGCTCAGCCTAGTGATGAAATGACACCCACCCCACACACCACAGACCTCCTGCACACAGAACTGCAAAAGGCCCCAAGGACTGCTGGTGGGATCTGGGGTGCGCTTACAGAGAAGCAAGAACCAAAACGGCTTGGACCTCTGCTCAGCACCACAGGCGGCTGGGGTGTAGGGAGGACCCCGAATTCCGCACGAGCCAGACCAGCACCCAGACGAGGGTGGGGGACGCTGTCAGACACACTAGGGCACTGCGCCTTTCCCTCAGCAGCCCCTTCCTCAAGAGCCGCTGGAGAATCACACTCCTGCAAAACGAGGGAGTGAGACAGCTGACGGGCCCGGGGCACCGTCTGGGCGGCCTGGAGCTGAGGTCACAGCCCCAGGCTCTCCTGGACAGAAGGCGCTGGGGAATGAGAGCAGACCTCGCGGCCTGGAGCCGAGGTCACAGCGCCAGGCTCCCCTGGACAGAAGGCCCTTGGGGATGAGAGCAGGCCTCGCAGCCTGGAGCCGAGGTCACAGCGCCAGGCTCTCCTGGACAGAAGGCCCTTGGGGATGAGAGCTGGGAAACCGGATGCGGTAAACAGGCTCCAGGGAAAACAAAGAGCTGCACGGCTGGAAGGAATGTGGTCACTGCCCAGGTGGCTCAGACGATAAAGGATCCTCCCACAAAGCAGGAGACGCGGGTTCAATCCCTGCGTCAGGAAGGTCCCCTGCAGGCGGCAATGGTGACCCACTCCAGTCTTCCAACCTGGAGAATCCCGTGGACAGAGGTGCCTGGCCAGATACAGTCCATGGGGCCACAAAGAAGTGGATACAACTAACACACACACACACCCTGCGTTAGTGACTCTGGGATATTTCATCTGCCCAACCACGAACCTCTGTTCACTGAGCTTCATCCCTTAGAATCAACCTACAGCCACAGGTGAGACAGCTCACATTCGGTCCTCTGCCCTCGATTCAGCGTTATCAACCGTGAACACACGGGAGCATTTTCACATCCAGAGAGGCCAGCAACCTTTCCTCACCGACCAGGGAGAGGAGGCCAAGCCGTGAGAATGCTGACGCTGAGAAGGAGCTGACAACAGAGGCAGCGCTGTCTGGACGGGGGGAGGGCACACAGACGGGGCTGAGCGCTGCCGTGGCAGGAAGTCCCCTGACAATGGCCGAGGCTGGCCCACCGGCTCTAAGACGGGTGGGGACGGCCGACAGTATAGTGCTTGGACTTTCCCATACTCCTAGATAAAGACGGAGCAACGACACTATAGAACCAGTGACCTCTGGTTCTCAGACTCCCAGTTAGAACACAAGGCGGCCACAGTGCGGCCGCGAGCAGGGTGCAGGGGGAGGCGGCCCCCAGCTGGCCAGCAGGCGCACTGCAGCACCGGGGCGGGGGCGGCAGAGGCGGAGGCGCGGGAGACGGGGGAGCCAGGCAGCCGCGGGCAGAGGCCCCGGGGGCCACGCGGGGCTCGTGGCAAAGACCAGGGGCCAGGGCAGGCCCCCAGAAACAGTCAGGAAGGCCGAACGCCCAACAAAGGAGAAGCGGCCCAATCTGGTCACAGTCACCAACAGGAAACAGGTCAAGGAGGATGGCCTCGCTCTCTAGAAGGAAGGTTGACTAGAAAGATGCGTCCTCAGAGGCCCAGAACCGTAACGTCCTATTTCAAAACAAGTCAGAAGACAGTTAAAGACGGTGTGTCTCAGGAAGTGGGACAGGGAAAGGTCAGAAACGGAAGGAAAACACTTCAGAAAAGAAGACCAGACTAAAAGAGAGAGACGCGCCCGAAGAGGCAGGGGAGGCGAGGCAGAAGGGGAATCGAAGAGTCAATCGGAAGGGAAGCGCTCCCCCTGGGGCGGCCGTGGGTCTCCCGTGTCCCCGGTCACGCGTCTGGGGCCCTCGGCGGCGGGGCAGGGCGGGGCGGGAGTGGCCGGGCCGGGCCGGGCTGCGGCCACATCCAATACCTGGAGAGGCTGTCCAGGGCCTGCGTGAAGCTGTCCGTCCCGGAGCCGTGCTCGGGGCTCTCCATCAGCGACATCGTGGCGAAGACCACGTCGCTGGCCAGGAACTTGTGCTTGAAGCCAAAGTGGACGCTGAAAGTCTGGACGCGCATGTCCTTCATGCTGCAGCGGGGCAAGCGATGCGGCGGCCATCTGCGTGTGCCCGGGGCCGCCAGCGCTGGGCCGGCACCTCCCCCCCGCCCCGGCCCCCACAGATTCTCACGGCATGCCCCTCTGGTCAGAGAACAGATAGGGCAGGCCTGCACACCAGCCCCGCAGCAGGGATGCCGAGCGCCCGGCACCAGGCCATCAGCTCATGGGGCGCGGCAGGAGCTGGCTGTGTGTGTACAGGGGGCGGGGCGTCCCAGGACGCCAGGAGCAGCCAGGCCCATGCCCTCCAGCAGATTCGCTGGGCACACCTCGTCTGAACCTGGCCCCAGTGGGATCCCAGGGTCCAGAGACAGACAGGCCACGTTGACTGCAAACGTCTGCATCTCGGCCCCAATTCTAGACTTTTCAGATACTTTAAGAGGTCCTATTTTTAACCCAAAGAGAAGGTCCCAATCATTTTCATTCATTTTTTTCATTCTCATTTTCTGCATTATTCTCAGAACGTGGCTAAAACTGAAACCCTTACAAAGCTTAATCCACAGAAATTTGAGTTTACCCAAACTTATTTGCAGACTCTTCAATCATCTCCCGTAAATTTTCCTTCAAGGAAACATCCATGGATTGAAATTTCTGCTTCACCTGTTTGAGGGGGAGACTGGGGAGGGGGCACATGGTCACAGGAGGCGCAAACCCTGGCCGCCACTCCAGAATGACCAGACTCAAGACTCTGCGGGGTGGGTGGGTGCCACAGGGCCAGGCCTCGGGGACGCTCACCCCACATCTGCGAGGAACTCCTGCAGCCGCTTCTGCCCATGCAGGGACCAGAGCTTGAACCTGGCCGCCGTGTAGCACGTGTTGCACAGGCTGTCGTGGAGGGACCAATGCTGGTAAAGCGCCAGGCGGAGGCTGGGCCCGTGTCAAGGAGCTGCGGCTGCGCAGTGACCCGCACCCTGCCCAGGCCCGCCACTGGCACCACCAGCCACCCCAGGGCCCTGGCACTCCCCGATCTCAGCGGCACTCAGGCCGGACAGAGCCTGGGAGGCGTGATGCACAGAGAGATCAAGGGGACCCTTTGGCCACACCCCACCCGGAATCTTCAGCTCCAGCCGGCCCAAGACACAGGACGCTCCTGAACACAGCAGAGCCTGCACCCACGGGGCCCTCCCGAGTCTCTGATCCTGGGGACGCGGGTGGCACGGCGAGGATACTCGTACTCAAAGGAGATGCGCGCGCAGTCCACGGAGAGCGCATGCGCCTCATCCTCGTGCCGGTGGCTGTGCCGGGACACGTGCCGCTGCAGCGCGCCCACGTCGGTCACGTACTTCACCCTGGAGAACAGCACGCCTGGACTCGCCGCCCCGCCCACTGGGCCCGGGGCAAAACCCCCGCCGCCCCTGCTGCTGAGTGTCCACATAAGGCCACACAGGACTGGCCCCAGGCCCACGACAGCCCCTCCTCACAGGGCCCTGCAGGGACGTGGCCCCCCCAGCCCCTCTGGCAAGCCCACTGCGGCCGACCTCAGGCAGCCCGGGGACTCGCCCTTACTGGGTGATTCTGTCTTGCACCCACTGGTCCGTGAGTCCAACGATGGCCCACCTGGAGGGAGAGGACGCAACTGTGAACAGCGGGCGGCACTCGCAGGCACCTCTGGCCAGTGGGGTCTGACCCAGACACTCCACTGCTCCAGGCCCCCAGCAGACCTGCAGGTGGCTCACGGGCACCCCTGCCCTGGAGCTCACCACCCGCCAGGGCTGCAAAGGTGCCAGGCGACACGCGGGCTTGCTCAAACCCACATTCAAGTTTGCTGGGCAGCAAGGTCGAGGGTCAGCTGGGAAGGGCTGACGGCCCAGGCCCCACCCCCGGACCCTCTGTGCCCGTGACGCTCCGCTGTCCCCCCGCCCCAACCAGGCCCCTGCACGAGTACAGGACGAGGCCGCAGCCAGCACTGGCGGGGGGCCCGGCCCGGCTGCTCAGAGGGGCCCACGCACCACAGCATGTCGCTCAGGTCCTTGGACATCAGCCACGCCAGGTCGAACATCACCATGGCCGCCTGCAAGAGAGACAGGCCTGAGGTGGTGGCCCTGCTCAGGGCAGGGCCTGCCCACGCTGCCGGGGCCCGATGTCCCATGTGGAGTTGGGGTGGGGGAGAAGGGTCCGATTGGGAGCCCTAAACCCCATCTGCCCTGAGACTCCAGGTCTCCTTCAGCAGCTCTGAAGAGACTGGCCTCCAAGGGAGTGTCCGGCATCTGAGGGGCCGGGCGTCTGTTCCTGCCCAGACTGCCTGCCCGCCCGTGCCTTAGCACCCTCCGCTTGCTGGAACAGGACTGTCCTGTAGAGGCCAGTGGGGCCCCGGCCACACAAGGGCTCTGGAAATACGGGCTGAGAGTCAGGGCCCCAGGACCAGACCCTTAGACTAGACACAGCATGCTTCACTGGAAATCTATTTTCTGGGGTTCCTCAAGGTCCCGAGCTGTGCTCAGCGACCTCAAGCTGACACGATGTATCTTTCGTACGAAATTCATCCCAGGACACACAGATTCTGATGGGCCTGTGCGAGCCAGCCCAGAGTCCCAGCCCCCTACACAGACCAACAGATCCGTTCAGTGTTTCTCACGATAAGCAGAAACAACAGCTGCCATCCATTCCCCTGGGCAGCCCTGGCCTGAGGGATGTTTCACCCAGGAGAGGCCCGGGGCTCACCCCTCCCCGGCCACAGAGAGGTGGCTGTGGGGCTGGGAGCGGCCCCAAAGCCGCGCGCCGTCCTGCTCCTGTTCTAGGACAGTGGTCCCCAGGGTGCGTCCGGGACCACGTCCGCCTGTACCCACCGACGTCCCGTGATACTCGTACTGCTCGTAGTCAAAGAGGATGTCTCTCCTGTAAGGACACAAGACGCCGGGTCTTCACCGGGAAGCAGAACAGGAAGAAAACATTGGGGAAGATGCTAAAATCCGACGGCACCCAGGAGACACGATTTGCAGGGGAAGAGGAGTCTGGGCAACTTAAGTTTCGTTTACACGCCTACGAGACGCTTCACACAACTGCCGTCTATCCGATCTGTGTGAGTTTGTAAACTTAAGTATCGAAACTTAGAAATTACGACAGCAAAGGGGCAGGGCGTCACCCCCAATGGACAGCGTGTTTGGGAGACCTGGGGGCCGGCCTGGCCCTCGCGGGACCAGAAGCGAAACAGAGGCGCTGGCCCAGAGGCGCTCAAGCAAGCCTGTGACCCTGACGTGGAGCGGAGATGGCACCCTGACCCACCTTCCCGCCACTGGACGCGTTCTCACCTCCGAGCCTCCCACTCTCTCCGCTGCCTCCTCTTCAGGGTTTGCTCTGCGATCTCCTGACCACGACAAAGAGAACAGAGGCCTGAGAAAGGGCCAGGAGCCCAGCCCCAGCCTAGGAGGGTTCTGAGCCGACGGCAGCCCAGCGGGTGGGCGGGGGCACCGGCAGGGGTCTCTGTGGTGAGGGCGGCGTCCCGTGTCCCAACTATTTCAGGGGCTGTGACAGGTCACCGTCGGGGACACGGGCAAAGCGCACACGTGCTTTCAACTCATTTCTGACACGTGTGTGTGGATCTGCAGTGATGTCAGAACCAGCTTATAAAGGCAAGTGATAAGTGATGGTCCTGACGAGGGACCTTCCGGAGGGCGACGGAACGTCTCCCTATCACGTGACTTCATACGTCTGTCAAATCTCACGGAACTGTACATTCTGCAAAACCCCCAGGTTCTGTTAGTAAACAGAGAACTCTCTGACCTCCCGCACAGCACCAAGTGGCATCCTGTGCCCTGCCCTCACGCCTGTGGGGCTTCCAGGCTGGTCAGAAGGGCTCAAACAGCTCAATTATAAAAACAAAGAAACCAACCCAACCAAAAAACGGGCAGGAGATCCAAACAGACATTCTGCCCAGAGTCAGCGCCCACACCTGCTGCCTCCCAGCCCTGCCTGGGCCCGCAGGCTCCGGGCTGACCCTTGACCTTCAGGAGTGACCAGCTCCTTAAGACTGTGGTGAAAGGCCCCAACCCACCTCCTCCAGCCGTGTGCGCTTCTCAGAGGGCTCTGACGCCTCATCGCTTTCATTTCCTGAATGTTCTTCATCCTCCTCTTCATCCCGAAAGATGTCTTCATAAGCGGGAACTTCAAGGTCATCATCTTGTTTAATGAGCAGTTTGATCTATGATCGAAACACAAAGCCATCAACCTCCCCTGTCCTTGATGGAAAACTATCCATCACACATTTTCCCTCCCAGAATCTTATCTCCTGAATTTGCACCCTGCTCAGTACCCAGAAAGTACCGAGCCTGCAGACAGAACGCCTGCGCAGTCACTCAGGTCTGGATAGAACACTCCCTCTTAGGCCCACACTCAGCCAGCAAAACGAACACCTTGCACCTCAGCCTCTGACCAAGGACACAGAGACCCGTGACCTCACAGTGAGCGAGAGTCCTGTCCCTGAAAGTGGTCCTTCGTGAGAGGGTTTCAGGGCTGAGGCTACTATGGGTGCGTGCCCACAGGTGGCTCGAGAGCTCATGTGAGAGGGCACGCCAGGCCCGCCGGGCCCCATGTGACCGTCCTGGATCCCACACCACCTGGGTTGCCAGGGAGCATCCTGCCCCATTTACAGGGCGGTGCCTCTGAGGTCCCAGCAGTCAATAAAGCCGGCTGGCCTGAGCTCTGAGTGCACTCAGCAGGTTCCAGACCCCGTGCCTCCTGGGTCAAGCGAGTCCCACACATGCCTTCTGAGCACCTCCGAGGGAGGTGACGGTTTCTCATCAGAGATGGACAAGACCAGGGCCTGTCCTCAGGCTACTCCAGCCCCTGCAGGCAAGGGGGACACATGCCTTGCCAGGAACACCAGGCCTGACGCTGTGGCATGAAAGGAGCAGACGGACGGGCAAGCTCGGGGAGTCCGGCCTACCTGGGTGTCGTTGTACACGTTCACAACATTGACGGGCCTGTGAGTGTCACACACGAAAAACACGGCCTCTTCATCGGGTTGGAGGATGTCCAGCAGGTCCACGTTGGCGCCACAGTTTATGAGGACGAAGTAGCGGAACTGGACAAAGGAGAGGGGCGCGATGAGCGAGCGCACGGGGCAGGCCGTCTGCCTTCAGGACCAGACCCGAGTCCTGCAAGGACGCGCCCAGCCCGATGCACGGGCAAAGGAGTAGGCAAAGGCCGGATCTCTGCTGGCCTCAGGCGTGGGGCTCAGAAGGTGTGGACAGACCTAGAGTTCACACGCATGGCGGGACCCGCCTGGCCTGTCGCTCACTCTCCTGCGACAGACTCCTCTCGGTGCCGACAGCGCTGCACCAGGGCAGATCCAGCAAGTCTGAGGCAGCTCGCATTTAACAAGCACCTGAATATTAAGTAGGGCTTCCCTGGTGGCTCAAAGGGTAAAGAGTCTGTCCGACAATGCAGAAGACCCAGTTCAATCCCTGAGTCAGGAAGATCCCCTGGAGAGGGAAATGGCAACCCCCTCCAGTATTCTTGCTTGGGAAATCCCATGGACAGAGGAAACTGGTGGGCCACAGTCCATGGGGCTGCAAAGAGTTGGACACAGCGGAACAAGTAACACTAAATATTAAGTAAAGCTGTTTGTTACATCCTATCACTACAGAAAACTCTTTCCTTGTAAATATGATCTGGCATAGGTCCCTCTCATGAAGACAGGAGTACCAGGTGAGGGCTTATCTCTGCCAGACAGTCCTCGTTGCAGCCAGAAATTCTGGGACCCTCTTCCAGACAGCAGCCCCTCCCTGGGGGGTGCTGGGGTCTCAGATGTCCTGTCTCTCATCATAGTTCCATGTAGAGCTGAGACAATACCTGGTCTCTACTGCCCAAATTCCAAAGGGAGAAAGTATGTTCCTGAATTTCCACTTGGAAACTGGGATACACTTCTTGGAAAAATAAATGTGAAATAATGGTCTAATGTAAAGTAATTTTAACCAAGCTGTATCAGAAACAACCTTTCAAATTCCAAGCACCTGAAAGTGAAACGTGTCTAAACACAAGTTCAAAGCTAGAGATTGTCCATATTCACTATGTTTTTGTTGTAATTTTGTCTCTGCGATTGGAGGGTAAGTCACCCGCACACAGAGCTCACTCTCTCTTCTGTGTGGCCTAAGAGAGTCGATAGTTAGAAATACACAGAAGCCGTTGTAGAAATATTGCGTTCTTTACCACCAGCACCACTTGGGAAGCCCCATCGTAGAAATAGAAAGCCCCATATTCTCAAATGCATCTCTCATACCTGTTCTTTATGCTCTAGAAATGCAGTTTCAAGTTCTTGCCACCCAGAAACTGGAACCAGCGTATACTGCACGTGGTCACACTGGAACAGGGCCTGGAGAGAGAGTATTTTCAATCCATGTTGAAATGCACATGAAAAGAAAAATAAAAGATGGGCTGAGAGACAACAGATGCTAACGTGAGGTCAGTGGAATGCTGACGTCAGCAAGGAGGTAACGGGAACGATAGTTCACTGAACTGTACTTTGGCATTGCTGAACACCACCAAAGGAAAACACTGCTGAAAAACGTGGTATTTCTAGGTTTTCAGTGAGTAATTCCTGACCCAAGGGCCTGACCACAGCTCATGTAAACCCTGCCGCATGCTCGGTCATTTAGGCCTGACTCTTCGAAACCCCATCGACAGTAGCCTGCCAGACTCCATGGGGTTCTCCAGGCAAGAATACGGGAGTGGGTTGCCATTTCCTGCTCCAGGGAATATTCCTGACCGAGGGATTAAACCCACATCTGCACTGCAGGTGGATTCTTTACTGCTGAGTCATCAGGGAAGCCCTGAACCATATTTATAACCGAACAACAACGATCTTTCCATAACACTGAAGAGTTGATGCCTGACACTCTGGTGCTGGAGAAGGCCCTTGAGAGTCCCTTGGACAGCAAGGAGATCTAACCAATCAATCCTAAAGGAAATCAACCCTGAATATTCACTGGAAGGACTGATGCTGAAGTGCCAATACTTTGGCCACATGATGAGAAGAGCTGACTCATTGGCAAAGACCCGGACGCTGGGCAAGATCCAAGGCAAGAGAAGGGGATAACAGGATCAGATGGTTGGATGGCATCACTGACTCAATGAACATGACTTTGAGTAAACT
This sequence comes from Procapra przewalskii, assembly GCA_006410515.1. Classification (NCBI taxonomy): domain Eukaryota; kingdom Metazoa; phylum Chordata; class Mammalia; order Artiodactyla; family Bovidae; genus Procapra; species Procapra przewalskii. The sequence goes on along the minus strand of SJYF01000528.1, from coordinate 393,819 downwards.
CCGGAAGATGGTAAAGGACAGGGAAGCCTGGTGTGCTGCAGTCCATGGGGTCACAAAGAGTCAGACATGACTGAGCGACCGAACAACGCTCCTTCCTATTAGGCTAAGGAGTCAGTATCTCCAGAATCCTTGATGACACCCCAGTGCCCTCGACTGTCAGATTCTTCTGCCTCGAACCCCAACGGCGAGAAGGCGCCGCACGTCTGCGGGTCTCTCCACCGCAGCCGTTCTGCGCCCAGCTTGTGGCCTTCTGCCGGCTTCTCTAACCCACCTAACCTAACGCACTCCCTCCCAGGGCGCAACCTGGCGGGAGTCCCCGCCCCAGGCCGAGCTCCCGCCCCGCTCCACCCCTCGCGCCTGCCCCCCGTCCCCCGCGGCCCTCGCCGGCCCAGCCGGCAGGCCTCACCTGCAGGATCTTGCAAGCGCACAGAGCGTCCACGTCCGAGGCCACGAAGAGAAGGACCCTCTGTCGGGGGGAGAGCTGGCTGAGGGCGGCCCCGAGAGCCCCGGCCCTTCCCGCCCCCACGCTCGCGCTCCCTGGTCCCTTCCCCCGGTCTCGGAGCCCAGGAGGGGCTCACCTGGCTCTGGACCACCTCGTAGAACTCCTTGCGGAAGTCGGACACGAACATGACCGCGGCGCCTGGACACCCCGGGACGGGACTGCGAGCCTCACCGCGGTCAAGATTCCCGCCAAGTCCGGGCTCTCCCGAACGCCCCGGGGGCCAGCCAATCGCGACTCAGGTCCCCGCCTCTCCGCTCTTCTGATTGGCCCCGCTTTTCTGATCGACACTCACGCTCCGCCATTCACGGCAGGACTACTCCGGCCCGCCCCTAGAGGAGCGCCCTCCACAAGCTGCGCGCACTGCGGTCGCGCAAGTCCCGGGCGACTGATTCTCCAGACACCCTACGCTCCGTACACTTTAGGGGGAAAAACATGGCCACTCCCCCCTCCAACTGGGATCTCCAGGTTAAGAAACCTCGCCACAAGTTAAATTCACGTACACTTCAGGAATTCCCTGAGGAAGGAAATGGCAACCCACTCGAGTAGTGCTGCCTGGGAAATGCCATGGACGGAGGAGCCTGGGGGGCTAGTCCTTGGGGTCGCGGAGTCGGACGCGACTGAGCGGCCCCCCTTTCACTGCCCTTCACTTCAGGAATGCTCGGGTGCCTCGGCGGTAAAGAACGCGCCTGCCAAGCAGGAGACGCGCGTTCGGGCCCTGGGGAGGGAAATGGCGGCCCTACGGAGAGTCCCACGGGCCGCGGGGCCTGGCGGGCGGCAGCCGCGGGCGTCGCAACTCAGGCGCCGAGACACGTCCGAAGAGGGCGGCGCTGAGGGCGTCAGGGGGCGCGGCCGAGTCCCAGGGCGGAAGTGCGGCCCGCTTCCGCCCGCGTCCTCGGCGGCGTCCGGAGCGGCTGCGGGCGCGCCTGCGCGCTGGGCGCGGGAAGGGGCGTGGCCCCCGTCAGGCGGGAGGGGGCGCGTCGGCCTGGTTGGCCTCGCGGAGGGCGCCCCCGGGCGACTGCGTCAGGCCGGCGTGTCGGGTCCCTCGCGAAGCGCCCCCTGCGCTCGCGCCTGCCCCGGAAGTGCTTTCCTTCGGTTCCGGCGAGCCCCCGGCCACCGGCGCAAAGCGGCAGCGGCGGCGGCCCCTGCGAGGGGCGTCGGCGGCCCGCTCCGGCAGCGTTTCCGGCGCAGCGCTCCGGCCCGGCGCGGCGCAGGCGGCCACTATGGTGAGTGGCCGGGCGTGCAGGCCGGCCGCGGCGGGCGGACGTGGAGGCCGCAGAGGTGCCGAGTCACCCGGCCGAGTCCGCCGGCGTCCGGGATTGAGCGCAGGCTCGCGGGCGTAGACCCGTGTCGGCTCCCCGCGGACCAGCGCGGGGTGGGCTTGGGGGCTGTGGGCGTGAGAGGAGAGCGCTCGGGCCGGTCCCGAGAGCTCGGGCCTGCCGCCGCAGCGCCCGGGCCAGCGCGGCCCCGAGACCCTTCGCTCGCTGCGCCCGGGCGGCGCCCCGGAGCGGGCGTGGGGCCGGCTCGGGAGCGCACGGTTGCGGGAGGCGCGCCGCGTCGGCCACGGACGCCAGGCCTCTAGGGCTGCAGGCTGGCCGGCCTGCTGAGCGCTGCGAGCCCCGTGCCGCCCGGCTCACCGCCCCCGAGGGTGTCCGTGCCGGGAGCCCTGCTCCCAGCCCGGAACGCTGCCGGGCGCTGCGCGGGTGCCGGCGCCGGGGTCGCGCAGGGCGGCGGGGCGGGAACGAGAACGCAGGGCCTCGGTGGAGAGGGTGCTGAGACGTGGGGAGGCCCCCAGCCTCTTCCTCCGTTCATCCCGAACGCCGTGTGTTTGCTAGGCTTCGGGCTCAGGTTTTGTCCAACGGAGAGTCTTGCCTAGAAGGAGAGACACGGTTTGGAAAACTCCCTTGCGGCGCTGCAGGGAGTGGAGGACCGGCCGTTTTAAGCAGGAGCTGCGTTTGCCGTCTGTGGAAGACAGTTGGGCCAGCCAGCTTGTTCTGGAATTGCTAGTAAACTATTTCATCAGTACCGGACTTTGCTTTTAACTGTATCTAGAATCCACTCAAGACATGCTGTCTTGTTAAGGTTTTTGTTTAACTTGTAAAAAACCGTATACCATAAATTTAGCACTTAGGCCATCTTTAAGTGTGCCGCTCGTTGGTGTAAAGTACACTCATGTTGTTGTGTAGTGGATGTCCAGAACTTTTGGGTCTTGAAAAGTTGACAGTCTGTCCCTGTGGACACTTGCGTCTCCCGCCAGCCCGTGGCAGCCGCCCTTGCTCTTGTGTCTGGACTCGACTGCCTGAGTGCCTCCTGTAAGGGGAATCCGACAGTGTCTGTGCTTCCCCTCTGGCTTATTTGACTGAGCACAGTGTCTTCAGAGTTCACTGTCACTGTCACACGTATTGGAATTTCCTCCCTTTTGGGGGCTGAACAATGTTCCACTGTGTGAATGGATCACGTTTTCTCTATTCATTCGTCTGTCTGTTGGTGGGCGTTGGGATAGCTTCCAGCCCTTGGCTATTGTGAAGAGCGCTGCTGTGAATATGAGTGCACATCTGTATTTTCAGACCCTAGTTCCGCTCCTTTGAGCAGATGTCCTGTTGTGCGGCTTCATGTTCTTCCTCTCCAGCACCCCAGAGTAGTCACAGTACCCTGAGAACACCCTGGGTTGCTGGGCACCTGGGTTCTGAGCCTCCCTGTAACCTGCAGGCTGAGAGCTGGGATCTTGGGTTTGTGGCAGCAGTGTCTAGGCTTCACCTGTGTGTGGGAGGGAGGGGTGTGGTGTGACAGAGTGCCCCACGAGAGGGGTGTGAGTCCTGGGCCTGGGTGGAACAGAGAAGGTCCAGAGAAGGGTTAGGGTGCTCCTGGAGGCCGGGGTGGGGAGGAGGGGCTCCTGGCTTCAGGTTTCTTGAGAGGGAGCTTTCCTGATCGTCCCCTTAAAGCAGTATCCCCCAAGCTCTCGGTTCCCTTTCCTTCTCTTGTGCTGAGAACGCTACCACCCAGATGGTTTCCTGTGCTTGTCTCCCTTGTCTTGAACGTCACCTCTGCCACGGCAGAGGTTGGAGCTGTTTGGTTAGTGGTGTTTCCCTGGTGCGTGGAGACCAGAGCCCAGCAGATGGTGGCACTCCTAAACTCGGGATGAGAGGAATGTGGTCGGGGGCGGGGACATGGCCATCACAGGAGATCCTGGGGCCTGCTGGTGGGGGACTCGGGGGCTTGCTGGGGGCACCATCTGAGGGCCGTGGGGACGAGCTGGGCAGCAGCTGCTGGGAGGTGGCGGCTGGGTAATCTTGCCCTGGCCAGCTCTGGCTGCAGATGGGAGGACCGGGCTTGTCTTCTGTGCTAACTGCAGCATCTCTTTCCTTCCCCTAGTTCTCCTTCAACATGTTCGACCACCCGATTCCCCGGGTCTTCCAGAACCGCTTCTCCACGCAGTACCGCTGCTTCTCCGTGTCCATGCTTGCGGGGCCCAACGACAGGTCAGACGTGGAGAAAGGAGGGAAGAGTATGTGCCGCTTTATTTTGAATCGCTCCCCTTTCCGCCCCGGCCTGCAGGGCCCTAGTCCTCAGCAGCCCTCCTCTGCATGTGAGCAGGATTTGGTCACCGTCACAGTGTCACAGCCCTGGACGGCTGAGAGGTGGGCTGAGGGTCCTGTTGTGATCACGTTCCCGGCTGAGGGCCGTGTGGTTCTGTCAGACACCTCCAGCCGGCCAGCTTTGCTTTGAGAGACCAGTGTGAAGCTCCGCCCGCCCACTAGTCTCCTTGAGTACTCCTGTGTAGACGTAACAGAAAGCACACTCTGGGTTTTCTTCTGTTCCGTTAGTCTTCCTTCTCTTAACATGTCTTAAACATTCTTTCCACAGTAATTATGCCGCCCTCAGCCCTCGACCAGCTCAGTAAGTACTTGCCACCCGACTTGAGGACAGAGATGACGTGAGTGTGGGCACCGGGGCCACACGGGAGCCCCTCAGCACCTGGGCAGAGGCCCCTTCAGCAAGGCTGGTTGGGGGCCGTCCCTGAGGGGTGCTCGCTGGGCTGGGAGGCTGGGGCCTACGGGTGCTCCTCTGACAGCCCTGCACCCAGGTCCCATGGAGACGAAAGGCGGGTGTGAGCGCCAGGGCCGTTCCCGCTGCTGGGGTAGCCGATGGCCTTGGCTGGAGGCTCGGGGTCTTCCCCTCAAGGATGGTGGTGGCCCCGGGAGGATGCTGCGAGCAGGTCTCTCATCTCCCTGCACCTCTTGCCTCTGTTCGAGCCACAGTTCTGAGTCCTCCACCCCAGGAGCTGCTCCTTACCCCCACCTGCCTCGTAGCAGGAACGGGAAAGGCCACACTGTTCTCCCTCCCTCGATCCCTTCTCCAACGGGAGCCACTCGAGACCTTACACCCCAGCCCCACTCCTGGAACTAGGGAGACCCCGACCACAGACACCGAGGCCCTTGGGGCGGGGGGTCCTCACTGTCGGGTGCACGCCGGGCAGCTCAGTGGGGGCCAAGTGCTGGCTTGGGCTTTGAACCTTGCCCGACCTGACAGACTAGTGACTCTCTGGATTGGCGTCCTCACCTTTGAACAGGACACATGGAGCTGTCTGTGTGACTGCTCGGGGGCAGTAGTGCTTCCTGGATGGTGCCTGTGGTGTGTAAACAGCCAGGGCCCCATGGCACTGGGCAGGGGCAGGGGCTGGCCCTTAGGCGGCGCCAGCTACAGCCGCTGTACCCGTGGAGGGAGGCCTCTAGCTGTGCTCCGCTCAGCCAGGTTGGGGGGTGAGTAGACCCAGGGTGCGGCCCTTAGGCCCAGGTATCATAGGGGAGGGGCCAGCCTGGAGCCTGACTCGTGCGTGGAGCTGACCCAGGACTAAGACCAAGCGTGTTGGCACACAGACGTGAGAGGAGGCTCAGGGGTCGATCAGACAGGGGCTTAGGCAGGTGCTGGACAGACCTCGTCAGTCATGGGAGGAACTGTCGAGGTGAAATCCTGCGGGTAGAGGAGGGGAGGGGGTGCAGCAAGCTCAGGCACCCCAGGGTGCTTCACCCCAAGGTGTGGTTTGAAAATTACTGGACTGAGAAACACGGGGGGTCTCTTCAGTGGCAAGAGTCTCAGACCCGAGGTGGGATGCCTGATCAGTCCCTTCACCCTGACCCACCGCAGTCCGCTGCGCAGCTCTGCAGCCCAGAGCACGCTGGTGACGAGGGCCCGGGGTCTGCGGCACCTTGCTCCTTCTGCCCCACCCCGGGCGCCCAGCTTCACACCCCCCAGCAGCCTCCGTGGCACGAGCGTCTGGGCACTCTTGGAGGTGTGCTGTTGGGCCTCCTGACTTTTCCCAGCACCTGATTGATGTGCAAACTGTGAATAAGTGTGCAAACACGTCACTTTCTAGAGCTGGGATTTCAGACGAGCGCCCGTGTAAGTGGTGTTGTCTCAGCAAATGTCAGCTCTAGCTGGAGCGCAGGGTCCGCTGGGTGGGCAGGTGCACGGGGCTCAGCCCCATGAGGGTCCTAGCACCTGCCAGGGGTGGGGGCTTCCCCGGGGAGGGTCTAGGGGCAGGGTTTCTCTTCCTGAAAGAAGCTGAGCCTCATCCCTCGCCCTTCTCAGGCCGACTTAACATCACCTACCCCATGCTGTTCAAGCTGACCAACAAGCACTCAGACCGGGTGACGCACTGCGGGGTGCTGGAGTTCGTGGCCGATGAGGGCATCTGCTACCTCCCGCACTGGGTGAGCAGCCGGACCGCGTGGCCCTGCCCCCGCCCCGCTGTCAGGCGAGGCCGTGGATGCGGCGCTCCAGGACCCCTTCTGGAAGCCGCCGCCGTGCTGTGAGACTGCCGTTTCCTGGGTCAGGCTTGTTTAAGTGACGCAGCAGGAGTATTTCCAGATGATCCTAATGCAGAGCTTTAGGCTTTCGCTCCGTGCTCTTCTCCCTGCTGTGTGTGCTTGCGTGCATGCGCCTGTGCCCGAGTGTCCAGAGCACTCAGCCACGCTGCCGTGGGAGCGAAGCCTCTCTGCGCTCAGGCTGGCCCAGTGCTGTCCTCAGTCCGGCAGAGCCGCGGCTGCACCGCAGGGCGGGGCCCGTGGCAGCTCGGAGTGCTGCTGGGTGGGGCTGGGCCGCAGCGTCCCCGGTGTGAGGGCCCCACGGCTGCCCCTCTGTCCCTTTGACCTTCAGCACCGTCTTCTCTGACTGCCAGCTGCTGTCAGTGTTGTAGGTGCTTTGAAGGTACCCGAGGGCCCTTGTTTTACAAGGTCTTATGTGGAAATGCAGTGTCCCGGACAGTGTAGAAAGGCGGGCCTGGGGCC
>SJYF01000528.1:349905-362119 GCA_006410515.1 Procapra przewalskii | reverse complement strand
GGGGGGGGGGTGTCTACTCGGGGCTCCCAGGCGCCTCGTGTGAGAAGAGGGGCCTGAAGGCCCGCCCACATCTCCCGCCCGCTCCTTCTGCGGGCTCTGCGCTCTGCACTTGACAGAACTCACCACGTGGGAAGCTTGATGTCTGTGCAGTTCAGTACATAAGTTACATTTCAGAAGCAGCGTGTGTGTGTGCGTGTGTATGTATGAATGTCATACCCACACACACATCCACACCTGCACCCGCACATGCGCTCGCTCACCGCACCGGTGCCACCCTTCCCAGGCTGCCTGGCAAGAAGGCCTGGTCTGCGGGAGCCCTTCTTCCCCTGGGGGGCCGTCACAGGCCGCCAGCAGTCCCCCCCCAGGCCAGATGGTGGGAGGCGGCCCTCTGCGGGCAGAGCGTTCCGGCAGAGGGCTGCCTGCGGGGTGGGCCTGGGGAGGGGCACAGCCGGCATCCCGTGGAGGCAGGAGTCCACCTGGCACGGCTTCAGGGGCCTTCCTAGCTGCGGCCGTGTGATTCTGCCGGGCCATGGGCCTGGGCCAGGTGCGGGAGCCAAGGGGCCTGGGCAGAGAGGCTGCGGCTGTGAGTGCGCGGGAGGCGGCCGGGGTGGCGCCAGTGTGGTGAGCGAGCGTGCGTGCGGGTGCAGACGTGTGTGTGGGTGTGACATTCGTACATACACACACACGCTGCTTTTGAAGTGTAACTCACGTACTGAACTGCACAGACATCAAGCTTCCCACTTGGTGAGTGTCAAGCAAGCAGGCTCTGTGATCTGTTCCCCACTGGAGATGTGCAGTGTTACCCCTCCCCAGAGAGTCACCAGGTGGAATATGGGGGGTGAGCGCGCCCCCCGGTCCGGGAGGCTGTGGAGGGGCAGCTGGGGCACCAGGGGCCTTGTTGAAGGGCAGCTCGTCTGTCGGGCCGCGTCCGCCACCGTGCAGGCGGGCTGCGCGGGGGTGTTAATGGGGTGTGGTCTGGAGAGCGGATTGCTTGGTGGCTCTGCACTTGTCACTTGAAAAATGTAAAAAAGTTTTTCTGAGAAAAGTAAGACCTGTTTTCTTCAGGAAGTTAAAAAATACAAAAATGAGCGCATTGTTAAAACTTTTGAATGTGGCCCTTCAGACCATTTGGGAAAGATAAACTGGGTGACTTGGGGCCTTTACACGCATCCACCTTTGGGCCCTCCCCAGGGGTCCAGTCGTCAAGACCCCCCGCGTGCTCCCAGTGTGGGCCCGGGGTTCAGCCCTTGTTGGGGAGCTGGACCTCGTGCTGTGTGGGGTGGCTGAAAGAAATAAGCACACAGGTTTTAGAGCGTAGACTGCGTCGTGAAGGCACCTGGACCGTTGACCTTAGCCACAGGCCCACAGCACAGCAAGCCCAGTGTGTTCATTGCAGCCTCGCTCCAGACAGCTGAAGGGTCGCCAGGCATTCTCCACTTAAGTGATATTGTAGGGTGGTGGTTCTTCCTTTAAAAGTGACCCAGAACATTAATTTGTTTCAGGTGTGCAGCACAATTTGTACGTTGCAAAGATGATCATCATAGTACGTGTAGTTAACGTCTGTCGCTTCACAAGATTACTTTTTCTTGACGAGAGCTTCCAAGATTTCCTGTCTTAGCAGCTCTTACCTACGCAGCACAGTGTTATTAGCTGGAGTGTGGTGTCTTTTAGGTTGTTGACCAGATTTTCCTCTCTGTGGGAGTGTGGCACTCTACTGCTCTTGCCTTTCTCATGGGTCTGGGTAGAAGGGATGGCATCTTAGAAACTCACAGGAAAAGGGACAGCAGTCTGCAAGCGTGCGCCTGTACCGGCTTCACCTCTGGCTCACAGCGCGAACGGCCAAAGCCAGCCCAGCAACGGCTGCCTGGCGTGAGCCTCCAGCTCCCTTCTTGTGCACTGTTTGGAACGTCTCGGTCAGCTGACACCCGAGAGGTGTCTGGCGGCGGTGCTTAGGGCCCAGAGGTTGTGGTTGAAGCGCTGGGGGTCCCAGTGGCCCCTTGGCCATGCAGCCAGGCTCCGCTCCCTGGCGGGGCTCCCGAGTGAGTCCCCATCAGCCAAGAAGACCCGCTGGCCCGGCAGGTGTGTCAGAACGCGGGGCCTCTGCCCAGCCTTCGGCGACTGCTGGTGTTTGGGGGGGCCCGCTGTGGGCTGCGGGGCCTGGGGAGACCCTGAGGAGGCAGACGAGTTACCATATCCTGCTGGGCAGAGTGGACCAGCTGCTGTGAGGCGGCTACACCGTTCCTGGGAGAACAGACCGGCTCTGGAGGCTGGGGGCTGCCTGTGATGGGAGTGGGGCGAGGGGCGAGCTCGTGGGCGCTAGAGGGAGGCGGGGGGCCGGGCCTCTGCAGAGTGCAGGCTGTGGCACGGATGTGCACGCTTAGCACCTGCAGGGGAGCATATCCGCATGCTGCCGGCAGCCCTAGGTGTTTGACGCTCATGTTTGTCTCACAGACGGGCGCGCGGTTTTAGGAAAACAGGCTGTGCGGCTCTGTGTGCGTGGCTCCCGCTTCCTGAGTGGTGGCGGTTCTGCCTGTGTGGGTTCACCTGCGTGTGCCCAGCGGGGACGGCCACGTGGGTCCCGCAGCTGGGCGTGCACCCAGCCCCTGCCCCACCTGCCTGCTTGTGTGCAGACACACGTGGTCTGGTTCGGGTCTGGTTAGCGTTTGTTCAGGTTGTGAGAAAATGAACCTAGGGTTTACTGTGTTACCGTCCTGTACGTGTGCTGTGTGGTCGCGTCCTGCGTGTTCACGCTCTGTGGGGCAGCCAGTCTCCACGCATTTTCATCTTGCAGAACTGAAGCCGCCCCCGCCCTCGGCAGCGCCATTCTGCTCCGTGTCTCTGAGTCTGCCTCCTCTCCGACCTTTATGCCAGTGGAGCCGTGCGGCGCCTCCCTTTGTGGCTGGCCGATGTGGGTTAGCAGAAGGCCTTCGGGGCTCTTCCCTGTAGCGCCTGTCAGGATTTCCTTGCTTTTTGTTGCTGAATGATGCTCCACTGTGCGGGCACACCACGTTTCCTCAGCCGTTCATCCGCCGCTGGGCCCTGGGGCTGCGTCCCCCTGTTGCCTCTTGTGGATGAAGCTGCTGGGAACATGGAGTACAAATGCCTCCTTGAGAACCTGCTTCCAGTCCTTTGGGGCATAAACCTAAACGTGGAGTTGCTGGATCGCGGATAGTTCTTGGCTTCCCTCATGAGTTAGATGCTAAAGGATCTGCCTGCAATGCGGGAGATCTGGGTTCGATGCCTGGGTCAGGAAGACCCCCTGGAAGAGGGCATGGCAACCCACTCCAGTATTCTTGCCTGAGAATCCCCATGGACAGAGGAGCCTGGCGGGCTGCAGTCCACGGGGTCGCAAAGAGTCGGACGTGGCTGAGCGCCTAAGCACAGCCCAGCGCAGGTCATTCCGTTTGCGCTTCCCTGAGAGCTGTCTCGGGGGCTGCCCCAGTTTTTGTTCCCACCAGCCCACAGAATGTGTTTCTCCACCTCCTCCCCACCAGCCCGGGTCTTTACTTCTCTTCCTTTTCTTCTTACAGGGGCTGTCCTTTGGAGAACGTCTGTCTGAGTCCTTTGCCCGTTGTTTACAGGTTTCTGTGGTCTTCTCACCCGCTGGTGTTTGTCTGTCCCTGGCTGTGGCTTCGGGCCTCAGTGCTCCCCGCGGGTCTCTGCTGCAGGGTGAGGTCTTAGTTGCCCTGCCCGTGGCATGTGGGATCTTAGTTCCTGGGCCAGGGATCACACCCACCTCCCCTGCATTGCGAGGTGCATTCTTGGTCTGGACCACCAGGGAGGCCCCCTTGGCCCATTGTGAATCAGTGTTTTGGAGGGGGTTTTTTTGGCATTAAGTTTTAGGAGTTTTCTGTATATTCTGGATATCTGATGTTACTTACCAGCATTTCCTCACATTCCATGGGTGGCCTTTTTCCTCTGTTGATAGTATCCTTTGACGAGGGACAGTTTTCAAGGGATCCAGGTTGTCCCGTTTTTCTAATGCCCATGCCTTTGCTGTCACGTCTTAACAAATTATCGCCCAATCCAGTGTCATGAAGCTTTTCCTTCCCTCTGCTTTTTTCTAAGAGTTTTTATAATGTTACGTTCAACATCCGGCCTTTGTTCCATCTCAGGTTGGTTTTTGTAGGTGGTGTTAGGTGAAGGTCAGGACTCGGGGGCCTCCTAAGGCCCGGGAGGAGGGTTCTGTCTGAGCGCCCCAGTCAGAACCGGCTTCGGTAGCTGACTCTCTTCCTGCCCAGTGGGGAGCCGCGTGCTGCAGCCCTCGGATCGGCACCCCCAGACAGCACGGGCATGGGGTGCTCGGGGGTGAGGGTCAGGGCCATCTGGGAGCAGAGTCCGAGGATGGGCTGCCGGCTGCAGCGGCTCCCAGGGTACCCCTCGCTTGTGTCTCCGTCTCTGCAGAGGCCGTCGGGGGCGCGTCTCTGTGGCTCCACGGCAGGCTCTCACGCTGCAGCCACAGCGCCACCGCCAGAGCCCCTCAGAGGTCCCTCTGGGTGTCCTCTGACCTGAGGCGCGCCCCTGCAGAGGAGGCGGGTGCCAGCCTCACTGAGCGCGGCGCACCCTGCGCTGAGAGCATCCGGACTGAGGCGCAGGCCGCAGAGGCCCCGTGACAGGGAGCCCTCGTCTGCCTCCTCGGACCGGCCGGCTGTCTTATAGACTGGGGCCCAGCTGCCTGGCCGTGGATGAGGGTTCCGGCCGCCCGCCCTGTAGACTGGGGACTGGCCGCCCGTCTAGGTGAGGGCTCTGCTGCCCGTCGGGTGGATGAGGGGCTGCAGAGCCGAAGCGCCTTCCTCGAGGCTTTGCAGCTGGTGAGCGGCTGGGCGTGGGCCCACCCCCGTTTCTGCCGTCCCCACGTCCTCCAGCTCAACAGTTCCTTCTCTGTGAGAACTGCTACTGGCCCTGCCCCTGGGTGGCAGCCTGCCCCCAGGTCTGCACTCCTGGGTGGTGCCCCGTCTTCTGGCTGAGCCTCCGCTTTGGGGGCTCAGGGCACCTGTGGTTTCTGCAGGAAGCCCCAGGCTGAGTTCAGTGGCTCCGCGCTGAGGCTCGCGGCATGTGCATCCTGCCTCCCTGGGTTTGTGCGTGTGCCGGGCCCTGGGTGCTCCGGGTGGGTCTGTAGGCAGGTGAGTGTGCTGTGCTCCATCCGGGCACCTGGGTGCTCCTCGCTGCACCACTTAGGACTGATGCCAGCTCGGCTGGGACTTGACCCGTCCCGACGGCAGCTGCGCAGGCGAGCTGGCTTACGCAGAACATGAAGGAGCAGCCTTCTTGGGTTACCTTGTCCCCGTGCGTCCTTTCTCTTCCCCACGGTGCTGATGGCAGGAAACCGCCTTCACAGCGGCTTCCCTGCAGCCCCTCTGCCTGGGGAGACAGGCGGCACGCCCCCATGCTGCCCATGCCTGCCTTCCCGGGGCCGCTGTGGACGGTGTCTGGGCTCTCCTGAGGGTGGAGGGGGCCTGTGCGGGTCTGTGCCCTGGGACGAGCTCTGGCGGCCGCTGCCCGCGGTGGGTGCCGCTGGGTCAGGGCTGGCGGCTGCCAGGCAGAGCTGACCTGTCGTGACAGAGCTGTGGCTCGGGGCCTGCAGGGACTGCTGCCTCCAGGGCGCAGAGCAGGAGGGTTTGGCGCCTGTGCCCTGCTGCTCCCCGCCACCCTGTCATGACCAGGCGGAGGCCTTCCTTGGCCTCGTGGAAGCTTGCGCTTGGCTTCACTGTGGCTGTGCCCTCTCGGAGACGGCGTGCAGGGAGCCGCACTGCTGTTCAGTTCCCGCTTGCTGTCACGTGACGCCAGAGCCTGACCCACATGCCCGCGTCCACCGTACCCCTGTTGTGATGGAGACAGAGTGTCCTCAGCTGAGAGACACCTGGCGACCGCCCCACATGTGTGTTGGTGGCCGCTGATGTCCTGCTCACCGTCAGGCTGCCCGTGTGTCCCTGGGCCCCCTCCCTGGGCCGGGCCCAGGGCTGAAGGAGGCCGAGAGCTGTGAGACGCCCATGGGCATGCTCAGTCTGCCCAACCGGCCCCAGCCTCGCGGGCCCCAGGGGACCTGGCCTTCCCTGCGGGGAGTGCTGTCTGATTGACTGCACCCCGTGGGTCTGTGCTCGCGGAGACGACTCCGTGACGCTGATGGCGCCTAGCTGTACCGGAGTGGGGCGTGTGGGGGGTGCCAATCGCTGCTGCCTCCCAGACACCCCCACCTGGTGGTGACCTGGGCGAGTGCGGGGTCTGCAGGCCCAGCCCGTGGGCACAGGACGTTGCCCCGCTGTTGCGCTGCGGGCTGCTCCGTGCCCGGGCGGCTGTGGGCAGCTCGTGCTGTTGCTCGCTCGCAGCGTTTGTTGGCAGCCTGCTCTCCCCTCGGGCAGTGGTCGGGGCGGTACTTGAGTCACTGGTGTTTTGAACGTGTCGGTGTGTTACTCTGTATTTCTTTCCTCTGTTCCCAGGCAAACCAATTTTTTCAGTTGATATTCACCCGGACGGGACCAAGTTCGCAACTGGAGGGCAAGGTAGGTTCTGGGGAGCAGCAGGGCACTGTGCCCACCCTCGCCCGCCCCCCACTCTGCAGTGTGCCCATGGCAGCTCACGGCCGAGCCGGGGCTCAGCACACGCTCTTGAGTGTTCTGGCAGCGGGTTTATATTCTGACCCCTGCTGAGTGGGCTCCTGGTGAAGGCAGCCGGCACCCCGGCTTCCTGAGTGCGGTGAGGCTGGTGGTCCCATGACAGAACTGGAGGGAGCTGGGCACAGGCTTCAGCCTGCCATCACTGCACGTCTCTCAGGGCTCAGGAGAGCTCCACACACTCCCCAGAGCCGGGGCTCCATCCTCATCCACGCGGGCGTGCGTGCCTGCCTGGCATCCTGAAGTCCCGGGTTGATGAGGAAGAGTCCTAATATCCTGGCCAAGAGGCCATCTTGGGGGCGCTGTGTGGAGATTTTGACACATCCATGTCCAGGCCCTTACTGGTTTTCGCGTCTGTGCTAGTGAGTTAGTGAGGGGCTGCCCTTTTGGGAGTTCCCAGCAGTGGAATCCCTCCTGAGATGCTCGCTGCCTGGTGGTGGGGAGGTGCAGAGTGCCCTGCATAGCCGCTTGTCTCCTGGATCGGCACGAGACTCCCCTGGGCCCCTGGTGGGCCTGTGTTAGAGGCCAGGCCAGGGTCGAGGGCAGAGTCTGGGCCTCCGAGCCCAGCAGCGCTTGTTTCCGTTCATCTGCCCTGTCAACCTGAGTCTGTGCTGGGTGAGGGCGGGGCATGGTGTCCTGTGCCCACTCTAGACTCAAGTCGTTTCTGCTTCTCCGTTCCAGGACAGGATTCTGGGAAGGTTGTAATCTGGAATATGTCTCCAGTCCTCCAGGAGGATGACGAGAAGGATGAGAATGTCCCCAAGATGCTTTGCCAGATGGACAATCACTTAGGTATTGCAGGGTGGCCCTTTGCAGGCTTTGCGTGTTGGCACAGTGCCCAAGGTTAGCACGTGTGTTTATGATCAGCACGATCAGGCCGTGCGGCGCTAGCTCCCATGGCCTGCTGTCTGACGCACAGATCTTGGCTGCACACCTGGGTGAGTCATTCAGCAGAAGACCCGGCCCGCCCACAGAGCCACCTTTGGACAGTCTGCAGGTACCTCCGGTGATTTCCTGCTCACGAGTCATTCCTGCCTGATTCCACGGGGCTTTGGGACCAGTGGCCTAGAGGCAGTAGGGTTCCGGGGAAAGGTGCCCACGAGACAGCTAAGCAGACGCTGGGACAGCCGCCATGGCGCTCGGGGCCTCTGCCAGGCCGTCAGGGCTCCCTGACAGGTCGCGGTATCCTCTCCCGCGGTAGCGCCGTAGTGCCCTGCCCTGGAGCATCTGGGGCCCATACCCGGCTCTGGGGCCCGCCCAGCTGCCCCGGAGACACTCGCTCCCACTTACGCGCGCCCCCGTGGGCACTGTGCCCCTCCCACCATCCACGTGAGGGCCACAGCCTGGACAGTGTCCTGTGTCGTGGGACTCAGGGGCCTCCGACCGGCAGGGCCAGGGTCTCTGCCCGCTTAGTTGGCGTGCGCAGGGCTGTGTGCCTGCAGTTGGGAAGGAGCTGGTAGGTGGCTTGAAGCCAGTTTGACGCTCTACCAAGCCGCTTCCCTGGATGCTCTGGAGAGGGCGTCTCAGCCTTTTCTCACGAGCCCTCCTATGGAAGGTCGTCCCTGGTCGCGTCTCAGCAGGCTGCACCCTGCTGATGTGAGGGGTCTGAGTTCCCAGTTCCCAGACCACGTACTCAGCACTGACCTCCCAGAGACAAGTGCCCCCGCGGACCCTGCCCTGGGCGGGCACTTGTGCACACGGTCAGCGCCCCGCGTGCCTGCTCCTGCCCTAAAAGAGCAGCCTTCTTGAGCTGCGCCTGCCTCCCAGCCCCGCGGACACCTGACCTCTCTGTTTCTCTCCCCAGCGTGCGTGAATTGTGTGCGGTGGTCAAACGGTGGGATGTACTTAGCTTCCGGGGGAGACGACAAACTGATCATGGTGTGGAAGCGGGCTACGTAAGCACTGTTATCTTTTCTTCCGTTTTGTTCCTAGAAGCTCCTTTGTTGGTCTTTATCCCACCCTGGCACTGAGGTCCCCAGAGCTCCAGCTTCAGGGGTGGCAGGAAGTACATGTGCTTGGGGCAGCCACCCACCTGCCTGCAGACTGGCTCAGCGCCCCCCAGGGCTGGCGCTGGTGGCCTCTCTGGTTTTGTCCTGCGAGTGAGGCCTCCCCGCACATGGGGTCCAGAACCCGCCCTCCTTGGCATTGCCCCGCCCCATCTTGCCCAGGCTCCACGGCCTCCCGCCCTGAGTGCCTGCAGCCGCAGCACACAGTCTCCGGGGCCCCCCAGGTTGGGCCTGGGCCTCTGGGGACCAGAGGCCTCCCACTCAGCCAGAGTGTCCCCGGGGCTGCGGCTAGGAGAGCCCACCTGTAGCCTGGCTAGGTTCTGCCGGATGGAGGGTGTTAGCGGGGCACCCCTGCAGGGCCCGGGGCCACCCCAGTGCTGTTCCAGCCCCAGCGTCCCAGCAGGGAGTTCACGGCACTGCAGGAGGGCCTCGGCTTCTGTGGCTTTAGCCAACGTAGAATAGCAGATGGGGTACCCAATTTGAGGAACAGAAGCAAATCACAGTCCCACCAGTTAAAGGGAGGCCCAGGCTGTGTCTGTGTATTTCCGTGTGTCCTGGGCTGTGCTCCAGCATAGATGACGTGAGGGAGCTCGTTTGGAGTGACGTCCGGGCCTGTGGCCATCACGGCATTCTGTCTCTTGGACACGTTGCCAAGGCTGGTCGGGTTGCGAGCGTCCACCCAGTGCACAGGTGTGGCCTTGCCCGCCCAGCCCGCGCTGTGCAGCCGGCCGCTGTCTGTCTGTCTGTCTGTCTCTGTGGTGCCGGCCCGGCCCCCGCTGACTCCTCTCTCGCACAGGTACATTGGGCCCAGCAGCGTGTTCGGCTCCGGTGGCAAGCTTGCCAACGTGGAGCAGTGGCGATGCGTCTCCATCCTGCGGAGTCACTCAGGCGGTGAGTGGGCTGCCCGGGGGGGCGCCGCAGCGGCCCGTGGAGCGCGGGGCCCCGGCGCAGCCCTGCGTCTGGCCGCCCCGACCCCCGCCTGCTCCAGCGGCGTCAGTGTGCCCACTCCTGCCCTCATGGGCTGTGTGTTTATATCTTCAATGTAGAGCTCCCCACGTCCCGCTGTTTATCCTGGGAGCTGAGTCACTGCCTCATCAGCGGATCGCTAAGTCCGTAAGCGCACTTTCTTTATTCCGCAGAAACCCGCGCACGGGGCCCACTGGAAGCTCCTTACTTGACTTTGAGTGGGTTTAATGTCTTCAGTGGGCACTTTTAGGTCTGGGCTGAGGTGGACAGCACTCGGTCAGAGGCCAGGGACCCCAGAGTCAGTGCAGCTCACTATTCCTCCGGAAAGCCTGCAATCTGGCCGGGAAGGGCCAGGTGGGCGTGCCAGGGGGCTGGGGGCCGGCAGTGAGCTGGCCGCGTCTCACCCGGTGCATCTGGGGGTGCCGGCCACATGTACAGGGCCAGTCCTGGAGGGCTCATGGCCCTGCTGATGGGGGCCCTTACAGCCCTGAGGCCCGAGAGGGACCCTCCAGCCACGCTGTGGCAGAAGAGGTGGACTCGGGCTCAGGCAGAAAGGGCCAGGGCCCTGCAGGGCCTGTGCGCATTAAGAGGAGACAAACTGGGGAGCTTCCCAGGCAGAGCAGCAGGGGAGCGGGCCCCTTGCTGTGCCCGCAGAGCCAGCAGTAGGGGGTGTCCCGAGCCCTTGGGGAGGAGCCTGCAGCTGGAGGGGGGTCAGGGAGGCACGCTGCAGACGGTGCTGGAAGGGTGAGCAGGGGCTGAGGGAGGGCCACTGGGTCACCCTGACAGAGTCAGCTGAGTCTCTGGAGCCCAGCAAACTGCCCGTGAGGCTACCCAGGTTGGGGGCTCAGAGAGGACTTCATGGCCCTCACTTGAGGCTGGGTCCAGCCCACCCCCAGGGCTCCTCACAGGCGGGCGGAGCTGCTCGCCGTCCGTGGGGGTGCCTCCGGCAGCAGGTGTGAGCAGAACCGTGTGAGAAAAAGGGTCCGTGAGAAAGCAGAGGCAGATGGACAGAAAGCATTGGGTCTTGAAAAGCAGCGTGTGAAAACCATGTACTGGGCATGTTTAACCAGGATGGGGAGAAATGCCTTGATAAGGCTGGAAGGTCTAGGAGCGCATTTAACCTCAGTAGCAATCACCAGAGTACAGTGTGGTGTGTAATATGGAGCTAAAGATAAAACACAAGAAGAAATAGGCTTTGCTAGAAAGTTCTGGTTTCCACAGTTGGTAGCACAGGGTTAGGAAAACCTGAGCAGATGGTAACCATGGGGGAGGCTGGGAGTCACCTTCAGAAATGGCTCCTGAGCCCACTTTATCTGTTGAGGCAGGTTTCTGACTATTAAGAATTATTCTGAAACATAGAAATACTTACTCTTCAAAGGAAACTACAACCCTGCCTTTCCAACAAATATGAACAAAGCTGGAAAAATCAGTAACACCAGAATACTTGTGAGTTTAATAACGTTTGATAGCAGTGATTCATTTTCACTAAGTGTGGTTTATAACAGAAGAATTTTGTGTTGTGGGGCTCTGTTCACATATGTTAACATACTAGGAAGTTAGGTAAGCAAAGCCAGGGTTATCCTAGGGCATTCTGAAATGAGTATTAGGTTATTCAGCATCAATTCCTAATAAAAATCTTTGTTTTTAATTGCCATAAATAACTGCTCCCTTACTGTGATAAGGTCTTCCCTGGGTCTTTGGGAGCAAGGGCAGAGGCCGCAGTCGAGCCTCACCCCGTTGGTTCGGAGAGACAGGCGTGGTTGGTGTCACCACGTCGCTCCTGTGGGATCTCTGCACTGCAGTTAAAGAGTCAGAAGGTGCGCAGGGGTGCCCTGGAGGTCCAGCAGGGAGGACGCAGCCCTCTGCCTGCGGGGTGCCGAGCTCTGTCCCTGGTCTGGGGACAAAGACCCCACCAGCTGTGTCAATTCAGTCAGTCAGTCGGGTCCAACTCTTTGCAACCCCATGGACTGCAGCATGCCAGGCCTCCCTGTCCATCACCAACTTGCAGAGTTCACTCAAACTCCTGTCCATCGAGTCGGTGATGCCGTCCAGCCATCTCAAGCTGTGTGGTGTACCAAAAAAGAGAGAGAAAGTAGATAAACTAGAAAATAATACAAAACTGAGATGTGAGGAATGAAGCTCTTAGAGCTTATGAAGCATTGAAAAGCATTTCAGACTAATAAAAGTAAGTCACTAATTGGCCTCGTATCAGAAAGCTTTCGGCTTTCTCTAGCAGTAGCCAAAGGTTGGCAGTAGCCACAGTAGCAGTTGGAGTATCCAGTGATAAAAAGAGGCCCGTGCAGTCTCGCTCAGACTCCTAAGGGAGGCCTCAGAAGGTGGTGTCCGGCGGGGAGGGCGGAGGGCAGGGAGGGGACGAGCACGTGGCCCGACCAGGCCGAGGGGCCAGCAGGGCAGTGCCCCGGGGTGTGGCCGTGGGCTTGGGGCCGGGGCACTCGGCTGAGTGAGGCAGAACAGCGCGGGGGCCTGGGCTGTGGGGCAGGGGGACTTGTGGCGGTGTCGGGGTGAGGGCCTGTCGGGCTGCAGGGGTCATGGCGGTAAACTCGGGGCGGGTGGTTGGGCAGATCTGGGGAACAGACCTGCGAGCAGGGGCTAACAGGCGGGGCCGGGGCC
>SJYF01000528.1:330635-349880 GCA_006410515.1 Procapra przewalskii | reverse complement strand
GCCCGGGGCGTGGCTGAGTAGTGGGAGGGGGCAAGTGAAGATGCTGAGAGCCTCAGGGTGAGCCCCCCACCCCCGCTCCACAACTGCCTGGGCCCCAGGGCTCGCGTCGGCCACAGGGCAGCCCGTGAAGGCCGTGGCCCTGGCGGGTGTGGTCCGGTTCAGGCCCAGTTGGCGGGGCTTAGGAGAGACCTGGGCCTGGAGCTGAATGGAGCCTGGCTGGTCTCCTGCAGAGACGGGGCGAGAGCCGTCACGGGCGGGAGTGGGCACCGGGCCCTTGAGCTGGATGGGCCGGGCCGTCGCGGCTGGAAGAGCCGTCGGCGAGCCTGGGGGAGTGTCGGGAGTGAGACCAGGGAGGGCTCCTGGGCGTGGCTCTGGGGACAGTGGCCGAGGCCCGGGGGCCTAGGTCGTTGGTGCGGGTGGAAGACTCTGAGGATGTTGGAAAAGTCACTCTAGGAGTCGCAGGATGGAATGGCGCTGGGCAGCGTGACAGCCGGGGCGGGGGTGGTGCCTCTGGTGCTTGGTCTGGAGGCAGGTGCTCCGAGCTGGCGTGCGGGGAGCTTGTGTCCCTTGCGGATGTTGACCACAGGCTCGGCGGTGGCTCCAGAGGGCCTCTGGTAGGGCGAGTCGGGACGCCGGGGAAGGTCACACAGAGGGACGGACGTCGAGGAGGCCGCGGGCTCCTGAGAACACAGGGCTGTGAGTTCAGGGCAGCACCAAGGCCCCAGAACCGGAGGAAAGCGTCGTCCTCAGGTGATGGGTCAGCAGCCACGCCGCGGCTGGCAGGGCCAAGGAGGCTGCGTGCGCTCAGCTGCAGACCGCATGGCGTGCTCCAGCCGGGAGAGGCGCGCAGCAGAGGAGACGGAAGGAGCGCTCGCCCCCCAGACCGCCAGCAGAGCGGACGTCTGTTCACAGCTGACAAGATAAAATATGGACGTGATGATGTTTAAAAGCAGCACAAGGAGGCATAACAGACCTGACGACAATGCCCTCCTGCAGGAAGGAAAGCGGGTGGCACTGGCGGCTGATGTCTGTGTCCCCACAGTTCAGGGGATCGCCAAGAAGCTCGCCTCCGTCTGGAGCCTGACCTGAGCAGGCCTCTGCTCTAGGCCCTGGAAGCACGGGGGTCTGGGGTGTGCGTGGAGCCCCCAGCACCCACCCAGGCTCCAAAGGTTCCTGTGCCGCCCGCTACAGACCTGCCTTCGCCTTAGATCCCCCCCCCCCCAGCAGCCTCCTCCCAGCACGTGGGGGCACCAGGGGAGGCCGCAGACAGTGTCAGACTGATGGGCAGTCTTGCCGTGCCAAGTAAACAAAGATAGGCTCAGCAGGCTAGAAGGGAGCCATCCTGAAGCTAAAAAGGGGGCTTTGAATCAGACATCGTGCTCACAGCACGTGAGGAGCCCCCGCCCACAAGCGCCCCACATGCGGGGTGTGCAGAGTGCCATGGGTGCCAGAGCTTGTGCTGCCCCCGAGGAGCTCACGGCCTGGAGGAGAGGGCCCGACGGCTCTTGAGTGACGGCTCTTTGTGTCTTCGCCCCCAGCCCTTCCTCCGTACACCCCGTGCCCAGCCAGGCGCTGCCCTCGGAGGAACCAGAGTGCCCTTGGCCGTCTTGCCCACTGCCGGGGCTGCCACGCCTCGTCTGAGGGTGGGCGGGGCTGCTGGGCGCCCCACGCCTCCTGTCCAGCTGCAGGGCCTGAGTGGGGAGCGCTTCAGGCTGGTTTGGAAAGTCCAGTGATGGTGGTCCCGGGTCAAGTCCGCCCAGCCGCGAGAAGCCCGGGGCCGCTGACTGACCGACAGGCTGCCGGGCAGGGTGGAGCTGTATGTGTGCACCCACGCCACGGTGAGAGACTGACCACCCGCCCTTGTCTTCCAGATGTGATGGACGTTGCGTGGTCCCCCCATGACGCCTGGCTGGCCTCGTGCAGCGTGGACAACACCGTGGTCATCTGGAACGCCGTGAAGTTCCCAGGTCTGCACCCTCTGCCCTGGCGTCTCGCCACAGCGCCCCCTGGTGGTGGCTGCCGTGGTCGGTCAGGGTACCCTTGGCTGGCCCCTCAGGGTCTTGCCAGTAACTCAGGTCTCTGTCGACGTTTTTAAGATTTGAAAGTTGACTTTAGAGACAGCAGTAGCCAAGCGGCTGTGTGCCAGCTGGTACGCCCTCCCCGCGGGCTCAGCCTCTGCCCCCGGTATCTCTCTGACGCCCTTGGGCGTGAGCAGGCGAACGTTCCCTCTGCAGAAAGCTGATCTCCCTGCTGACAGGCTGGAATCCCTTCCAGCGGCAGAGCCCCGGCCAGCCCCGTGTTTCCAGCCCACGAGGTGCTTCCTGTCCCTGCTCTGTCGGGGCAGGTCCTGTCTTGCATGCCCTCGTCCTCAGCAAGGACGAACAGGGACCCCACGGGGCAGGGCCCGCCCCCGCACGGTCAGGGCGGCTCTGGCGAGTGGACTCCTGTCCAGAAAGGAGACGAGCAGCAGGGCTGCGCTCCCGCAGGATGAGGGGCGCAGCTCCGGCCCCTGCCCCAGGGCGCATGCAGCCTCGGCGTGTTCGTTAGCCGTGGCTGAGAGACGGCGCTGGGGCCCAGCTCCCGGGTGAGAGCAGATTGCGGGCTCTCCTGCGCGTGCCGGAGCCAGGGGCTGGCCGGGACGGCTCCTGAAGCCCCTCTCTTGGCCGGCTGGCCCCCCGCCCGTGTTTCTAGACAGAGTTTTCCCCTGGTGAAGTCTTTCCAGCGCTTCTTGCTTGTCCTCACAGAAATCCTAGCCACTTTGAGAGGCCATTCTGGCCTGGTGAAGGGCCTGACCTGGGATCCTGTCGGTAAATACATTGCCTCTCAAGCTGACGACCGCAGCCTGAAGGTGTGGAGGACGCTGGACTGGCAGTTGGAGACCAGCATCACCAAGCCTTTCGACGAGGTGAGGGCCCACAGCCCCCCACCCACCCGCACCCACACCCACACTGCCTCTGGCGTGGGGCCGAGCTGTGGAGCCCAGCCCTGGGGGAGCCCAGAGTTGTTTGCTTCCCGGGAGCTGTTAAACAGCCACCTTCGCAGTGGAGAGGCCTGTGTGGCTTGGCGCAGAAGTGTGTGCAGCACGCCGCCCCTAGGCAGGGTGGAGGCAACACCTGTGTGCGCAGATGCGATTGCCGACCTCTGTCCTGGGGGCAGGTGGCCTCTGCGGGGCCTTGGTGCCCGTGCGCAGCGTCCAGGTGGGGGACCGCAGTGGCTGGCGTGCTGTCTTCCCTCATTCGAGTTCTGCCTTCACGTGGGGTCGGAGCTGGCGGGGCCGTGGTCCGGGAGACCCTCCCCCAGCTCCTCCGCGTGTGCACACGCCCGTGTCCAGCCGTCCTGGCGCGGGTGTGTCCCCCCCCTGCTCGGGCTCTGCCTTGTGGGCCTGCCTCTGGGCCTGCCTCTGCACCTGCACAGCCTGGGTCCTAGCCCCCTCGGGCTTTGGGCTGCCCCTGACCTTCAGCAGCTGCGCTTTGCGCAGCGTCGCCTCACGCTGTAGAAGGCCTGGTGTCAGGGCTGCCTGGGGCGGGGAGCAGGGCCTCTCTGCTGTGCCCTTGGCAGTTTGTAGGGACTTCGCCAACCTCTCCTTGGCTGGGGGCATCTCCAGGCTGCAGGGAGGAGAGGGCTCAGGAGAGCAGCTAGGCCCGTGTGGTCCCTGCTGCCGTGCCAGGACGGGCTCGCAGCCAGACCCCTGAGGTCAGCAGGGCTCTGCGGCGGCCACAGCACCTGCTCCGCAGACCCCCGGGGGCTGGGCGGAGGAGGGTCTGGTGAGAAGCAGTGGGCGGGGCGCCATCCGGCCGGCCCTCAGAGCCTGTGCGCTGAGCCGTAGGTCGGCGGCAGAGCCGCGCGGCGCCACTCAGCCTGAGTCCTGGGCGGATCTCGGTGCCGGCGTCGGCCTGGGCCCCTCTGAAGCGCAGGTGCCCCCACAGTGTGGAGGGACGACCCACGTGCTGCGGCTCAGCTGGTCTCCGGACGGGCACTACTTGGTCTCCGCCCACGCCATGAACAACTCCGGCCCCACCGCCCAGATCATCGAGCGCGAGGGCTGGAAGACCAACATGGACTTTGTTGGGCACCGGAAAGCTGTGACTGTCGTGGTGAGTCCGCTGGGCCTCCGGTTGGCGGCTGACAGTGCCGCCTGAGCGGGACCCTTGCAGCCTGGGCCAGGCCACGCTCCCCAGGCCCAGGCCACGTGTGGGACTGAGGCGGCAGCCTCCGAGGGCCAGCACGTGTTGTCGTCCGCTTCTTCTTTCCTTTAAACTAATCGCAGAATACACCCCGTGTATCTTACGGGCAGACGGGCGTGATGGTGAGTATCAGCGGAGTCAGACTTTGTTAGGATTACTGAGCTCCCAGCCTGGCCCTTTCGTGTGTGTGGGCCTGCCCGAGGGCACTCAGGCTGGCAGCCCTGCCAAGTGGCCCACTCCCCAGCCTGAGACCATCCGCGGCCGGCGTGGCACCAAGACCGCGCTGAGTCAGCTGACCCGCCTGGGGGTGGCGATCAGACTCCTGGGGAGCGGCCTGTGTGAGCCTGACCTGGTCAGCTGTGGGCCGCCGAGCAGAGGAAGCAGAGGGCGTCTGAGGCTGACAGGGCAGAGGGTCGTCCAGAAGCCTACTCTCAGGCCTCTGTCCATCAGACAGGCTCGTCCTTCCCACACTTGGTGATGAACATTAGAAATTCTGGCCTGAACTCTGTGACACCGGCTTCAGGTGGGGTTTTGTTAGAGCCGGGGGCTCGGGGCTAGCTCCTTTGCAGGGCTCGCCACGTGGCTGGCCCGGTGCTTCTGCGGGACAGTCGCCCTAAGGCTTCCCAGCCGGCAGGCCCAGGGCCCACGCCTCTGATGCAGCTCTCCCGTCTCCCCACACCGGCATCTGCCTGCCTCTGGGACAAGACCCCGCTGGGCCACCTGTGTGCGTCTCAAATTTGGTGTAGGGCAGGCGTCCCCAGCCCCTGAGGACCACCGTGTCGCAGG
Organism: Procapra przewalskii; assembly: GCA_006410515.1. Taxonomy (NCBI): domain Eukaryota; kingdom Metazoa; phylum Chordata; class Mammalia; order Artiodactyla; family Bovidae; genus Procapra; species Procapra przewalskii. The sequence goes on along the minus strand of SJYF01000528.1, from coordinate 344,910 downwards.
TTAGGAAGGGGACCACAAGTGAGCGAAGTGTCGTCATCTGTTCTCAGCCACCCCCCTTCCACGCACCCCACCTGCCCTCTGCCTCCTGCAGATTCTCAGGAACATGAGCCACCCCACCCGCCCCGGTCTGTGGAAGACCGTCTTCCGCCAGACTGGTCCCTGGTGCCAGAAAGGTTGGCACCGCCACTGCAGGGCACCTGCCTGATGCCCGATTAGTTATTCATTCGCCTTTGTCATTTGGCTTCAGAAATTCAACCCTAAAATCTTCAAGAAGAAGCAGAAGAATGGCAGCTCCACGAAGCCCAGCTGCCCGTACTGCTGCTGCGCCGTGGGCAGCAAGGACCGCTCGCTGTCCGTCTGGGTGAGTCCCCCGGGGCGAGGCGGGGGCTGTCCATCTGGGCGAGTACCCCCTGGGCTCGCTGCCGAGGGTGGGGGCTGGCAGGGAGGGGAGAGACCCCACTCTGGTGGCAGGCAGTGGGCTCTGCCCTGCGCGGGGCCTGGCCAGGAGAGGCTGGCCCACTGCCGCCAGCAGCCAGGCTGCAGTTGACACATGGCGCTGGCCTTCCTCTCCTTTAAGAGACCCTTTGTATTGACATGGAGCCCCCGGGGGCAGCCACCTGCAGCGTGCGGATCATCACGTGTGGCTCCCGTGTAGCCCGGGCAGCTCCTGGCCCAGCCCCGGCGCCTCTCGCAGCGTCTGCCGTGTGCCTGGGCCTTTGCTGGGGCATCACGCAAGTGCAGTTGCCCGGGCGCTGTTGTCCGCCGTGCCCAGCTGTCACCGGCTCCGGGCTGGCGTTTGTGTGTTGCTGCTTTAGCAGTAACCCACTCCTCACGGTTGACTGCTGTAGATACAGGGTCTGGAGTGTCAGGACTGGGGGTTATCCCCGGCTGCATTTGGGACAGTTGTTGATGGCAGAGCAATCCCCGACCCTGCCCCAGACCTGGGCCTGGTGCATCGTGGGCGGTCCAGCCGCGCGCTCCCTGAGCCCCATCCGTGGTGCTCTGAGCAAAGTCTCACTGCCAGAGCTCAAGTCAACAGGTCCCCCGCTTCCGAGGGCCTGCAGGCGGTACTGTGGGTAGAGGGCCAGGCTGGGTCTCTCTGGAGAGAGGACTCAGAGGACTCAGAGGGCGAGGTTCCCACGGGCTCCAGGCTCAGGGTCCAGCCCCCATCCTCAGGACCAGGCTGGCTGCAGGGCCTCCTGCCCGCGAGGTGGGTTCCCGGGCCCTGGGGCAGGCGGGCCAGCCCGTGTGTGGGAGCTCGACCTGCTGGATGTGGGGGCCTGTGCTCAGCCACGTGGGGGCCCTGGGGCATGAGCACGCAGGTCAGGTGGGAGCGCGGCCTCAGACGCAGGCTTGCACGGGTGTGTGTATCACGCGCTGCGTCACGCTCTCAGTGGGCAGTCCGGTGCCTGGCTGTAAGAGAGTACACTGCATGCCTGGGGCCCGGTCCAGGGCAGCATGAGCCCGTGAGATGCGTGGCACCACCCCCACAGAGCCTGGGTACGCCCAGGGGGCTGGTCCTCCGTGAGGCTGTGCTGTCCTGGGACCTGCCTTGGCCGCCTCCTCCCCTGCGGCCCTGGTACCATCCCTGCTCGAGAGGCCTTCCGGAACCCCTGGGCGTCGCGGGTCGTGTGGCGTGTGTGCAGCCGTCTCCCCAGCCCGGCTGTGTGTGTCCGGCGGGCTGGGGCCCACCGCTAGGGTCTTGGTGGTGGGCTGAGCGGACTTGGAGGCGCCCTGTGTGTCCACGCGGCTGGACCGAGGCTCTTTGTCTGGTGGTGGCTATGAGCCAAGTGAACGGGGAGGTCTCACTCACTCCCTTGCCTTCCAGCTCACGTGCCTGAAACGGCCTTTGGTGGTCATCCACGAGCTGTTTGACAAATCCATCATGGACATCTCCTGGTAAGCTGGCCTCTCGGCTCGAGGCGTGGTCTGGCAGAGGGGAGGCACCCGCTAGAGCCCGAGGCCTCGTGTTGTGATCCGGGCTGAGTGGCTGGGCCCAGGGTCCCAGCCGGAACAGACCCCCAGTGCACGTGTTAGGATAACTGTAGGGCCTAGAGCCCTCTGGGGTGGGCGCGGGGGCCTCTCCCCAGGGCTTGGTCCTGGCTGCTGACGGCCGTCTCTCCTAGGACCCTGAATGGGCTGGGCATCCTGGTATGCTCCATGGACGGCTCCGTGGCCTTTCTGGACTTCTCCCAGGACGAGCTGGGAGACCCCCTGAGCGAGGAGGAAAAGGTAGGGGCCTTGTGACTCTGGGGCCCCTGCAGCCTGCACAGACTCCCTGCTTCCTGAAGGGCCCCTGGGCTCAGCCTCCTAGAGCCTATCGCCCTCACAGATGAAGCTCTGTTCATCCAGAATCTGTCTCAGTCACAAGCGGGCCTGGGCGTCTTTCCTTGAGCCGACAGCCGCCCCAGGAGCGCTGAGGGGCTGCCAGGCACCCGTCTGTCCCATGTCCTGGGCTGATGTGGCCTTGGGTCAGCCATCAGGACAGGGAGGGCCCCTTTCCTGGCATCCACACCTGCCAGGTCCAGGGCCATGCGCTCCACCCCCTCCAGTCAGGGCTGCTCCAGCTTGCTAGCCTGTGAGCAAGCCCCTCCTTGGTTAGCCTGAGGTCTGGGGGCAGAAGTGTGAGCCACCTGTGGCCGGGCCAGGCCTCCTCCGCGCGTGGTTTGCCCAGGACTTGTGCCAGCGCGTCCTTGGGGCCCTACACGGGCCAGCACAGCTTTCCCTGCCCCGGCTCGGAGCTCACTTCCCTCGAGCAGGGCCACGCAGCTCTCCTCTCTAGGGGACCACTGTTGCTGGGAGCCCCTTGGGGACCTCTGTGGGGACCCCACTTCAACATCACCCTTTGGGCGTTGGGATCTGCCTGGCTCAGGGCCCTGGGCTGGCCTGGCACCCATAGTCCTGACCCGTGGGGGCGAGTGAGCCCGCCACCCCGGCCCTTCCCCCACCGCTCGGCATCTCTGGGTGGCCTCCCTTTGCCTTTGAGAGCTGTGACTGGCCTGGGTGCGGGCAGGGCCCCTGCGTTGGCGGCATGCTAAGGCTGAGTTCTGAGTGCTGAGACTCCAGGGCCGAGGGAGGGGCTCGTGGCCCCGGGCCACCCTGCACGGGTCGTCCTGCCGGCGGGTCTCCCACAGCCTCTGCTCTGCTCTCTGGCACACCCAGCGTGCACCTTCTGCTTGTGCCGCCAGCCACCCGCGTGCTGAGGCCACTGTCCCCAGTCCCACGGGTGGCTTGGGGCCCAGGACTGCTGAGGTCTGGGAGGACGAGCAGGCCCCGCTCGTGACGGCTGGGATGTGCTAGGAGCCATGCGGGCAGAGAAAGGTACCCCTGGCCTGCACGCCAGGCCTTCCCTCCCTCTCAGGTGGGGACCTCCAGCCTCACGGGGCTCCTCTGGCTGTGAGAGGAGGTTCTGGGTCTGGGATCTGGTTCCTAAGAAGCCTTTGGGTCCTTGAAGTGGTTTAAGAGCCTCGTGTTACAACCCGAGGGTCTCGATTTCAGTTCAGCGAGAGTTTCTTGCTATTGTTCTGCATCAGACCTGCCATAGGGTCAGGCATTCACTCGCATCCCCAGGTGTGGACGCCTTGAAGGCTGTGAGCGCCCAGGGCCGCTCCTGACACGTATTCAGCAGCAGGCAGTCAGCGGGAGGGCTCAGGGACCCTGCCTAGGGCCCTGTCTCTCTGAGCGGGGAGCTACTCACAACTCACCCACGGGTGGGCAGCATCACACCCCTCACTCGGCCTTCCCCAGAGCCGCATCCACCAGTCCACCTACGGCAAGAGCCTGGCCATCATGACCGAGGCCCAGCTGTCCACCGCTGTCATCGAGAACCCCGAGATGCTGCAGTACCAGCGCAGGCAGCAGCAGCTGGACCACAAGGGCCCCGCGGCCAGGGACGCCGGACCCACGGCCAGGGACGCAGGCTCTGCCACCTCGGTCGCCGGCGTTGTCAACGGGGAGAGCCTGGAAGACATTAGGAAGGTGAGGGCTGGGCCTGGCGCCCCGAGGACACTGCCCACAGCCTTTCCAGAGGGTTGGACACAGGGCAGTGGGCCTCGGGCCCTGCCCTCTGGAGACTGTCAGCTCCGCATCTTTCCCTGGGCGCCGTGCTCCCCTGGGGTGCGGGTGAGGGGGATGGGAAGGGCAGAGACGGAACTGGGGGCTAAAGCCATCCCCAGGTGCTCGTACATACAGAGTGCGACTGGAGCCCTCAGTTGGGAGCCTTCGGTGGGAAGTTTTTACAAACTGTGGTTTAGAGACAGGAGGTCAGGTCTTGCCCAGTAGGTGACTCCGCGTGGAGCCTGTCCTTGTGGCTGCACGGCTGGCCCGGCATGTATTCACTGCCTGGAGGCCCAGTCAGGTGGGCACTGGAGGTGGAGGCCAGGGGCTGCTGGACCCACTGCCCCTCAGGGTGAGGCCGAGCACACATCCTGAACCAGAGGTTCCATCTGGTTGTGTCCGAAAGGCCATAGCGTGGGGAGCTGGGGCTCGCGTCCTTACAGCCCTTGCCTGCTCACAGGCACTGACGCATCTCCTTTCGTTTGTCTCTCCTTTGCCAGAACCTTTTAAAGAAGCAGGTTGAGACGCGGACCGCAGACGGTCGGAGGAGAATCACACCGCTCTGCATAGCACAGCTGGACACCGGGTACTCGCTCTCCCCGCGCCTTCTCTGGGCGCTCTTCCTCTCTCCTTCCGCGGCAGCTCTGTCACCGCCCAGCCGGCACAGGCTCGTGGGCGGACGGGGGCGAGCTGAGCCCGGCTTCTCGGAGCCCTGCCCCCGGGCGGCGCTGCAGGCGGGCTTGTGGCAGCGCCTCCGTGGCTCTGCCGTGTCCACGCAGTTGGCCCCGCTTTGTTGAGGACGCCAGGGCAAGAAAAGTCGGGCCGGCTTTCCTGGGTCTCTTTACGCTTTTGTAGCACCCTCTTTCTCAGTAGGAAAGAAGCGCGTGCACGATACTGAAAGCAGCATCGCCCACGGCCCAGTCTCAGATTCAGTCACTGCTGGCACCGTGCGGCCCGCATCCTCCGTTTGCTTCTGGTTCTTGACCTCGTGTCCACTTTAATAGCTGGTCCTCTGAAGCACTAGCTTGCAGAGGGTCCAGGTGCCAGCCTGTGAGCGCGCCGAGCCTTACCTGGCAAGCCCCGTGACTGGACGTACGGCGTGTGCAGAGGGCTGCGCTGTCCGTGCGTCTGAGCACCGCTCTGACTGTTCCCTCGGTGCACTTCCCAGAGCCAGGCGTGCAGGGCGGGCCCCAGACTGGCAGTGGGCTCGGTGGGCGTCCGTTGCTGTGGTGGCATCTGTAGTCGGGTTGGCTTCTGTGTTGGTCATTCTCCCCACAGTGAGGACTCGGAGGGCGAGTGTGGAGAACAGGGCCGTGGGCACAGGTGACCCACGCCCCTTGCCCATGGGCACGGGCATCATGCGCAGCAGCGCTCTGCCCTCTGCTCGCTCTCCTCCCGGGGCTGTTCTGAATCTCCCCTGAGGGCCACAGAGACCCTCAGTCACCGAAGCACAGATCCCCTCCTGGGATCATGCCTCCAGACTCCTCGCCCAGCGTGGCTCCTCTTGCAGGAGCCTTTCCCCTGAACCTACCCAGGCCCCGCCACGCCACGCCCGCCTTTCTCAGGACTAGGTGAAACCCAGCTTGTGCGGAGCTGGACCTCAGAGCCCCAGGAGGGAGGGCTGTGTGGGTGGGAGGCGAGGCTGGGACTTCTGTCCTGAGTCCTGCTGAGGAGGCAGGGTGGCACCTACGCCAGCCAGCTTTCTGCCCTGCAGCACGTGTTTCTTGCACCAGACTTGGTGCTTTTGATCCTAATGACTTCTCTTGATGGGCATGTCAAAACAAGCAACAGCAGGCTAGGCAATTATCACCTTAGCCAATCAAGAGAAAAGGGAAAGTGCAAACATTTAAAATGGAAAAGTGGGAAGCAGCGACAGATGAAGAGTAAGCCAAAAGGATGAAAGATGCTCTGTTGAACTCTGCAAATAAATCTGAAAATGGATTATTTTGAGGAAAACAAAAATCTACACAGATAAAGTCTCATAGAAGAAATGGAGGACGGCTGTCTGTAGCCTACCAAAAGGCACGAGACTAAGACAGCTTCACGGAAAAATTCTAACAAACTTCAAAGAACAAATCATTCTAATAGCAGGTTGGTGCAAATATAATTAGTTTTGGATTGTGAATTTTAAATCCTTATAACTAGGCTCAAACACATCTTTATCAATCAAAATAGGAACCATTACAATCAACAATTACATTTTTGCCGACAAGAAATTCCTGTAACATAAAAACCCAACGAACTTAAACTTTGAGATCCAACAAACTTGGGAAGCATTTTCTGCATCCTGCTGGTTATGGAAGTGATTTCCCTGCAAAAGTGTTGTCAGGGAGCTTGAAGAAGCGCTCCTCACCGGGCGGGAGGTCAGGTGGCCGTGGCGGATGGGGCAAAGCTTCGTGACGTTGCCTGTGCGCCGTGCAGCCGAGCACTGACATGGAGAGGACCTCGGCCTTTCCTGTTGGCCAGTACCACTTGCGGGCACCGCGGTCTTCAGCGCATCCCATTGATTCGCTGAGCGTGCTTCTCAGATGCAGTGGCTTTGCTGAACTTCAGAAAGCTGTATTGGCGCGGACCAGCAGCAGATCGTCTAGCAGTGGCCCTGGCCTTTCTGGTGCAAGCTTGGTTTGGGGAAGTGCTTTGGAGCTTCCTCTCGGTCCACCGACTGAACTGGTCGTCACCAGCTGTCGTATACAACCCGCTTTTTGTCGCGTGTCACAGTCCAGTCAAGAAATGGTTTTTGTTTTGTAGAATAAGCGAAGATGACACTTGGAAACGACGATTTATTGATTTCCGGTCTGCTCATGAGGCACCCACTCATCGGCCTTTTTCACCTTCCCAATTTGCTTCAAATGCTGAGCAACTGTAGAATGGTTGCTGCTGAGTTCTTGGGCAGCTTCTCACGTGGTTCCAGTAGGATCAGCTTCAGTGGCGCTCTCCGCTGTCCCTGTCAGCTTCCGGCGGCCGCCCCTTCACTCCTCTTTAGGTGCTCGTCCCCTTTGCAGACCTTCCACACTGCACGTTCGTTTACAGGTCCTGCGTCAAACGTGCTGTTGATGTTGTGAGTTGTCTCCACTGCTTCTACAACCCATTTTGAACTCAGATAAGAAAATCTCTCAGATTTGTTTTGTGTCTTAACATCGTTTCCATAGTCTAAAGTAAATATAAAGTGCACAGCAAATAATAAGTCATTAGCAAAAAGATAAAGTGAGAAATGCACGTTAAAATGATATATAACATAATCACGTTTTGTTTAGAATATATTCTAGTATCAAAGCACAACTTTCAGCAGTGCAAAACCGCATTTTTTTTGCATCAACCCGATAATATTGAAAATACCCCTAGTGCTTTGAAAAAGAAGGAAAACTTGAAAAGTCTTTTTTTTTTTAATGAATACTGTATTGAAATTTCACAATCAAAATGTGACAGAGACAGTAGTAAATTTCTGATGAATCTCATTTCCAAATGTCAATGTAAAATCCTAAATAAACTAACAAGCTGAACTTTACAATGTGTTAAAATGCTAATACACTGTAAATAAGCAAAATTTATTTCAGGACAGTGAGATGGTTCAGACGATTTGGGGAAACTTATTTTACTCCTGCCTTTCAGTAGATCAAAGTAAATTATTTGGTCATCTCTGTAGATGCTTAAGAGGCATTTTTATTAAGTCCAATATCATTCTTATTTAAAACTTAATTAAATAGGAATAGATAGGTGTTTATTAAACTTGATAAACTTATTTCAGATTAAATTTGAAAACTGAACAAATGTCTGCTGCTGCTACTGCTAAGTCACTTCAGTCGTGTCCGACTCTGTGCGACCCCATAGATGGCAGCCCACCAGGCTCCACCATCCCTGGGATTCTCCAGGCAACAACACTGGAGTGGGCTGCCATTTCCTTGTCCAAGAACAAATGTCTGCTCTTGTGATAGTAGTTTAACCGTGTTCCAGTGATGCCGGCTCGTACAGTCAGTCAGGAGAAAAGGGACATTAGAGAGGAGGCGGCAAGCGTGTTGTTGGCAGGGATACTGTGATCCACAGAGAGCCAGCCGGAGAAGCTGCCAGTCAGGAAAAGAGGACCAGGGGCCTGGGCATGACCAGCCACGCGCCACCGGGCAGCACCAGTCACCTTTGGGAGGCGTGAAGAGAGAAGCCGTGTTCAGCAGTGCAGCACCCAGAATGTCCCAAGCACAAGAGACCGTCGTGAAGAAAAACGTTTCAGACTCTGCCGCAAGCCCTAAAAGAAGATGCACAGGAGCAGCCAGACATGCGCACCGCCTCCCAGATAGGACGGCTCAGGACTGGGACGACGACAGACCTCGCAGCCTGTGAGCACGGCAGACCACCGCAGGAACTTCCGCAGAAGGCAGACTGACTGAAGCTGTGTCGAAAAGCACCCGGGAGCGGCTGAAGTGTTCTGGGAAAGATTTATCAGAGACTAGCCCCACTAGAAATGAAAACTTACTATGGTAGTGACGCACTCACTCATAAATAGAAGGATGGATACAGTGAAGAGTCAGGACGTGACGCTCCCTGGAACAGTTAGTGCAAGACTGCGTACCGTTCGTGGGCGAGAGACGTCTCTTCAGTAAGTCAGTAAGTGGTGCTGGGAAGGCTGGACGGCGTGTGTAAATCAGTGAAGCCAGAGCACTCCCCACACTGAGCACCTGAGTTAGTTCAAAATGGCTTAAAGACTCAAACACAGACACACAACCGTAAAGCTCCTAGACGAGGACACAGGTCGGCATTTTCTGACGTGCTAAACCAGCGCTTTCTTAAGGGAGTGGAAATAGCAACAAAAATAAACAAGTGACTCTTGCTTTCCCGGCTGTCATGGTGTGAGGAGCCACAAGCAGCAGTCTCCCTGACGCCCTCTCTGAGGCGGTGCGGGGAGTCCTGCCCAGGAACCAGCCAGACGTGTTCGGAGATGGGGGAGCTTCAGATCAGCCTGAAACTGCCCCTCAGGACAGACGCTTCTCGGGCACCATCGGGCTCAAGTCCACTCCGTGCCCCGGGCTCTCCGTCTGTGTCTGGGGGACAGCTTCAATGCAACCGCAGCTGTGGACACCCCCGCGTGGACATCAAGGTGCTGAAGCAACTCAGCAAGAACAAGAAGCTGGCCAAGAAACATGAGGCCTTTGGGGGGCTTCCTTTGTGGCTCAGCTGGTAAAGAATCCGCCTGTAATGCGGGAGACCTGGATTTGGGAAGATCCCTTGGAGAAGGGAAAGGCTACCCACTCCATTGTTCTGGCCTGGAGGATCCCATGGACTATAGAGTCCACGGGGTCGCAGAGTCAGGCACAACTGAGTGACTTTCACCTTCTGCAACATTTGGCTTCAGAGTCTCTGATCAAGCAGATCCCACGAATCCTGGGCCCAGGCCTGAACAAGGCTGGCCAGTTCCCTTCCTTGCTGACCCACGATGTGAACGTGGTGGCCAGAGCTGATGGCGTGGAGTCCACGATCGCGTTCCAGATGCAGAAGCTGCAGTATCTGGAAGTGGCTGCCAGCCAAGTGGAGATGATAGGGTCGAGCTTGTGTGCATCCACTTAGCTGCCAACTTCCTGGTGTCGTTGCTCAAGAAGAACGGACAGAATGTCAGGGCCTTGCACATTAAGAGCACCATGGGCCAGCCCCAGTGTCTGTACTAAGGCCCAGCTTAATAAATCATACTCAACCATCTAAAAAGAAATAGATGAGATCTAGTCAAACTTATAAGCTCTCACACCTCAAAGGAAACCGTGCACAAATGGAAAGACAGTCTGTGGGCTGGGAGGAAACCCGCGCAGAGGACGCAGCCAATGAGGGCTTCACCTCCAAACACACAGACAGCGCACGCAGCGCAGCTCTCTAAAAACTCCAGACGTGGGCAGAAGACCCGAACAGACACGTCTCCAGAAGAGACACAGCTGGCCAGCAGGCACTTGGAAAGATGCTCAGCATCGCTAATGGTTAGAGAAACGCAAATCTGAACCACAGTGAGCTATCACCTCACACTGGTCCAATGGCCATCATTAAAACGTCCACAGGGAGCAAATGTTGGAGAAGGTGTGGAGAAAAGGGGACCCTCCCACACCATTGGTGAGAAGGTCAGTTGGTGCAGCCACTACGAAAAACAATGAGGCGGTTCCTCAAAAAATTAGAGTGAGGCCCAGCGAGCTCACTCTGGGCACACACCCGGAGAAGGCTTCCGTTCAGAAAGCCAGCGCACCCCAGAGTTGACTGCAGCACTGTCTACAGCAAGCAAGCCGTGGGAAGAAGCTGAATGCCCGTCAACAGATGGGCGGACGGAGATGCAGGGCATTCAGTCAGCGGGCCGCTACTCAGCCGCATAGACGCGAGATGAGGGCCTCTGCAGCCGCGTGGGCTGACCTAGAGACTACCGTGGCGTGCAAAGGGTGCCACAGACAGATGCCAGCTGACGTCCCTCGTGTGGAGTCTGCAGTGTGACACAGACGAGCGTCTCTACATGGTAGAAACAGACTCAGGGTGGAGCGCAGAGGTGCAGTCGCTAAGCAGAAGGGTACGGGAAGGGACGGCGTGGGGGCTTTGTGGCTAGTAGGAGCAACGGCCACACCTGGGACGGGCACGCTTCGCAGGACGCTACACTCAGTGCCCTGCGATGAAGCATAAAGGGAAAGAGAGTATGTGCGTGTGTACCTGAGTCACTTCGCTGTGAGGCAGAGATGAACACAACGGTTTAAGTCAGTTACACTTCAGCAAGGTGAATTTTTAAAAAATTGGAGCCCTATCTTACAACTTGAAATTCTGCACAGCTCAGAAATTTTTCAGAAAATAACATTCTGAACATTTCAGTTTTTTTTTAATAACCTCAGAGATTAAAAAAAAAAAATCTTTCCTACAAATTAAACAAAAGTTAGACCACACAAATACAATGTGTTTTGCAAGAAAAATTACATGGTAAGTAGTCGACCACATCCTGGGGAAAATAGTTCCTGTCCATGTAGGAATTTGTAGAAATACGGTAAGTAGGTCTTAGATAATACAAACCAGTAACCAGATAGAATGAGGTCTTCCTGTGGGTCACGACTTGCTGTTAAACGTCTTAGCATGCGCGATCTGAGCACTGAGTACAGTGGTCATGTTGAAACGACAGGTCCAGTTGGCTGGCTGGTCTCGAGCTTCACGCTCACGTGGGCCGAGGCCAGGGCCGCCGCCGCCACCACCGCCGAATTGCCTGCGTGGGCGCACAGTTACTGTTCAGTGCACACCGATGGGATGAAAGAGGGAGAAACGGGCGGCAGAGACAAGCAGGCAGTGCACAGAAAGAGAGTCAGATATTTCGAGAAGAAAATTTTTCAACCCTGCATCAAAATAATTGTGAATTAAACCCTAACGCTGGGAAAGATTGAAGGCAGGAGGAGAGGGGATGACAGGATAAGACGGTTGGATGGCATCGCCGATTCGACGGGCATGCGTTTGAGCAAACTCCAGGAGATGGTGAAGGACAGGGAGGCCTGGCGTGCTGCAGTCCGTGGGGCTGCGGAGAGCTGGGCAGGACTGAGCGGCTGAACAAGAAACCTGTAACACACCACTTGGATCTCTCAGATGGTCAGCGGTGAAGAAACTGATAAGGCCGGTGGTGAGCGTGTGGGAAAATGGGCAGCCACACAGCTTGTGAGGTGGACCTCCAGGCAGGGCCCGAGCACGGTCTGTCCAGAGCCATCTGGACGCCCACTGTCCACTGCAGCTCCTCCGGGACTCTCCCCTGTAGCGTGGAAGTCAGGGTGGGGCGCGCGGCAAGCGAGCCTGTGATTTCCCTGCGCTGTCCTCGGCACGTGCTCGGGGGCGCGTCAGTCCAGACGGCGGCCCCGTGGGGAGCGCGGGCGAGGCACCCCGGGCCCTGCGCAGAGCCCTGCCGTGTGCCGCAGCAACGCCAGGAGACCGTCGGCCGTTCCTCAGGCCGCCCGCAACATCAGGGAGGCCCTGTGCCGTTTCCCAGCCCCAGGACATGCTTGCCTGGTTAACCCTCGGGTCGGGGTGCATCTTAAAATCAGAGGCGTCAGACGGCTCACAGTTGGGCGCGATGTTTCTCTTTCTTGGCGGCCCATAAAGCACCAGTTCATCTTGGGTCCAGCCGGATGTAGTGTGCGGAGTGGTGTCCCTTTCTCACCCCTTTGTCACTTGCTCAAAAGCCACCCTGAAAGTGCCTTGCCCTGGACCAGAAACCGGGGTGTCGAGGATGTGCGAGTACTCGGCACAGCGCCCGCAGCCTGGGCTGACTCTCCCCTTCTCGGCGACAGGGACTTCTCCACGGCCTTCTTCAACAGCATCCCGCTCTCAGGCTCCCTGGCGGGCCCCATGCTCAGCTCCCACAGCGGCCCGCCGCTGCTGCCGCTGGACCCCAGCACGCCCGTCCCCTTCAGCTCCTCGAAGCCTTCCACCGAGCCAGCGGCCGGCACCCGGCCTGTGGGCGATGCTGCCAGTAAGGACAGGTGAGTCCACGGGGCCAGGGGCAGGTCCTGGGGACGCTGGGCGGCCTCAGGTGAAGAGGAACGGGCTGGGTTTCAGATAAGGGGCCTGCTCAGAAGAGGAGTCCGTGCTCAGGGTCCACGGGCTCCGTGTCGGCAGACCCAGGGCCGGCCCTGCTTCAGCCAGCCTACTCGTTCCCCCGGCCCCGGCTCCCGCCACACTCGGGATGCGTCTGCCGGGGGCGCCCACGGCCCACTGCCTGGACGCCACGCTGGCCGTGGGGAAGGAGCAGAGGGGTGTGGCTGAGGAGCTGCCCCCTGAGGGCCTTGCCAGGCAGGTCTCCCGAAGTGTCTCCTCTAGGCTGAGCCAGGCCCCAGGGTCGCAGCCACGAGAGCGGAGCCGTAAACCCCTGAGGGGGGGCGGGGGGCGGGGGTGGAAGGCTGGCCTCTCCCTGGTGCGGACACAGGCCAGGACTCCTGCCCGGGAGTGCCCAGACCCAGCTGCTGCCCTGGCCTGTGCCTGGCAGTGGTGGCGACTCTGGGGCCTGTGTTACCACAGCCCTGCGACGGTCGCGGCCGGGAGGCCTGCACCAGGGGCGGAGGGAGCGCGCGGCGGGCCCAGCAGGCCACTCAGGAAGCCGGGCGTCAGCGCGAGGGGCCTGGGGACGGGCAGGGTGCCGGGCCTGCACGGGTCCTGGGAGACTGCAGGTCTGGTCCGGGTCAGCCCAGAGGAGGCCCCACGGCTGCGGACCGGCATGTGGGACGTGCCTGGACCTGGGGTGGCGGGGGCGCCTGACCGTCCCCCCCCCGCGGCATGTGGAGCTGCCCAGGTGCCGCGCTTGGCCAGGGAAGCGGCAGGAGGGGACGGTGGCTTCAGGATCCCACGCGCGTCTGGTTAGCCCTGTGGGCAGAGTGGGCTGGGGTGGAGACGGCCCGAGGTGAGGAAGGGCCTGTGGAGCCGCCGTCCCGGCCTTGCCCCCAGCAGCTCTCGGAACGTGCAGAGGGGCACGCCGGGCGTCTGCTCACAGCCTCGCAAATGGCAGGTGCTGGAGGGGCCGCCTTCCAGAAGGTAGTACGTGGGGATGTGGAAGTCGGGGAAGTCGTTTATGGAAGTCTGATGCTCGTGCGCGGCTCCTTGGCTCCACGGCACACAGAGCCCAGGCTACCGGCCCTGCTGGTTGTGTGACGTGGCCTTCCCCCCATCACCCCAGCGTGAACACGGCCACTGCTCCCACCACCCAGTCCCCCTCCGTCCTGACAACCCCGTCCAAGATCGAACCTATGAAGGCATTCGACTCCCGGTTCACGGAGCGCTCCAAAGCCACGCCAGGGACACCTGCCTTGGCCAGCGCGACCCCGACAGCCGCGGAAAGGTAGGGGGTGGCTGTGTGGGCCCCGGAGACGGGGGTGGGCGGGTTCCAGCTCTCATGCCAACTTCCTGCTCACGCCCCAGCCAGGAGGTCGAGAGCCAAGACAGCGAGGGCCTGGGGGCCTCTGAGCTCCCACAGCGCGTCCTCGCCTCCCTGAGGACAGGCAGCAGCTCCCCTGGCGCCAGGACCCTGCTGAGCCAGCCACCTGAGCATCCAGCCTCTGCAGCTGGCCTGGAGCCTCTCTGCCCCCAGGGAGGCCTCGCGCAAGCCCGCTGAGGCACGGGGCTCACTGCCCGGTCCAGCGAGTCAAGGGCTGGAGGGGTGCGAGCGGGGCCAGGCCACCTTCCGTGGCACCGGCCGGGCGCCAGTCCCTTCCTGAGCTGCTTTCCCTTCAGTGTGTCAGGGACGGGCCCCGAG
>SJYF01000528.1:213903-227725 GCA_006410515.1 Procapra przewalskii | reverse complement strand
TTTTTAAGAAATTATATGTGTTCTGGCTCATTTAACTGCCAGTAGCCTTAGCTTTCTCGGTGTTTGAGGCATGATCTTCACAATAACCCTTCCACAGAGAATTCCGGCTCAGCCCACGGTTGTAAGAGTCAGTCCACGATTCTTCTAGTTGGACTTCTTTGGTCTCCAGGGGAATAAGGACATGCGTGAAAAATTCCCCACCTGTAATCACTGGGATCCAGCGTCCTCAAGCAGCTTGCTCTAGGACCGTGTTCAGGGTCAGCGGAGACGGCTCTGCCTGGCTCTGAGTTTGACATCCTCCAAGCATGCTTTAGGGCTTCTCTGGCGGCTCAGCGGTAGAGAATCTGCCCACCGATGCAGGCCCCTGGGTCAGGAAGAGCCTGTGGAGAAGGGAATGGCTGTCCGCTCCAGTACCCTTGCCTGGGAAATCCCAAGGACAGAGGAGCCTGGTGGGCTACAGTCCATGGAGTCGCAGAGAGTCCGACGTGACTTAGCCACAAACGTACACTAAGTGCAACCACGGGCACTCCCAAGCTGTCACAGCCGAGAGCCGCTGGTACATAAGCCGCTAATGCGTGAGATCAAAAGCAGCTTGTCCAGCATTGGCACCGCACACTTGCACTGCCAAGGGCACCGGGCCGGCCCCTGGCCAGGGAACTAATCCCACAGGTCACAAGTGCAGCCAAAGGAGGCGCTTGGTAGGTTTTCATAGTTTGTTAGCGACTCTGCTCGCTGTCTCCTCCCCCAGAGCTGACACAGCTTCTGAATAAACGGAACCACGTGGTTACTCTGTGAGGACCACAACCATGTCAGCCTACAGGAAAAGCTCCATCAGGATACAGTTCCCTAGACACGTCTTCTCTCTCTCTTTCTGGCCGTGCCATGTGGCACGTGGGGTCTCACTTGCTCAATCAGGGATCGACCCCTTGCTTTGGCATGAAAGCACAGTCCTAACCCTGGCTCACCAGGGGAGCTCCGCCAGGAAGCCTGCATGCTGCAGCAAAGCTGAGGCAGCCCAGGAAACAAAGCGTTAGAAGAGTTATTTGTTCCTTCATTTCAACAGGTTAGTATTCTCTTTTGTCCACTATTCCATTTTTAGATGTACACAAGTACATGCAGTATATGAACATGTAATACACACATGCAGTGAAGATATCCACATCAGTGTACACAGGTGTGTACATACAATCTACACACACAGGTGCGTACATACAATCAGTACGTACACAGGTGCGTACATACAGTCAGTACGTACACAGGTGCGTACATACAGTACACACAGGGCCTCCCTGTATGTGTGCTTTTTTTTAAATTAGTTTATTTCTGGCCATGCAGCATGTGGGATCTTTGTTCCCTGACCAGGTATTGAACCTGTGCCTGCAGCATTGGGAGTGTGGAGGCTTAGCCACTGGGCCAGCAGGGAAGGCCCCCCGTATGTATTCTTAACCACTGGCACTCCAGTGGTTAACGGTCGCCTTGCAGTGCAGGGGACACCAGTTCAACTTCTGGTCCACGAAGATCCCACACACCGCGGGGAAACAGCCCTTGTGCCACGACTTCTGAAGCCGTGCACCCTGGAGCCTGCGCTCCACAGCAAGGGAAGCCGTTGCAGTGAGAAGCCGTGCTCCACAGCTGGAGAGCAGCCCGCACTCGCGGCAACTAGAGAAAGACCTCCCACGGCGATGAAGATGCAGAGCACTCAGAAACAAAAGAAAATGCTTTTATTAAAATAGAAAACAATATTAAATCAAGACACCTTTAAAATATACGTGTACCTATATACAGCAGTACGCACACGTATGTATCAGTGTACACGCACATATGTATATGCAGTGTGTACACACATGTCGCCCTAGAATGAACATTTTCTTTGTTACTGCGCTTTCAGCGCACAGAGGCTTTTGAATTCTGTGCAGTCGGGTCTATTCGATTTTTCTTTCCTTCATGCTTTTTCTTAGCTCAAAGAGGCCCTTCCTCACATCCTTCTTTGGTTGAATTTTATATTTTCTCTTAAATCCACCCATCTGGGATATAAGTGTCCGAGGTTCCATCCCCCACTGTTGAACTTCACCCCCCACTCTTCCACAGACCTGCGTGTCTTCTCCATTACTGCTGCTCTGTAATTCATAGACAGTAGGACTGGGGTCACATTTTTAGGAGGTTTAAAAAAAAATTTTTTTTTTTCATTTTTCTAAGTGAGCCAGGTAGAAATCATTTTCTCAGAACTTGGCCTCTTCACACCCCTGCAGATCTCCTTGGGGTTTTGATTATAACTGGCCAGTTTGGAAAGAACATAGTTCCATGTAAGATTAGGTCTCCACATCAAAGAACACGGTAGAGGACTGTTCATTCGAGTCTGCCTCTAACCGTCAGAAAAGGCTTATAGGGCTTCCCTGGTGGCCCGGGGATAAAGAATGCAGCCGCCAATGCGGGGGACGCAGGCTCGGTCCCTGGCCCGGGGAGACCCCACTTAATGCAGGGCACCGGAGCCCCTGAGCTGCAGCTCCCGAAGCTTGCACACCGCACCTGCAGCAGCCCCTGTTTGCCTCAACTAGAGGAAGCCTGAGCGTAAAGCCAAGACCCAGCGCAGCCAAAACTAGATGAAAATGAGATTAAAAGGAGAAAGCGCTTATCATCGCCTTCATATGTGTTCACATATGGATGGTTGAGTTCAGTGTAATTTAGCGGGGTTTGTAAATCAGCCACGTGATGAGACACAGAGGCAACTCTTGCCTTCAGTTACCCCTTTGTGTATTTCACACCGAGCAGGTTTGCTGGGTCATTCCAGAAAGTCTCTAACGCTTTATTGGTTTATCCTATTTTCTAGGTAGTCATTACTTGGAAATAAAAAGCTTGCCTATACTTTTTGTATGATAGCCTTTTATTTCATTTCTTCTTAAAACCCACACTGGCCAGCACTTCAGGGCAACACCAAGCTGGTAGCAGTGGTCACCTGTGGCAGACTCTGTGGACTCAGGATGTGTCCACCTCAACACTTCGGCCTCTAAAATGGGTGCAGCTGTGCTAGCCACGTGGCTTGGTTCTGACGACCAAGTCTGCTAGAGGTTTGGGGAAAGTGTTGGCTTTCATGATAGGAGACTCTGCTCCTTCCTCTCCCTGGAACTCAGATGCAATGCTTGGAGGCGCAGCACCCATTTTGCAACCAAGAGACAACTGAGGACAAAAGCCACACACAGTGAGACAAATGAAAGAGTCTTGGGCCTTGGATGAAATTTGAGCAGCAATTTTCACCACCGACATTCCACTTCCTGAGTTCCTACTATGAGCTTTTAGCTGTTTCTCTCACCTCGGTCCTTCCCTGAAGCTGCATTCCTCACCAGTACAGCATCTGGGTCTGTAACCAAACCAGGCTTGGTCTTGCCCCACGCACAGCAAACCAAAATCCTGAGACGCCCAGCCTTGAGGCCAAGCAAGGAGAGCTAGTCTCAGACACGCCTTCCCCAGCTCAGCTCAAACGAGACACAGCGGACTCGAAGGTCCTAGAAAACAAGGTGGGCCAATCCCTCAACTTCTGCCTCCTGGAGGACAAGCATGTTCTGGAAGGCCCTGAGGGGCTTCCCAGGCGGCCCAGCGGCCAGGCCTCCACGCGCCCGGCACAGCGGCAAGGGGTCAATCTCTGGTCACAGAACTAGGGCCCCCCACTCCGTGAGGCCTGACCAAAAAGAATTTCTTTTCTCAATCAAAAAAGAAGACAAACGATTCTGTTCAGTGATGTCAGGGGAATGAACCTGACCGACCACCCCAGGTTCAGCCCCCTACCCCCCCATCTTCTCTGTCTCTCAGTGCTGAGGATGACACATGACGGCTGCTCTGTCTGCTTGCTCTGATGGGGCATAGACGCAACGGGCTGAGAAACGGCTCGCTTAGCACTCACCTGAGGACATTCGTTT
Source organism: Procapra przewalskii (assembly GCA_006410515.1). Classification (NCBI taxonomy): domain Eukaryota; kingdom Metazoa; phylum Chordata; class Mammalia; order Artiodactyla; family Bovidae; genus Procapra; species Procapra przewalskii. The sequence goes on along the minus strand of SJYF01000528.1, from coordinate 223,814 downwards.
GTCTGGTTTCAAGTTAACATTTTGATCCCAATAAACGTACTGCCCACAGGCCAGCTGTTAAGGCATTCATAGGCCCCACACCATAGACAAAGTGTGCCTCAGGGGACACGGCGAATGCGGACATATGGTTAAATTTTTTAAAAAAATTCTTTTTTTTAAATTAATTTTTGTTGAAGTTTCGTTAGACTCTTATACATAGGGGGTTGTCTAGGATACGTCATGCAGTTATTTAATTTTATCAGAGGACAGGAGGAGAGAACCAGATTTCAGCTTCATCAAGGGAAAAGGGGACAGGCGATTCATCTAATCCTACACGTTGCATCTGAGGAGGTCAGAGACGGTGGAAAAATGAGCGACAAGGTGTCAGCGTGATGAAATGCAGGCAGAGGTTGCACCGAGAAATCCGCCAGCTGGAGAGATGACCCCACCAGCTAGAGAGATGACCTGCCACCGTCTGAGAAGTCCTAACCACTGAACTGTTTCCCCAAGCTGGGGGGTTGAAAACAAAGGAAACATCAAAGAGAAAAGGATAGTCTTTCTGGCAACTGAGCACAGTTTGTAAATTGTGTTTTGGAAGAGCCAGATGCCCTGGGCTGCGCTCAGTCACTCAGCCGTGCCCACCTCTTTGCGACCCCCTGGACTGCAGCCCACCAGGCTTCTCTGTCCATGGGAGTCTCCAGGCAAGAACACTGGAGAGGGCTGCCATGCCCTCCTCCAGGGGACCTTCCCGACCCAGATCTCCCACGTTACAGGCAGATTCTTTACCGTCTGAGCCACCAAGGCAAGCCCAAGAACACTGGAGCGGGTAGCCTTTCCCTTCTCCAGGGGAACTTCCTGACCCAGACAGTGAACCAGGGTCTCCTGCATTGCAGGCGGGTTCTTTACCAGCTGAGGCACCAGGGAAGCCCCTAAGCAGCTGATGTGATACTGCATAGTGTGACCCCTGAGGACGCCACAGAAAACCACTAGAACGGACTCAACCAAGCGGCAGGATCAAGGTTAACATTCGGAAACTGACTGCATTTCTTTATACTAAACATGAAATATCAGAAAGGAAATGCAAAAACAACAAACAAAAACTCTTAAAATCACAGCAAAAGAATAACCCTGGCCAAGGAGGAAAGCAGGCTCTCGGGAGGGGCTCTGAGGACCCTGGGCAGGGAGCACGGGCCGCCCCACCGCATCCCAGGCTTTCCCACGGAGCCACCAGACCAGACCAGCCACTCGCTCTCCGCGGCGGGAGGCGGCCCGGACGCCCCTGCTGCCCCTTTGCCCACCTTGGACCTGAGTCCCTGAGCGCCCTGTCTGCACAACAGGCAGGAGCAGGACGCGGACGCCCTCACATGCTCCCAGCGGCGAGTGTGCTCCTGGAGCCCCGGGCTACTTGCTTCCTCAAATCTAAACAAGTGTGAGTGAAAGTCACTCAGGCGTGTCCAACTCTTTGCGACCCCAGAGATTTAGTCCATGGGATTCTCCAGGCCAGAATACTCGAGTGGGTAGCCTTTCCCTTCTCTAGTACCAAAACCAGACTGATTATATTCTTTGCAGCCGAAGATGGAGAAGCTCTATAGAGTCAGCAAAAACAAGACCCAGAGCTGACTGTGGCTCAGATCATCAGCTCTTTATTACAAAGTTCAGGCTCAACTTGAAGAAAGCAGGTTAAACCACTGGACCATTCAGGTATGACCTAAATCAGACCCCTCATGATTATACAGTGGAGGTGACAAATAGATTCAAGGGACTAGGTCTGATAGACAGAGTGCCTGAAGAGCTATGGACGGAGGCTCATGACAGTGTTCAGGAGATGGTGACCGAAACCACGCCCAAGAGAAAGAAATCCAAGAAGGCAAAGTGGCTGAGGAAGCCTTACAAACAGCTGAGAAGAGGGGCAAAGGAGAAAAGGGAAGATACACTCATCTGAATGCAGAGTTCCGAAGCCCAGCAAGAAGAGATAAGAAAGGCTTCCTCGGCGATCAATGCAGAGAAATAGAGGAAAACAACAGAATGGGAAAAACTGGAGATCTCTTCAAGAAAATTAGAGATACCAAGGGAACATTTCATGCAAAGATGGGCTCAATAAAGGACAGAAATGACAAGGACCTAACAGAAGCAGAAGAGATTAAGAAGAGGTGGCAAGAATGCACAGAAGAACTATACAGAAAAGCTCTTAATGACCCAGATAATCAGTATGATGTGGTCACTCACCTAGAGCCAGACATCCTGGAATGTGAAGTCAAGTGGGCCTTAGGAAGCATCACTACGAACAAAGCTAGTGGAGGGGAGGGAATTCCAACTGAGCTGTTTCAAATCCTGAAAGACGATGCTGTGAAAGTGCTGCACTCAATATGCCAGCAAATTTGGAAAACTCAGCAGTGGCCACAGGACTGGAAAGGGTCAGTTTCCATTCCAATCCCAAAGACAGGCAATGCCAAAGAATGTTCAAATTACCGCACAATTGCAATCATTTCCCATGTTAGCAAGATTATGCTGAAAATCCTTCAAGCCAGGCTTCAGCAGTAAGTGAACCAAGAACTTTCAGACGGACAAGTTGGACTTAGAAAAGGCAGAGAAGCCAGAGATCAAATTGCCAACATCTGCTGGATCATGGAAAAAGCAAGAGAGTTCCAGAAAAACATCTGCTTCTGCTTCACTGACATCCCTAAAGCCTTTGACTGTGTGGATCACAACAAACTGGGGAATACTCTTCAAGAGGTGGGAATACCAGACCAGCTGACCTTCCTCCTGAGAAATCTGTATGCAGGACGAGAAGCAGCCGTTGCAGCTGGACATGGAACAACGGACTGGCTCAAAACTGGGAAAACAGTATGAAAGGCCGTGCACCATGACCCTGACGGGCGCATATGCAGAGTGCACCATACGAAGAGCAAGGCGAGTGAAGCCCACGGTGGGGTAAAACCGCCAGGAGAAATGTCGATAGTCGCAGATGGCAGCGGCGGATGACGCATTCTGCAGATGACGACTCCACTGGAAGAAAGCCAAGAGGAGCTAAAGAGCCTCTTGAGGAAGGTGAGAGAGGAGAGTGGAAAAGCTGGCTTAAAATTCAACATTCAGAAAACAAAGATCATGGTATCTGGCCCCTCACTTCCTCACAAACAGATGGGGAAAAAGTGGGAACAGTGACTGATTTTATTTTCATGGGTTCCAAAATCAATGCGGATAGTGACGGCAGCCATGAAATTAAAAGACGCTTGGAAGAAAAGTCATGAGAAACTTGACAGAATATGAAAGAGCAGACACATCAACTTGCCGAACAAGGTCTGTTTAGTCAAAACTGTGGTTTTCCCATTAGTCATGTATGGATGTGAGAGCTAGATCATTAAGAAGGCTCTGTGTCAAAGAACTGATGCTTTTAATTGTGGTATTGGAGAAGATTCTTGAGAGTCCCAGGGAAATCAAAGCAGTCCATCCTAAAGGAAATCCGTCCTGAATATTCACTGGAAGGACTGGTGCTGAAGCTGAAGCTCCAACACTTTGGCCACCTGATGTGAAGAGCTGACTCACTGGAAAAGACCGCGATGCTGGGAAAGATTGAGGGCAGGAGAAGCAGGGGACGACAGAGGCTGAGATGGCTGAGTGTCATCACCGACTCAATGCACGTGAGTGTGAGAAAGCTCAGGGAGACAGTGAAGGACGGGCGTGCTGCAGTCCGTGGGGTCGCAAAGAGTCAGGCACGACTTAATGACCAAACAACCCAAAGAAATCTTCAGATTTAGTTTGATCCCCATCGAATTTCCCATGAAAATTTCACGGAACAAGGATAACCAAAACTCTATATGAAACATCTAAGACCAAGGATTGGCTAAGCAAGTCTCAGGGGAAAAAACCAAAGCAGGAGCCGTAAGCCTCGAGAAGCTCGGATAACAGCACAGTAAAACCGACCCAAGCAGCGCGGCAGCGGCGCAGAGACAGACACGGCCGTCTGCGGGGCAGAAGCCCAAGCAAACCCCACATCCAAGAGCAGCCGACTTCCAGCAAAGGAGGCTGGAACGTGAGACGGGAAAACGACTGTCCGTTCAGCAAGTGATGCTGGGAAAGTTGGCAGCTGCGTGGAAATCAAACACGCCCTTCCACCAGGCACAAAAATGAACTCAAGTGACTTAAAGACTTAACCGTAGCTATGACGCTGTTAAACTCCTAGAAGGGAGCACGGCAGAACATTCTCGGACATACATCCTACCAATGTTTCCCTAGGTCAGGGTCTCCCAAGGCAACAGAGATAATAACAAAAGTAAAAATAAATAAATGGGACCTAATCAAACACACAAGCTTTTGCACTGCAAAGGAAATCATAAACAAGATGAAAAGACAACATACGGACTGGGAGAAAAATATTTGCAAATGATGTGACTGACAAGGGCTTAATCTCCAAAATGTATAAATGGCTCATACAACTCAGGAACAACAGAAAACCAGACAACCCAATCAAAAAATGGGCAGAAGGCCTAGACAGACATTTCTTCAAAGAAGACCGACCTGCAGATGGCCAGCAGGCAGAAGAACTGTTAGAGAAACGCAAATCAAAGCCACGATGACGCGCCGCCTCCCGCCACTCAGAATGGCCACCGTCAAACGGTCCACAAATGCCAAGTGCTGCGGAGCACGTAGAGAAAGGGGCCCTCCTACGTGGCTGGCGGGGAGCCCGTCGGTGCAGCCACCGTGGAAATAGTATGGAGGGTCCTCAGAAAAAAAAGGCGTCACCATATGATCGCGCAGTCCCACTCCTGGCATATACCCAGACAAAACCCTAACTCAGATGTACACACGCACCCCGAAACACACGCAGCACTGTTGACAACAGAAAGACACAGACGGAGCCGAAATGCTCCTCAGCAGAGGGCTGGGCAAGGAGGGCGTGCTGCACTCTCACGGCGGGACGCGCTGAGGCGCGCGAGACGGAGTCGCCAGTCGTGTCCGGCTCTCTGTGGCCCCCGCGGACTGCACAGTCCGCGGGATTCTCAGGCCCGAGTACTGCAGTGGGTGGCCTTTCCCTTCTCCAGGGGATCTTCCCAACCCAGGGGTCTAACCCAGGGCTCCCGCATGGCAGGCGGATCATTTACCAGCTGAGCCGCAAGGAAAGCCCATGAAAAAGAATGAAATAATAGGAATTCTCCAGCGGTCCAGTGGTTAGGGCTTGGCAGTTCCATGGCACGGGGCCTGGGCTTGATCCCTGGCCGCGAGCTAAGCTCCTGCCTGCCATGTGGCTCAGCCGAAGGACAGAAAAGGAGAAAGAAAGGCAGAACGGTATTTGTAGGGACACATGTGCAGCTCACCTAGAGCCAGACAGCCTGGAAGGTGAAGCCACGCGGGCCTTAGGAAGCATCTCCACGAACAAAGCTGGTGGAGGTGAGGGAAGTCCAGTGGAGCTGTTTCAAATCCTGGAAGATGATGCTGTGAAAGTGCTGCACTCAATATGCCAGCAAATCTGGAAAACTCAACAGTGGCCACAGGACTGGAAAAGGTCCGTTTTCATTCCAATCCCAAAGAAAGGCAATGCCAAAGAAGGCTCAAACTACCGCACAGTTGCACTCATCTCACATGCTAGTAAAGTAATGCTCAAAGTTCTCCAAGCCAGGCTTCAGCAATACATGAACCGTGAACTCTCAGATGTTCAAGCTGGTTTTAGAAAAGGCAGAGGAACCGGAGATCAAATTGCCAACATCCGCTGGATTATGGAAAAAGCAACAGAGTTCCAGAAAAACATCGATTTCTGCTTTATTGACTATGCCAAAGCCTTTGACTGTGTGGACCACAATCAACTGTGGAAAATTCTGAAAGAGATGGGAATACCAGACCTCCTGACCCGCCTTCCAAGAAACCCGCTTGCAGGCTCAGTGGCTGTGGTGGCCGGGCTCGGCTGTCCCGAGGCTTGTGGAATCCGCCCAACCATGTCCCCTGCATTAGCAGGTGCACTCTACCGCTGGACCGCAGGGAAGTCCAACTTGGGTGGCTTAACTCTTGTATCTGGATCTCCTCATTTGAAAGCAGACAATACTTGGGATCCAACACTCAGGTTTTGCAAAAAAAAAAAGAACTCCTTCAGATCCAGTACAGCAGCAAGCAGAGCGCCGGACTCGGACTGTTCATTCCTGCTGTTTCAGTGGCTAAGTCGTGTCCTGACTCTTGGCGACCCCGTGGACGACAGCCCACCAGACTCCTCTGCCCATGGGATTTCCCAGGCAAGAAGGGTTGCTGTGCCCTCCTCCAGGGGCTCTTCCCGACCCAGGGATCAAACCTGTATCATTGAGGCAGATTCTTTGCTGCTGAGCCTCTAGGGAAGCCCATATTCGCCCCAAAGCGTCTCCCAGACCCCAATCCCCCAACCAAACCATCTGCTGCAAAAGAAAACCAAGCAAGCAAGGTCTCAGCGCCCACCAAGAAAGTCCGGGGCAGCCCCAGAGCAAAGGCACCAGGCTGGGGCCCAGACTCGGCCACAGCCTCTCGGATCTGGCCTCGGCCGAGCCTCAGCAGAAGGCCCATCTGGACTCGCCTCTCCGCTGGCAGCTTTAGTTAGCTGGAAGCTGAGCTGCGAGGAGAACCAGCCACAGAGCCGCCTCCCTGAGGGCCAGAGCCAGGGTGCCTGCAGGACGAAGGGGCAGCACAGTCTCGGCGTGGGGCACGTGGGGCCGGCTGTGGGGGACGGGCAGGCGCAGCTGGAGGGCGTGGTGGGGGGTTCTCAGCTGGGCTCAACCAGCTCAGCTCAAACTAGACGCAGCTGACTCCAGACGCCCAGAAAACAACTCGGGCAAACTCCTTGTTCAGGCTCCGTGGCCCCTGGAGTACTCCACATCTTAAGCCCCGTGGCTCTGCATTGGCCGGTGGGACGAACTTGGCTGATCACCCATGGGTTCAGGTCTCCATCCCGACTTAAGGGTGACAGAGCTGATATGTCAGTATCGGGTGAAATTCCGACCGTTGGCCACAACTGATTTTCACCCATTAATAAACTATCTCCGGGCTTCCCTGGGGGCTCGGCAGTAAAGAATTCGCCTGCCAGCGCAGGAGACACCAGTGCAGGGGTCACAGGTCCGATCCCTGATCCAGGAAGACCCCACACGCCGTGGAGCAACTAAGCGCGGCGCCACAGGTACCAAGCCTGGGCCCAGAGCCTGTGCTTCTCAGCAAGAGACGCCGCCGCGGCGACAGGCAGTCGAGAGCCCGCGCAGCAGCCCACCACCGCCAGGAGTACAGAAAGACGCTTCTGAAAACGCACGCGAACCTACACTTGTCCCGATAAAATTTAAAAGATCGATAGGCCGGTGAGCTGCTTGTATGATCCTCGTTTGCTAAGTGTCTGGAAAATCGCTGCCGAAGGCCGACCTGAGCAAACCCCCGGCAGCCCCAGAAATGGCCGCGGGCCCGCTTCCTTGCGGAGCTGCAGCTGGACTGTGAATAGGTTTTCAACCACACCTTTGTGTTTCTGGGATTAACCCCGTTCGGCAGCGGTGCACTAACGCTTAGGGTGTGTGGACTGGGGGTGCCACCGGCCGGGCCGCCCAGCGGCGAGCCCCAGACATCACTCTGGCTTTGCGGGGAAACAACCGCTGAGACGGGGCCTTGGTCCGGAGTGGAAGGGGCCGGAGCTCAGCTTCGCCTGCGCCTGCGGGGCAGCCTCCTGCTGACTCAAAAGCAGACAAGAGATGAAGAATGAAGTGGGGTGGGGGCCGGGATGGATCCCATGAGGACCCCCTAATATTTGCATTGGATTTCTGGGTGATGAGTCCCGTTCTGAATTATTAAAATGACAGACACGTTATTCTGTAATCAGCACAAAAAGCAATTTCCACCTTGAATGATAAACTGCGGGGGCCCGAGGTTTTCCCATGGCGCTGCTCGGGACTGACGCGCTCCCTCCTGTATCCAGAGCCGGGAGTGATGGACAGTGCGGGGGGAGGGCAGCAGCCAGGCCACCTCCACGCGCTCCTGGAGAGCAGGAAGGTGACAGGCGGGCAGCGGGCCTGTCCGGAGTGCAGGGCCCCACCCTGAGCCTGGGATGAGCCTCGGCATTTGGGTGCTAGTCAGGGTCTGAGCAAGGCGGGGAGAAAGCTGCGCCCAGGCTGGGAGTGGGCAGTGGGGCCAGGGCGCCGTGTGCAGGCGGCCACGGCCGCCAGGTGTGCCCCCTCGCTCCAGCGCCGCGGGCAGAAAGTGGCCTGCCCTCACTCAGGGGCCGCTTCGGGGCGGGGTGCCAACTATGAAACAGCTGGCAGGGTCCAAGCGCTCTGCACCGCAGGGGCGGGCCAGTCAGCCTTTGTTTATGAAAGCGTGCCTCCAGCCAGATTTGGGCCCTGGGCTGCTGCCGCGGATTCCTCCTCCTGCGGATCGTAGAGAAGGAAAGGTCGGAGGGTGAATAGGACGGGGACCGGGCCCATGGCTCTCGGCAGACACGGAGGCCCTAGGTGGCCAGGAATTGCTGGGAAACACCTAGGACCTGGTTCCCTCAGCCCAAAGCACCAAAGCCCCCACCAAGGAAAGCCCCCAGGTCGGAATGTCCCTGGCTGCCCCCTCCTGCTGTGGGCGCATTGCGGCCTGGGCTTCCCCAGTGCTCAGAGCTCAGACGGAAAGAGGCCACCGGATTCTTCCAGAGCCTGGCTCCCTCTCCTCTGAGATTGCCCACTATCAAGACGGGTGTTCTGATTGGAATAAAATAAAGCTTTGCTCCTCAGTTCTGGCCTAAGGCCCGGCAGAGTTGCCTGAGCCATGCAAATTGTTACTATGGCCCCAAATTCATTCAAACAGGGACCTGAAAGCGGAGATCCGTTACACCAGATGTGAAGAGAAGGGGTGATGATCCCCCCTCTTTCTCTAGTGAACAGTCCAATGTGGCCTAGTTTTCAACCGAGAAAGGATGAATGGCATCTTGTGGTGAACTGCTGAACCACAATCAGCGTCAGGGTGAGGCCTGTCCCAACAGCCGTCGTGGCCCCAGCAGGCAGTGACCCACCGGCCGGAATTCTGATGTTGCTGCTGCACTCATCTGTTCCACAGAGGCCTCATTCCTGCAGCCGCCAACCTCCACTCACGGCCACCCTTCATACAGTAATTATGATAAAATACAGAAAGCTGCGACATCACTGTCCCGACAAAGCTCTGTCCAGTCAAAGCTATGGTTTTCCTAGCAGTCAGGTGCGGATGTGAGAGTTGGGCCACAAACGCTGACCGCTGGAGAACTGATGCTTTTGAACTGTGGTGCTGGAGAAGACTCTTAGACTGCAAGGAGATCCAACCAGTCAATCCTACAGAAAATCAACCCTGAATATTCACTGGAAGGACTGATGCTGAAACTGAAGATCCAATATTTTGGCATCTGATGCAAAGAGCCAGCTCACTGGAAAAGACCCCGGTGCTGGGAAAGATTGAGGGCAGGAGGAGAAGGGGACGAAAGGGGATGAAATGGTTGGATGGTATCACCGACTTGAAGGACATGAGTTTGAGCAAGCTCCAGGAGTTGGTGATGCACAGGGAGGCCTGGCGTGCTGCAGTCCATGGGATCGCAAAAAGTCAGACACAATTGAGCAACTCAAACAGCAACAGATAACAACAATTTTACTTTTTTTTTTTCCTTCTTCTGTTGCTCACAGGATCTTAGTTCCCTCACCAGGGATCAGGATGGAACCTGCCTCCCCTGCATTGCCAGGCGGATTCTTAACCACTGGACCAACAGGGTTTTTTTTTTTTAATTCTTTTAAAATTTAAATTAAAAAAATTTTTTTAAACCAACAGGGTTTTGGTTTTAATTAAAAAAATTCAGCAGTTGGTTGCAAGGGGCAGCGCACTCCCTGCCTATGCCGGCGATACCTGGAGGGCAGAGTGGGTGGACGCCTGGGGCACACGGCGGGCTGCCGCCTCCGCCTGTGCGTGTGGGCACGGTCCCCATGAGATCTCGGGGGAGGTAA
>SJYF01000528.1:181669-192243 GCA_006410515.1 Procapra przewalskii | reverse complement strand
TCAGCACCCCAAGTCCTTAAGCTCAGAGAGCCACCCCCTTCAAGCATCGCCTCTGCAAGATGAACAGGTTGACATGTTTAAGCTGCACTGTGCGGGACACAGGATTTACAGAAACAGACCGGAAAAATGGCACTTCCGAAACGTTGCTGGCTACGTAAAGGGCCTGCCCTCCGGGGGTCTGAGGCTGTGGGGTCCTGCCTCTCCCGGCCTTCCCGTCCCCCTCTGGACATGGCCCACCGCACCAAGGGGCAGGCTCCGTCCACAATGAACTGCAGGGCTACAGCAGCTGCTGGGGCCCAAGGTGAGGCAGAAGGGCAGGGAACTCAGGAAGGGGCCCCTCCCAATGCCGATGGGAGCCCCCACCCAAGCTCAGAGCACAGCTCGAGGAGGCAAGAGGGCTCCGGTCCTGGGCCGGGCCTGGCCTCCACTGAGTGAGCCTGGGAGGGGCCCCTCGGGGGCCGTCTTACCTCCCTCTTGAGCGGCGCCACGTAGGCCCAGGAGTTGGTGGCGGGGTCGTAGCGCTCCACGGCGGTCAGATCGTTGTGGTAGTCGCGGCCCGCCACCGCGTAAATGTAGCCGCCCACGACGCACACGCACAGGTCCGCGTGCTCCTGCTGCAGCGGCTGGATCTGGAACCAGCGGTTGTGCCTCGGGTCGTACCTCGTGAGACAGGGGACAGTGCGTCAGCAGGCCCCTCCGCCAGCACGCCCCCACAGCCTGGAGGCAGGGCCAGGAGCCCCCGGTGGGCTGACCACCCCGCACTGCCCCATGGCTGTTCCTGCCCAGCACCTCCATCTCACGGTCTCGTGCCAAGGTCCCCACGGCTCTGTGCTCAGGGAGGCCCCCAATTACGGTCTGTCGACTGGATGCCTGGGCACAACGGCCTCCAGCCAGACACCCCATTTTTAGCCTTCTTTGCCCCAAACACAAGTGAGATGCACTCGGCAGTTGCTGCTTCTCGCCGCGGCCCCTCCCTGCCGGCCAGGAAGACCACCTAGAGCCGGGTGTGAGCGCACCTGGGCCTCAGCTTTGTTCGCTCGGCTCCGCGCCAGGTGGGGTGACGCTGCCTGCCAAGAGAAGCTACCACCAGGGGCCGCGGGGTCGACCCGTGTGACGAGGCCCTTAAAGCACTGTGCCTCACGCCTGTGGGCCTGCGCTCCGGGGAACCTGGCTCGGGGCAGATCACACTCGGTCTGCTCAGGAGAGACCAGGCCGAGTGAGGCTGTTAGTGGTGGAGCCGGTCACTCACTGGGTGGACATCACAGCCCTCGGTGCTGGCACCCAGGGCCTCCTTCCTCTGCAAGTCAGGAAACAGGCCAAAGGGAGCAGAGCCCTCGTCAGCCTGTTCCCGGGGAGGAGGGCGGGGCCGGGGCGGGGCCGAGGACGGCCCCTGGTGGCCGCCTTGGAGAACTGAGCTGCCATTGAGAACCGGCCCTGCCAGGTGGAGGCCAGGCGGGGGCAGGGGCCAGGTTATGAGGCATGCTTTCCTCCTTTCCGAACTGAGTACCCACTTCCCATCTAACCACAGAATGTGCCAAGCTCTATCTCTCCCCTGCGTCCTGGGGCAGGGACTGCAGGGGAGGCCGAGGGCCGCTGTGGCTGTCCCCTCCTGGCCCAGGGTCTGTCCGCTGGGTGTGGCCCGCCAGACCCGCCCCTGAGCAAGGCTGGCACCAGCTCACAGCTGCCTGAGGCAGCCAGCAACCTGTGTCTGCTGTGCCGCCTGTCCGCGTATGCAGGGGGAAGCTTCCCAGAGGCCCCAGACGCGGAAACCAGCCTGGAAGCCTCCAGGAGCAGAGGCTGGGGGGCCTGCCCCACTTCCGCTGCTCTGGCCCAAAGGAACAAGCTCGGAAGAGCCCAGCCTCACAGAAAGCACGGCCTGCTCCGGACCTCGTGCCCGGCACGCGCCTGACAGCAGAGCTGGGAGTGCAGGGCTTTGGGCTGAGGTGCGGTGGGGCTCGTGGGCCTGCCCTGACCCTGGGCTGAGGACTGTGTGCGGGGGAGCGGGGTGACAGGCAGCCACCTTCCAAGGAGGCTGTGCAGCTAGGAGAGCGGCGCTAAGGGCACAGGAGAGAGAAGCTGGGTCGGGCTGCGAGGGCAGAGGGTGCCCGGGTGGCCGTGCTCCCGGGCCAGGACGCCCCCTTCCCGCCATGGCACTCCCTGCAGGCCCGCACCCGTCAGATGGCGGGGGTGCCTCGGGGGGCGTGGGTTTCCCAGGAGAGGAGCGAGAGTGGGAAGGGCCAACGCCACGGGCGCCCCGAGCCGGCCTACCTCCAGCAGCGGGACTCGGCGCGGAAGCCCTGCACATTGTTGTCCCCTCCGATCAGGTACACGAAGTTGTGGAGCACCGCGACGCCCTGGTTGGACATGCGGGGGGCCAGGGACGCAGTGAACTGCTTCCACTCCCCCAGCAGCGGGTTCAGGTACTTGGCCTGGTCGCTGAGGACGGTGGACGGTGTGGAGTGGATGCCCCCGAAGCCCACGACGCACTGGAAGTCCGAGCGCAGCTCGGTCTGCGGGCCCTGCAGGCTGGGCTGCAGGCTCTCGTTCCGGTGGTACATGAGGGCTTCGGCCACGGTGTCCCTCAGCGGGCTGGGCTCCAGCTTGTCGTGCAGCCGCTGCAGGACCTCGGCCTCCATGAGGGGGAAGCGCACGGTCTCCAGGAGCTTGGGCGGCTCGTGCAGCGGGAGCCGGTCGGCCTGCACCTGCTCCGGCGGGTAGTGGTAGAGCAGGGCGCCCTCGTACACCTCCGTCTCACAGGACACCTCCAGGCGGTTGCTGCTCAGGAGGGCGTAGACCTTCTCCAGGGGCAGCTGGCGGTACTTGTCAGTCCGCGAGAAGGCCACGAAGTTCTTGAGGATGTAGGCGTCCAGCTGCTCCGTCAGGCGGCTCAGGTCGAAGAGCTCGGCCAGCCGGTAGACGTCGAGGATATTGTCCTCGTCCACCCAGGGCGTGAGGAAGTCACAGCAGAAGTGGATGATCTCCGGGATCTGTGGAAGGAGCGGGCCGTCAAGCCCAGGCCGGCTGTCCGGGCCTGGGAGCCCTGTCCCTGGGGCACTTGGGAGGCCCAGCACGTGGGGGACAAGCCACCAACAGCCACTGGCAACACCAACAAACAGGAGCCAGTGGGCTGCACACTGGGCAGCACCACGCCCGGCAAGACTCACGCTAGAATCAGCACTGCAGAGGAGCCCGGCGAGCTAAGCCCCAGACAGAGCTGGGCAGCAGGGGCAAAGGGAGGGCTCCCCCTCAGGCCGGAGCCGCACCTGAAGCTGGCAGGCGGCGACCAGCGTCTCCTGGACGTTGCTCAGGCTGAGCTCCAGCTCGGACGTGTAGATGAAGTGGAGGATCTGGCACATGGCGTTGTAGGACACGCCGTGGATCAGGACCTCCTCCTGCTCCATCTCCTTCAGCCCCCCGGCGAACATGCCCCTGCACAGGGAAGACAGGGCACGGCTGGGTGACGCCCACGGGCTGCCAGAGGGGCAGGCCGAGGCCGGCGCGAGCCCTGAGCCGTCCCACGGAGGCGCCCACAGCTCCTGACCAAGCTTGGGACTGTTCTGGAAGCCTCCATCTCACATGGCCCAGGACCTGCACATGCACCCCCAGGCGCAGGGCCAGCAGGCTTTCTGCTGCGTCCACCCGTGTGATTCCCGGGGCTCAGCGGGAGAGGATGAATGGGAAACAAACAGTAAACGTCCTCCGCTCAGCATCCCTGCCCCTGCAGCTACTCAGCACCAGGAACCGGTCACGGGGCGACTCCACAGTGAAGCGAAGCGGCAAGACCCCCAAGCATGGAGCTAAAGCCAGAAGACAGACAGAAGACAGGGCACTGCCGGGTGTGGAGTCGCCGTCACAGACTGAGACGGGGCGTATGATGGAGGAGCGGCCAGCCCGAGGGGCCCCTCCCCGAGGAGGCTGTGGAGGCGGCGGGCGCCCAGGCCAGGGCCAGGATGACCCTGCAGGCAGGCCGCCGGGGGCAGGGAGCCTGGGCGACACGCTGCTAGGCAGGGTCAGGTCTGGACGGCCACCAGGCAGAGGACGTGCCGCCGGGGAACTGATCCCAGGTTTGACCAAGGCCCTCAGACTCCAGGCTCCCCGGGGCAGGGTGGAGAGGCTGCAGTGGGGGCAGGAGGGCCCGGCAGGCCTGGGGATTGGAGGGGAGACCCGATCTGGGGCTGTCCAAGGGTAGCCAGGACCCAGGGGCGAGGGGTCAGCGGGAGCCTGCCCCGGGCCCTACAGAGCGGGCACCTCTTAACGTCCAGGCTGTGGGGTCAGTCAGGGGCTGGAGGAGACGGCGGTGGTCAGGGAAGCCTTGGGGCTGAAACGGGTCAGCAGCACGCTACTGGAGTGGCCATGTTCCGTTTTGACACACACACGCACACACGCACACTCGCGAGACTGAAAGGATATGAAAGGGTGAGAGGCTCCGTCCGCCCTCGGCTCCGGCCCCCCAGCTGCCCTCCCAGGGAGGCACCACCCCGAGGCAGGGCCCGTGCCTGGATCTACACCCAGCTTTGCTTTCACAGGGCACCTTGGAAACGGCCTGGATTATCAGCACCCACAGGGCTGCCCCTGGGCAAAGGTGCCAAAGGACGCAGCTACGCACACTGGGGTCCCCCAGGGTTCCTTCTCGTCTCCCGTCATTGCACCTGACGGACGGCTGTGCCCCAGGAGCTGGTGGGAATGCAGGGATCAATTCCAGGAGACCACTGCTGGGTCCAAGGGTCCACACACTCGCGCCTCAGCTTCCACCTCAGCCTGTCACGAAGCCCCACCCGGGGCGGGGGCCTGCCCTAGACACCCCTAGAGGCAGAGGGAGAGGGCGCTGGCTCCAGCCGCCAGGGGGCGAGGGAGAAACCTGGCAGCGGACGGACGGAACGGACAGAGGCTTGGGTCGCGGGTTTAGCAGCAGTTTTCACTTTCTCTTCCGAAAAGTGCAGGTGCTTCGCCCACTTCCTTTTGACTCTTATCTCGTCAACTTAAAGAAGCTGGAACCTCAGTGCATCGCTGGTGTGAATGTAAATTAGTGCAGCTGCTGTGGAAGACAGTTTGGGGTTCCTCAAGACATGACACACAGACCTGCAGAATGTTCCAGCAATTCCGCGTCTGAGTACATGCTCCGCAGAACTGAAAGGGCCTCCAAGAGACATCTGCGCCCCACGCTCACAGCAGCTTTCCTCACAAGAGCCAAGAGAGGGGAGCCACCAGTGTCCGTCAACAAAGCGAGCAAACTGTGGTGCGACAGACGGGAGAACGTCGGTCAGCCTTGCAAAGAAGGACGCCCTGACATCCGCTACAACCCGGACGAGCCTTCAGGACACGACGTTCGGCCAAAGCAGCCAGTCTGCAAAGGACAAATATTGCCTGCTTCCGTTCACGCGAGGCCCCGGAGCAGCCACGGAGACAGAGCACAAGGTGGCCCTACGAGGCGGCTGCCCGGCCGGGGCAGCGTGGGAACGGTTTCTCGGCTGCAGGCTCCGTCTCACAACATGGAACGGTGCCGGGGACTGCACCACAGAGCGCGTGTAAGGACGCTACTGACCTGCACGCCGAAAACGGGCACAGTGGTCAAGCTGTAGGTTTTCTAGAAATCACAATTAAAAAAAAGAGAAACCTGTTCGCCGAGTGTCCAGCAGGCGGGGAAAGACCGCGTACGTGGAGGACACAGCACGCGTGCAACTCCCGCGGGCGCAAGGAGCCCAAGCAGCCCGTCCTCAGGGACATCAGCCTCAACATCCGCTGAAGGGCTGACGCTGACGCTCCAATGCTCTGGCCACCTGATGCGAGAAGTGACTCATCGGAAAAGACCCTGATGCTGGGAAAGGTTGAAGGCAGGATGAGAATAATACGGCATCACTGACTCGATGCACATGAGTCTGAGCAAGCTCCGGGAGCTGGGGATGGACGGGAGGCCTGGCGTGCTGCTGTCCACAGGATCACCAAGAGTTGGACACGCCTGACAAGCAACACAGACCACACAGAGGGTGCTGGCAGGCCCCAACCAGACAGCACTGGGCGCCACTGGCTGCCTCGGCCGGCCCTGAGGGCACGGGCGTGTCTCCGGTCGGAGCGCCCTCCAGCCCTCCACACTCTTGAGACCAGGTGTGTCTCGGAATCCAAAACGTTTCAGCCGGAGAAAACACTTATCTGCCACACATATGATGTCACAACCCTCCATGGGAGTCTAAAATCAACACCTCGAATCCAAACACCTCAGTATCTCACAACCAAAAGTATGATAAAAATAAAGAAGTCTCATCTCAGTTCAGGACAGGTTGCATGGTTTAACGAATTTGTGCCAAACTTTAGATTTAAAAACAAAAAAACAAGCTGGTAAAGCAGAAGAATCCAACTCCCCCTTCCTCGCAGAGATCAGCTGTCCAGACAGACTAGACAGCTGTCCTCCAGCAGAAAAGCTCTGCGGGGCCCCCGGAGGGCAGGGCCAATGCTTAGCAACACACTGGAACCCACAAAGCAAAGCCTCCCTGGTGGCTCAGAGGGCAAAGTGTCTGCCTGCAATGCAGGAGACCTGGGTTTGATCCCTGGGTAAGGAAGATCCCCTGGAGAAGGAAATGGCAACCCACTCCAATACTCTTGCCTGGAAAATCCCATGGACAGTGAAGCCTGGTAGACTACAGTCCATGGGATCGCAAAGAGTCGGACACGACTGAGTGACTTCACTTCATCTCACTTCCAAGTATCAGAGGTTTAGGGTTGAGAAGTATGAAACGGGCTTTGCAGGAGACACCCTGTGGAGGCTGAAGGCTGGGTGAGCACGGGGGGAGGGCAAGGGCACAGCCGTGCTCACCACGTTTTCCTATCCGGACAGTGACTCAGCGGCGGGGATGGGTGCTGGACACGACTCCGTGCCCCTCGCCTGTCTGGAGAGGCCGGCTCAGGCTGGTAAGCACCTTGCATCAGAAGAGAGGCTCCCTAACAGGGGGAAGCTGTCCCTCTGCAAGCAAGGCCCAGGGACAGGGGTCTGCTGCCCCATGAGCCCGGGCCTCATGGAGGGCTTCACACTCTGATTCATTAATAACTCAGCTTCCCCTGTGTTGGCTGACGCCACAGAGCAGACCAGGGGGCCTGTCAGCCCCAGCTGCACGTTGCCCAGAGCCTGGCAGACACCCCACACGTCCCCTGCGGGGCCCAGCTACGGGCCCACAGCCTCCAAAGGCCTTCGCTTCACTCGCGCTCGCGTCAGAGACCGTCCCAAGTCTCACTGCGTCATTTCAACCTGAGTCAATAAGCGAAACGAATAATAAAGAAAAAAGCCGCTGAAGCTTGGGAATCATCATTTCACCGTGTTTATCGGAGGTAAGTCTGGGCTCTCCCGGGTCCCGGGGGAGAGGGTGTCAGCCTGCACAGTGACCAGGCCAGGAGAAGCCCGCCCAGGGCCAGCTGCCAGGGGCTGAGAACGGCTCCTGGAGGACGCGGGAGACACAGGAGGCCTCCCGCAGGCAGGAGAGGCGGCGCCCAGGCCCAGCCTGCAGAAGAGGGCCGTGACTGGGACAGACGGCCGACGTGGGGAGAGAAGCTCCACGTGGTGGGCTTTTGAGGGTGTGGCCAGGAGGCCCTGAGCCAGGGGGACCCCAGTACTGGACGTTCTGGGCTCTGAGGCCTCCCTGAGGGGGCTCTTGGCTGCCCTGCCCCACCCACTGCCCAGGATTTTAAAGCTTGTGAAGAGTGAATGCCCATGAACCAAAGGGTCGCTGCCGTCCCTGGACACGCCTGCCCCAAGGCGCCAGCCACCACTGGGTCGCCCTCTCCATACCCTCCTTCCGGAGAACAGGCTGCGCTTACACCATAAAGAAACATTTTGGTCATTAGCTTCTAAAATCAAAAGACGAGAACTACGGCCGAGCCTTGAAGAGAAAAGGACCCAACGGAATGGAGCTGGAGCAAAGGGTCTCAGGCCCAGAGCCCTGTTCACCGCGGCAGCAGGGGGGCCGCCCCTCACCAGGGCAAGTCGGAGCGGAGGCAGCCACTCTGCCCAATGTGCCCGGGGCTGGGCAAGCCTCGCGCAGGAGACTGAGAAACTCAGGGGGTCACAGCACCCACAGGGAGGGTCAGGGGTCGGGGGCCGAGGCCCGCGGGATGAGTTGGCGTGAGCAGGAGGCGGCTGGCCCGGTAAGCGAGTGAACGGGGCTGTGTGAATGACGTGCACACAAGTGCTGACCGCCCACGATGGTGCTCACGGGCGTGCCCAGAGGAGCCGGGGCGCGAGCGGGCTTCCTGACGGTGTTACAAGAACTCTGCATGGGGCTGAGATGAAGGCATAAAGCTTCGTCAGGTCTTGAAAAACGGTGGTGGTTAGAGAGGCAGCGAAAGCAGATGTGGCCCGGTGGGAACAGGCATCCAGCTTTTTGTAATACTCTTCTTCTCAGCATTTCCATGGGCCTGAATGTTCTTTACAATGAAATGATGGGGAGCCAGAGTAAAGTAGAAAGGAAATCTGTACACACCAAGATGCCGTAACTTACTGCTGGAAAATTCATTCTGGAAAACAGTATTGTAA
Organism: Procapra przewalskii; assembly: GCA_006410515.1. Taxonomy (NCBI): domain Eukaryota; kingdom Metazoa; phylum Chordata; class Mammalia; order Artiodactyla; family Bovidae; genus Procapra; species Procapra przewalskii. The sequence goes on along the minus strand of SJYF01000528.1, from coordinate 183,725 downwards.
GCAGGGCCAAGGATACTACCTTTAAAACAAAACAAGAGCAGAGAACGCGCGCCTACTGACCGGAAGTAGTCGCAGGAGGCAGCCAGCAGGATGCGGTGGGCCTCGAGCTGCTTCCCCTCCACCACCAGGACCACGTCGAAGAGGATGCCGCTGTCCCGCAGGGCCAGCAGCCCCCGGAGCAGCGCCTGGGAGTGCTGGGCGCTCCGGTAGGTGTTGCTGACGCAGTGTGGGTGGGAGGGCTGCGTGGGCAACTTGCAGAGCCGGGCGAACTCCTGCTCTTCCGCCATCCTGACCACCGCTCCCAACCTCAGCTCCGCGGCTGTCAGCTGGCAAGACACGGGCGGGCGAGCGGTGAGCCCGGGGGGCCGTGCAGGGGCCGCACTGCTGGCCGCACTGCTCTGGGGCCTCCCTCACGCTCACCTGTGCTTTCCCCGGAGGTTCAAGCCTCTAGCCCCCTCTTCCCTCCCATCACAGTCCAGACGTGGGGCCTCCTTCCTCCCGACCTGTGTTCCTTCACAATTAAGACCCTCCTTCCCAGTTCATCTCCTTTAGCATCGCTGTGAGACAGAAGGTTCTAGAGATGGACCAACCCATGGGAACCCAGCCGGTAGACCCCCTGTGTGGTGAACCTCAGCGTGAGGCCCCTCAGCCAAGGAAAGGGGACTAAAGACAGCCAGTCCCTCGGGGCAATCTAAAATCCCTACAGGAGAAACAAGGACCAGCGCAGACCAGCTCTCAAGGGCTCCTCCTCTCCCCTATTGCGAAAGAACACCGGGTTCCCAAAGCAGGAACAGATGCAAAAGGAAAAAAAAAGACGCCAGGGGCCTCCTAGGAGACCCCGTGATTAGAGCTCCACGCTTCCACTGCAAGGAGGCTGGGACAGATCCCTGCTTGGGAAACGAAGATCCTGAATACTGAGCCAACCAGAAGGGACTAGGGACAGCCTGCTGCTTCAGTCGAGGGGCAGCCAGTCCATCCCACACCAAGCTGGGGGGTCAGGCTGTGCGTGCTCCAGGCCACGGGACCGCCAGCCAGCGGGCCACGTGCCACAGGCCACGAAACCAGCCTTCCCCACATCACGTTCCTCCACGATCCCCTCCCCTAACGTGCCGCTTTTCAACCCCCCTACCGGTCCTTTGAAGGAAAAAATGAGAAAGAGAGTCTACTATAAACAAAAAGAGTATATGATGAAACTTAAATTTTCTTCCCACTTACACCTCCAACCAGACTGTCTCTCAGAGGAGAGTGTTTTACTTCCCCTCACCCTTCCAGGCAGCATCGAAATTCCCCCTTTAAGTAGATGTCACACCTTGACCTCATATCCCTCCCACAGTCCATTGTAAGGGTCACCCTATTTTATTTAACCAGTCCCTTTCAGAGAGACGTTTGGGTTTCCTCCAATTGTTTGCTGTTGCTAACAGTTCTGGACTGGAAATCAGAGATGTCCAATGTGTGCGGCAGCTAAATGAGGAACACTTACTGGATACCGAGCTGCTGGGTTGTCTTAACCTGACTGTGTAGTGGCCTTTCAATAGAAAATGCCTTCCATAGAGGGTGTACCAACTTATTCTCCCACCACCAAAGTGAGAGGACCAGATTCCAACCAGGGTGGAGGACACCAACAGCGCTTCTTTTCAATCTTTGCTGACTTAACAGATTAAGAAACAGCACTTCACAGTGTAACTTTGCTTTGGTAGCTGACGAAACTTCAAACGCTAAGGAAGCGGACTGCTGCGCATCCAACAGGACTGCCTTCCCACGCCTGTTTTTCTGACACAAAGCTCGTTTACCCTGGGAGCTCACTTTCTGGCACCTTCAGCGAGCCCTTCCTTAGACTCGGGATACCCTCAACCCTTACCGATCCCAGGCATCACAAGCAAGGCCCTGCGCGCAGTCATGCGCGGCTCAGAGCTACCGAGGGAGGAGAAAGGAGGCTTCACGCCTCGAGCAGGTACAAACTCAAGGACGCTAACATGCATTTCCGTGAACTCGTGGATGACAGGGTCGGAACATCTCGGAAGCAATGTCCGACGACACCCTTTACGGAGGAGGCACC
>SJYF01000528.1:59236-70323 GCA_006410515.1 Procapra przewalskii | reverse complement strand
CAGCCCACCAGCATTCCGCTGGAGCAGACTCCCTCCTTGATCCTGCCACCCCCAGCGCTGGGGCTCTGGACCCTCCAAAGTCAGGCTGGCCCTGGTGAGCCAGGGTGCAGGGCTGGCCGAGTGGCTGGCGTGGGGCGGCCGGGAGGGCCTGTGAGTTGGCAAGAGGCCCTGCTGGCTGTTCTGAGCCTCTGGTTGCAGACAGTGTCCCAAAGGAGCAAGCAGTCTGCGGGGCACCACCTGCAGCCCGCCAGCACCCGGCACCCCCAGGCCCCTCAGATGCCAACAGCTGCCGCTTCTAGCCGAGGGCCACCTGTGCCAGGCCAGGACCCCTACCCTGATGTCAGTGAGATGATGCCAATGAGAGGCACGGTGTCCTGAGTGCCCACACCATGGCCAGGCCCATGTCCCTTCCTGACAGGCATGTTTGTTCCTGGGACGGAGGGGGGCTTTGTCCTGCCCCTCCCACTTCTTTGAAAGTGAAAACATGGGTGTGACGGTATTCACTCCTTCGTGGAAGAATGGTGATGATCCCTCCGAGGAAAGCCAAGCCAGAACAGGTAGCCACTTCCCCTGGTACTGGTTTTCAGGCTCCTACATGGCTTGTGGAATTAGGGTTTCAGTGGGCTCCAGACAGGATGGTGGGCTCCCGGCAAGCTGATACCACTCGGGACACTGCCTCGGCCAGCCCCTTGCTCCCTTCTGTTATTTGGCTGCATTTTTTTTTAAATGATAATGGTAGCAATTGTTATTTTTATTTACTTTTGGCTGTGCCTTGCAGCGTGGAGATCTTGGTTCCCAACCACAGATCAAACCTCCAGGCCCCTGCTTTGGGAGCACAGTCTTAACCGCTGCATCACCAGGGAAGTCCGGGGCTGATAGTGCCTTAAGGAGCTTCTCAGATGGGCCCCCGCTTCCTGCAGGAAACATGTCCACCTTAACCTGCTCTTTGTGGCCAGAACTGAGCAGGTATTCTTTGTTCTGAAGTGCTTCCACAGAAACGCAGAAAAATGCATTTCAAGCCCAGAGGGCTGGGCAGTTTTATAGCAGGAGGTCCCGAGAGGCTTTACTGATGACGCTGAGAGAGTTGGTGCACGTGCTTCAGGGCACTGACTTTTTCTGTGCCCGGAGAAGTGCTCTTACCGTAGGCACTAACACTCAGTGGGTAGTCAAGGCCACGCTTGACTGACACGGTAAACTGTAGGCTGCCAAGGATATGGCAGGGACCTCTGTGAACAGAGGCGCCCCATGAGACGCAGCAAGAATATAGTGCCAGCAAACGAAGGAAGAAGAGGGAGCATTTCCTAATTCATTGCACAAGGCCAGGACTGCCCTGATACCAAACCCAACAAAGCGCCACAAGAGAAGCCCAGCCCAGCATCGCTTGGGAATGCAGACGGGGCTTCCCTGCTGTCTGGTGGTTGGGACTCTGAGCTTCCACTGCAGGGGCACAGGTTCAATCCCTGGTCGGGGAACTAAGGTCCTGTGGCCAAAAAAAAAAAAAGGAGAAAATATAGACACAAAATTGATCAAGAAAATACTAGCACATCAAATCCAGGAATGCATAGAAAAGGAGTGAGGCTTATCCCAGGAGTGCAAGACTGATTTAATGTGTGAGATCAGTCCCTGTAGTGCACTATGCTAATAAAGGACGAAACCACATGACCACCTAAAAAACAAAAGAATGTTCGAGGAACTAGGACTCGAAGGACTGGCCTCAACCTGATGAAGACCATCTGTGAAAATCCCTGGGCTCCTGTGTGCAGTGGTGAAAGACTGAAAGCCTCCCCTTCCTGGCAGGAGCATAAAGATGTCCACTCTCGCCTCTCGTTTTCACCATCTTACTGGAGGGTCTAATCATGGCAGTTCGGTGAGGAAATGACATAAAAGGAATCCAGGCAGGAAGGAGGAAAACTGTGTCGACACAGATGACGTGACTCTATGTACTAGAAAATCCCAAAGAACACACATACACGTTGCTATGCCCAAGTCGCGAAATCTTCCAGTGGCCACCAGGCAGCCGGTATCCGATGCAAAAGCAAGAGAGTTTCTATCACCAAGCGCGAGCCGGGGCTCCCACCGGCACCGACGCAGCAGCTAAGGAGAGGAGCCCCGAGTTGTGGGTTACACTGCTTATATAGGGAATATTCAGGTAAAAGGGTAACAAAGGGGTGTTCAGGCTGAAGGACTACTGATTGGTTACCCTCTTCTATAGGGTTGTGTGGATTTCTGATTGGGTTATTTTACTTCCAAGGTAAATCATTACTTCCAAGGTAAATCACAAATGTAAATCATTACTTCCAAGGTACATCACAAATGTAAATCATTACTTCCAAGGTAAATCACAAATTCTTGAATGTAAAGTCAGGAGGTTTAACCTAAGGGCTGACTGGCTCGTGCACAATGGGGCAAGTTTAGGCAATATCCAAAGTCTAAGTCTGTTGGCCGGAACCTTTGCAGAATGGAGTTCTTTTACAAGATTCAATAGCTGAGGCTCTTCAACATAAAAGTGAAGGTGAAGTCGCTCAGTCGTGTCCGACTCTTTGCGACCCTATGGACTGTAGCCCACCAGGCTCCTCAGTCCATGGAATTTTCCAGGCAAGAGTGCTGGAGTGGGTTGCCATTTCCTTCTCCAGATGCACATAAATATTAGAACTTAATAAGTAAGTTCAGCAAAAGTACAGGATAGAAGATGTCTGTTAAAAAAAAATCAATTGCATTACTACACACTAGCAATGAGCTATCCAGAAATGAAATTAAGAAAACAATTCTACTTACATAGCACCAGAAGGAATAAGTTTATTTATAAACATGCTCAGAATAAATTTAACAGAAGGAACGCAAGACTTATACATGGAAATCTAGTAAACATCATTGAAACGAAGAAGGCCTAAGTAAGTGGAAGGACAGCCCACGCTCATGGCCTTAAGGCGCTCAAGACGGCTGCGCTCCCCAGACCGGCCTGCAGATGCACTGGGGTCCCTAGTCAGAGCCCAGCTGCCTATTGTGCAGAAATCATCCAGCTGATCCTAAAATTCATATGGAGATGCAGGGGCCCAGAAGAGCCAACACAGTGTGGAAAAAGAACAGGGTTTGAGGACTCATGCTCCCTTTTTTTCTAAGCTAAATATAACGCTACCTCATCAGGACTGTGTTACTGACCTCAGGATAGGCATGTTTTTTAAGTTATCCACTGATCTTTTTACTAGCTCCAAATGACGTTTTCTAAAACATCATATAGTTGTAACCATACAGTATGGTTGGCTTCTTTTCAGATTGGCTTTTTTCACTTAGTAATATGTGTTTAAAGGTCTTGTGTCTTTTTTGGGGGGTGCCTAACGTCTTTTCGTGGCTTGATCGCCCATTTCTTTGAAGTGCTGCGTTGCATTGCTTGTCTGGATGTACAAGTTTATCCATTCACCTACTGAAGAACATTTTGGTTGCTTCCAAGTTTTGCTAAGTATGAATAAAGCTGCTGTAAACATCTGCGTGCAGCTTTTTCTGCAGACGTTAAGTTTTCAGCTCTTTTGGGTAAGTATCAAGGAGTGTGGTTGCTCAATCGTGAGATGAGAGTACGTTTGGTTTTATGAAGAATCGCAAGACTGCCTTCCAGAGCGGCCACTCTCTCTGCGTCCCCAGCAGCACAGAACGGGAGCGCCTGGACCCCACACCGCCACGAGCACGTGGTGGCGTAAGCACCTCGGATTTCGGCTGTCCTAGTAAGTGTGTCATGGTTCAGATGAGGAAGAATCTGCCCACGAGGCAGGAGACGCGGGTTGGGAAGATCCCCTGGAGGACGGAATGGCTATCCACTCCAGCATTCTTGCCTGGAGGGTTCCACGGACAGAGGAGCCCGGCGGGCTGCAGTCCACGGGGTCGCACAGAGTTGGACACACCTGAGTGGCTAACAGACACGCAGTAAGGGTTCGTGGTGCCTCCCTGTTGTTTTAATTTGCAGTGCCTGCAGGACATGATGTAGAGCATCTTGGCATTATTTGCCATCTGTGTATCTTCTTTGGTGAGGTGTCTGTTCAGATCTTTTGCCCATTTTAAATTGGGTTGTTGGCTTCTTATTGTTGCGTTTTAAGGGTTCTTGGCATATTTTGGGCAACAGTCCATTATGTCTTTTGCAGATACTTCCTCCTATTCTGTGGCTTGTCTTCTCATTCTCCTGATGGCCAGTCGACTTTTGACGAGGGTGCCAAAACGACTCAATAGGGCAAAGAATAGTCTGGAACAACTGGATATCCTCACGTGGATAAATGAAGTTGAACCTGTATCTCACACAAGATACAAAACTTAACTCAAAATGGGCCCAAGACCTAAATGTAAGAGCTGAAATGTGAAACATGCTTTGTTAAATTTTTCTGAAGTGGAGCGCTGAAGGTGCTGGGTGATCAACCTGCGATCAGCAAGAGACCATGACGGAGTGGAGAGAGAAGTCCGATCCTCACGGGTCCTGGAGGCGGTACTCAGCACACTGCCGGGCCTCACCGGGCAGCTGAGGCACAGTGTGGGCAGAGCGCACGGCAGGACCTGCGGGATGCTCTTCCTGGGGTCTGCAGGTGGAGGGTGGTGCTGGTGGCTAAAAAAGAAAGAGAGAAAGAAAAAACCTGCTTGTCATGCAGGAGGCATGAGACAGGGGTTTGATCCCTAGGTCGGAAAGATCCCCTGGAAGAGGGCATGGCAATCCATTCGCGTATTCTTGCCGGGAGAATCCCATGGACAGAGGAGCCTGGCGGGCTACAGTCCGTGGGGTCGCAGAGTTGGACACGACTGGAGTAAGTTAGCACGCGGGTGGAGGGCTTTGGGCTTTCCAGGCTGGGTCTGGATTGATCGGTCCAAAGCAGAAAGACTGGGGCTTTGGCAAGCGTAACTGAGGATCGCACGGGGTGGGGGTGGGGGGNNNNGGGGGGGGGGGGGGGGGGGGGGTCTGTTCCTGGGAGGTAGGAGAGAATGCTTATCAGGAGGAGTTCTTATCAGAAATTCGGATTACTCAGCTGTGAGTCTGTTATCTGGGGCATGCCTTCTTGAGGTGGGCTGATATCTGTCCAAGACCCCTGCAGGCTGCATGACCCTACAAAACGGAGGCACAAGACGACAGGGTTATAAACGCTCAACAAACTTTTACAGGAAAACAGATGAGTAACTCTTCATGAATGTGGATTAGGTGGTGATTTTGTACAGACTGGTCCCTGAAGGAGGTATAGGAAGACCCTGAAGGAAGAGAACCCAATATACTTTCTTAACATAACCGGATTAACTGGAACCTGAGGAATGGTGGTGTTCACACTGCTGACCCTCATGATCCTATCAACCAGGGTCTGGACTTTCTCCGCCTTTGCCAGCATTCTATGCTGGACTCCTGCTCAAGCCCCTTTGTGAATACTCATGTGCCCTTCGCTTACGTCTGCCTCGACTCTGCTGGTGGGGGAGACACCGCTCTGGGAGATGGCCTTGGAGCCGCCCTCACTCGCTGCAAGCAGCAGGGCCTTCCTTCCCTAGCTCTTTGACTCGGTTACATCTTTCAGTTAGACACCCACCAAGGGGCCACCTGATGTGAACAGCCGACTCATTGGAAAAGACTCTGATGCTGGGAAGGATTGAAGGCAGAAGGAGAAGAGGGTGACAGGGAATGAGCTGGTTGGATGGCGTCACCGACTCAGTGGGCATGAACCTGGGCAAACTCTAGGACCTGGAGAGGGGCAGGGGGGCCTGGCGTGCTGCGGGCCCGGGGTCAGACACAGCTTGGTGACTGAACAGTAACAAGGGGCCAATGGAGCCTCCAGGGAGCGGTTTCCCCAGTGTGGCACCAGAAGTTCAAGCGATCGCAGAGAAACGTGAGAGCTGAAATTCATCAGAGTTAAAAGCCTTTGTGTTCACAGGATATCATCAAAAACAACAACATTTTAAATAAAAAGAGTAAAAGATAAATAAATATACAAACGCTATCAAGAAAGTGGAGAGGGAATTCTTTGGCAGCCCGGTCATTAGGACCTGGTGCTTTCACTGTGTGGTGGGGGCTCACTCCCTGGTAAGAGAACTAAGACCCTGCCAGTGGGCAGCACGCCCCTCCCAGAAAGTGAAAAGATAGAAATCCACAAGATGGGCAAGAGTTTTGCAAATCCTATATCCGATAAGGAGATCGTATCCAGAATATGCAAAGAGCTTTCACAACTCAACAACTCAACTGAGAAACATGCAAAGAATCTGAATAGACATTCCCTTCTTTTTTATTTCAAACTTATTTGGCTGCTCTGGGTCTTTGTCGTGACCCGAGGGATCTGCACCGCGGCTTGCAGGATCTTTACTTGGGGCCTGTGAACTCTTAGCTGCAGCCTGTGATATCTAGCTCCCCGAGCAGGGGTCCAACCTGCGCCCCCGCATCAGGAGCACCGAGTCTTAAGCACTGGACCACCAGGAAAGTCCCAAAACATTTCTTCAGAGAAGATACACAGATGTCCCACAAGCCCGTGGAAACACTCTCAACATCATTCGTTATCAGGGAAAGGCAAACCGCAGCGCGCAGTCCCCCTTGGACGGCTGCCGTCAAAAGTCAGGCGATAGTGTTGAAGGTCATGCAGGCGACTGGGACCCGCGTGCACTGCTGGTGGGAATCGTAAGCTGGTGCAAACGCTTTGGAAAACCACTGGCCAATTCCTTAAAGTGCTAAACATGAAGTTACTGAGTTGTAGCCACGTGTTCCGGGAAACAAACTCACTCAGACAGACAATGCAGAGTGGAGTGCAGTTTATTACACCGGCAGGCCCAAGGCAGTCTCCAAGGACCCCGACCAGTTTGTACATGCCCAAACCCACCTCCCCAAGTTCCCTGAAACTAGTTTGAACAAAGGAAAAGATACAATTAAACTTAACCCGTGATTCGAATGCCTTAAGCCTAGGTAGTTAACAGTGGACAATTATCACTAGGCCTGTGGTCACACTCCAATAAACATAATAGAATCTATGATTCTATTCGGTCACAAATTGGGGCATTCCTTTAGGTGGAGAGTTTAGGTACGAGCCCTGGGGCTATTCATTCTGGGGGGGGAGCTGGTTTTCCAGTTGGTATGTCATTTCCATAGATTCTGGGCATATAGTCCAAAGTCCACAGTCCGGCCCAAGATGGAGTCCTGCTTTCAAGATGGAGCCTGTTCTGTTTCCTCCTTCAATTGTATGATCCAGACATAGCTCAGTTGGTAAAGAATCTGCCTGCAATGCATGCAACCTCCGTTTGATCCCTGGGTCGGGAAGATCTGCTGGAGAAGGGATAGGCTACCCACTCCAGTATTCTTGGGCTTCCCTGGTGGCTCAGCTGGTAAAGAATCCGCCAGCAATGCAGGAGATCTGGGGTTGATGCCTGGGTTGGGAAGGTCCCATGGGGAGATGAAAAGCTGCCCGTTCCAGTCTCCTGGCCTGGAGAATTATATGGGCTGTATAGTCCATGGGGTCGCAAAGAGTGGGGCACGACTGCGCGGCTTTCACTGTCACTGAGACATCCTGCTCCCACATGTACACCCACGAATGAAAACGTGCATCCATGCAAAGACTTGCAGGTAAGTTTTCACAGCAGCATTACTCAGAAGTGCCCAAAAGCAGAAGCAGTACAAACATCCAACTGACGACGGATCAATAAAATACGAGATATCCATACAATGGAATATGACTTTTCTATAAGGATTGAGTAATTGGTGGGGCTTCCGCAGTGGTCCAGTGGCTAAGACTCCCTGCTCCCAGCGCAGGGGGAGTGGGTTCAGTCCCTGGCTGGGAAACCAGAATCATTTGTGTTGTGAGGTGTGGCCAAAAAAAAAGAAGTGGTGATACCACATAGATAAATCTTGAAAGCATTATGCTAAGTGAAAAGAAGCAGTTACAAAAGAACACATATTTATCATTTTATTTATATGACTAGGCAAATCCATAGAGATGGAGAGTAGATTAATGATTTCTATGGGGGTTTGGGGGTAGGGGGTGGGAAGTGACTGCTTCCCAGGTACAGCATTTCTTTTTGAGGTGATTAAAATGTTCTGAAATTAGATAGTGGCGACGGTTGCACAGTTCCGTGGATATAAAAAAAATGGAACTGTACATTTTAAGCTGGGGAGTATTATTTATTCATTCACTAAGTCGTGTCTGACTCTTTGCAACCCCATGGACTGCAGCACGCCAGGCTTCCCTGTCCTTCACCAACTCCTGGAGCTTGCTCAAACTCATCTCCATTGATTTGGTGATGCTATCCAACCAGCTCATCCTCTGTTGCTCCCTTCTCCTCCTGCCTTCCATCTTCCCCAGCATCAGGGTCTTTTCCAGTGAGCTGGCTCTTCACATCCGGTGGCCAAAATATCGGCGCTTCAGCTTCAGCATCAGCCCTTCCAATGATCATTCCAGGCTGATCTCCTTCAGGACCGACTGGCTTGATCTTCTTGCAGTCCAAGGGACTCTCAAGACTCTTCAGTTCTTTGGTGCTCCACCTTCTTTATGGTCCACTTCTCGAATCTGTACATAACTACTGGAAAAACCATAGTTTTGACTAAATGGACTTCTGTCGACAAAGTGATGAGCCTGCATTTTAATACACTGTCTAGGTTTGTCAGAGCTCTTCTTCCAAGGGGCAAGAATCTTTTAAGTTCATGGCTGCAGTCAGTTTTAAGCCAGCTTTTTCACTCTCCTCCGTCACCCTCATCCAGAGGCTCTTGAGTTCCTCTTTGCTCTCTGCCATTAGAGTGGTGTTATCTGCATATCTGAGGTTGTTGATATTTCTCTTGGCAGTCTCCGTTTCCGCTTGTGATTTATCCAGCCCAGCATTTCGAATGGTGAACTCTGCATATATTATGGTATGTAAATAAAGTTGTTATAAAAATAAAAGATAAAGCATCCGTTGTTTGTAAGAAAGAACTCCAGGGACAGGAAGGGCTGAGTGGCCAGAGAACCAGATGAAGCCTCTGGCTGCTCAACAGAGATGTTCCCCTGGTAAACAGTGGGACAAAGGAGTTGAGGCCAAAGAAATCTCACATTTTCCCATGGCATTGCTATCTTTTTCTCCACTTTTGTCTGTCTGCTGCAGCTTCTGTCCTCTCTTTTCTAATGCTGGCCACCCTGAGTCTGCTATTCTCCCCTGGGCCACATTCAGCCCAGAGTCCACCATTCAAAGCCCATCAACGTGTTGTGCCATGATCTTGTGATCTCGCTCCAAACTGGCCCTCGTGCCTCCTCCCGATGAACTGGTTTCCCAGCTCTTCCTTCTTCATTTCTGTTTTCCCTTTGGGGCTGAGCCTCGAGGCTTGCACAATCTTCGTTTTCCATCAGGGAAGTCCCTCTTCCTTGTTTCTGTCCCCTGCCATTGGCACTGGCACCTGTTCCAGCCCTTACTAGGAATGATCACTCTCCCCCATTTCCAGTTAGCCCCTCTGCCCACAGCTGGCCCAAGTTCCTTGCACCAATCCTGTTGGACCTCCCTGAAGAGGAGGGCTTCTGGTTTTCTCTGGCTAGCTGCCCCACCCTTCTAACCCCCAAGCCACAGTCTCTGAAATCTTTCAAAGCAAGGGAGAAATGGAGCTGAAATTAGTCACACTGAATCCATGGTGGTGATGAGTGTGGCTCAAACCCAGATCATTTGGTCTGCCACTGTGAACATTACCCCAGCCTCTATTGACCTAGCAGTGGTAAGGCAGGGTAAGAAATCTGCATTTTTCACCTACTTTTCAAAAATTTTGGCCACCAGGTCTTCCTTGTAGCACGCTGGCTCTTCAGTTGTGGGGAGAGGGCTCAGTAGTGGCCCTGCAGCCTGTGGGATCTTAATTCCCTGACCAGGGACCTACCTTGGATCCCCTGCATTGGAAGGTGGATTCGTAACCACTGGACCATCAAGGAAGTTCCTCATGTATGCTTTTAACCTTGTTTACTTTTTGTGTGCTCAGTCATGTCTGACTCTTTGCTACCCTTTGGATTGTAGACCACAGGGCCCCTCTGTCCATGGGATTTCCCAGGCAAGAATACTGGAATGGGTTGTCATTTCCTTCTCCAGAGGATCTTCCCCACCCAGAGATCAAATCATCTCCTGCATCTCCTGCATTGGCAGGTGGATTTTTTGCCACTGCAACACCTGGCTTCAGTTCAGTTCAATCAGTCAGTCATGTCCAACTCTTTGCGACCCCATGAATTGCAGCACGCCAGGCCGCCCTGTCCATCACCATCTCCTGGAGTTCACTCAAACTCATGTCCATTGAGTCGGTGATGCCATCCAGCTATCTCATACTCTGACATCCCCTTCTCCTCCTGCCCCCAATCCCTCCCAGCATCAGAGTCTTTTCCAATGAGTCAACTCTTCACATGAGATGGCCAAAGTATTGGAGTTTCAGCTTTAGCATCATTCCTTCCAAAGAACACCCAGGACTGATCTCTTTCAGAATGGGCTGGTTGGATCTCCTTGCAGTCCAAGGGACTCTCAAGAGTCTTCTCCAACACCCCAGTTCAAAAGCATCAATCCTTCGGCCCTCAGCTTTCTTCACAGTCCAACTCTCACATCCATATATGACCACTGGATAAACCATAGCCTTGACTAGACGACCTTTGTTGACAAAGTAATGTCTCTGCTTTTGAATATGCTATCTAGGTTGGTCATCACTTTCCTTCCAAGGAGTAACCATCTTTTAATTTCATGGCTGCAATCAACACCTGGCTTATAATTTATGCCTATAGATTATTATATATAATTTATATTTACTTATATTCGCTTAACTTAACTCCCTTTTGGACCTGCCTTCTCAAAGATTTCAGCTCATTCCGGTTGTGCTTAAAAGAGCCGAGAAGGGGCTCTTTTCTGTCTGGTAAACACAGATTCTCCCACGCACCAGCAGCAGGAATTGGGGATTTGGGGAGAGTGGTGAACTGAGGGTATCCAGCCCCCCCTTCCAGGAACCTGGGAAATTCCATGTGTCCTTTGGCCAAGGTCTGTGGGTGGGGTAGTTCTCCGGCCTCGTGCAATCACCACCTGTGAGGTCTCCTCTCCCACCTTCCCAGTAAAAAAAGGCCAAGCTAACCCACCTCTGCTGGCAGCGTATACCCGCCCCCACTGGGAGGTACCCAGGCCCA
>SJYF01000528.1:14945-27148 GCA_006410515.1 Procapra przewalskii | reverse complement strand
CTCTATGACAGGGTCTCTTTCCCAACTGTCCTTGCACGTGGAGAACTGCCCTGTGAATCATGGTGCAGCCCGGTTGCTTGTCATGTCCCCTCCTCCAGGAAGCCCTCCCGGGGCAGTCTTTCTCCCCTAGCCTGGAGGTGCTGTTCCTGCTCTGGGGCCTTCCCAGAGTTTCCAGGTGCTGACCATCCAGCCTGTGCTGTGATCGGGTAGGGCTGGGGCTCAGTGAACCTGTCACTCAGACCAGTGGGCCTCCGACCCTTATCTCCTGGGCCGGCTGGCGTTGAGCCCTCTTACTTGCCATCTCCCCCGTTTCTGGGCCTCCGTCCCCGCCGGCCGGGGTGCCAGGATGACCAGCCTTCGAGGCAGTCTCTTTCTGTCACGGGCAAACACCCGGGGAGCAGGCATATCTCCCCACGCCTTACAGGTGGGGGAGCTCGGGAGGCACCCGAGGGCAGGGGCAGGGCCTGCGGGGCCCACTCCTGAAGGCAGGTGTGGGGCCGGGGGCTGCGGGGGCTCACTTGGGCCCACCGCTCCCTGCTCCTGCAGCAGGAGGGGCCCCCCGACACGGGCAGACGGTGCCGCTTGGCGGGGTGCCCTGGGCCTCCACCCAGCCGGCCCCACTGCGCCCTCTGCTGACCTTGTCGCCCTGTCCCTGTGCCCCCCGCCCCCCGAGCCGGGAAGACACTGTGCCCCTGGGAGAGCCGTGGTTGTGGCATCGGGCATCGTGGCTGCTCTTGGCTCTTCCCGGCAGCCCAAGGAGGGACGTTCTCTGGGTCGTCTCCATGTTACAGATATGAGAGCCGGGGCTCAGGGGGCTTGGGGGTCCCCCAGAGCCACGCTGCTGGTGAGGGGCGGGGCCTGGCCGGGCTGGCAGCTCAGAGCAGGGGAATGGGGGCATGTCCAGGGTAGGGCTCCCGTCCTGGTCTGTGAGCTTTGAGTCAGTGAGCCCTTTGTTCCCCGGGTCCCCAGGAATCGGGGGTGGGGGGTACCTGCAGTGCCCTCCAGCGGGGCTCTTCCAGGACAGCAGACAGGTGCAGCCTGGGACACGGCGACACAGCAGTGCGGCGGTGCTCAGGGTGGGGCCGGGGGCTGCAAGGAGGCTGAGGACGGGGTGCGGGGTGGGGGAATGCCCTGATGTGGGGCAGCGACTACATCCTTGTGGAGCAGAAGCGGAGACGGAAGGCAGGCGGCGGCCTCCCGAGGTCCCCGGCTTAGAGGTGGTGCACGTGGACATGGGGGTCCTCGGGCCGCCCGAGGCCCTCACCTTGCCCCAAGAGGAGATCCGTCCCGGTGGCTTGGACGGCACCCGATGAGGCCCCAGCAGCGAGGGAGGGCCGCCCAGCAGACAGCTCAGAGTCCACAGCGAGCCGCGGTGAGGGGGAGCCGTGAGGGCGAGGGGCCTGTCCCCTCCTCCCCACCTGGCTTCACCAAGCCGGCTGCGAGGTGAGGGCACGGCGCCCCCTGGAGGCCGACCCGAGCCCCGCGCCGCCCTCCCCGGGCCTTGGGTTCTTGCCCGGGCCTAAGGCGGGTTTCCGAAGGGGAGACCTCCATGCGCCCTCCTGGCCCCCGGGAATGTGGAGAGGGGGCTTTTACAGCACAGCCAACGTCTGAGCTGCGGCGGCTGTGAGAGGGACGAGATGCGGGCGGGCCTGGCGCCCCCGGCTACCTGTTCTTAGGAGGCAGGGGCTTGGGGGTCCCCATTCTGAGCCCTTGGCTTGCTCGGGTCGCTGCAGGCCGGCCTCCCTGCCCGCATCGCTGGTTGACCCACACAGCCGTGTCCCAGAGCCCCCAGTGCCCTTGGGGCTCCCGCGCCCCCGCCCCGGCGCTCCCCGAGCTGCTGGCGTGCCGAGCACCCTGTCCTGTCTCCAGGCTCCGTGATGACCAGTTGTGATTCCAGTCCCCATGGAATTTTGTTTTTTCCTTTCTGTCTTCAAAGATGTTTTCTATTTGTAAATTAATTTCAAAAGAAGAAAAAAAAAAACCCCTCCAACAAACAAAACAAGAACCCCGGCAGCAACTTCCGCGCCTGAGAGGCTCAGGACTAGTGAGCGGCTGCAGCTCACGCAGGCGCTCAGGCGCGGCCGGCCCCCCGCGGCCCCGCACCGCAGCACGCCAGGCCGCCCTGTCCACCACCAGCTCCCGGAGCTCACTCAGACTCACGTCCACCGAGTCTGTGATGCCGTCCAGCCATCTCATCCTCTGTCATCCCCTTCTCCTCCCACTTTCAGTCTTTCCCAGCATCAGGGTCTTTCCCAAGGAGTCAGCTCTTCCCATCAGGTGGCCAAAGTACTGGAGTTTCAGCTTCAGCATCAGTCCTTCCAAGGACTATCCAGGGTTGATCTCCTTCAGAGTGGACTGGTTGGATCTCCTTGCACTCCAAGGGAGTCTCAAGAGTCTTCTCCAACACCACAGTTCAAAAGCATCAGTTCTTTGGCACTCAGCTTTTTTATAGTCCAACTCTCACATCCATACATGACCACTGGAAAAACCATAGCCTTGACTAGACGGACCTCTGTCAGCAAAGTAATGTCTCTGCTTTTTACCATGCTATCTAGGTTGGTCATAACTTTTCTTCCAAGGAGCAACCATCTTTTAATTTCATGGCTGTAGTCACCATCTGCTGTTGAGTTTGGAGCCCCCCAAATAAAGTCTGTCACTGTTTCCCCATCTATTTGCCGTGAAATGATGGGACCAGATGCCATGATCTTAGTTTTCTGAATATATAGAATATTTATTGTTCAGTGGTTAAGTCAGGTGTCTACAGATTTGTAAAATGTGTTTTCGCATAGATCGCTGGAGAAACTGTAAATTGAGGCAACCCTTACACTCCGCTCAGAGGAACCCGCTTCAGTGCGTCTGAGAGCTGGGGACTGGACAGGCCCTGCACACCCACCCGAGATGGTGGGGGCCCCAGTGCCAGCATGTCCACCTCGTGGGCCACGACACAGCGACAGAACAGAGGCATGCTCTGACGCATGACCTCTGATAGAAGAGTCAGCGACCCACGCTGTCTCTCTGTAGGGAAAACACAGGAAAAGTTTCCCTGTACATTGTGCAACTCCGGAGAGATTCGTAATAAACAGGCAACAGGGAGATGGCGTGTGCAGTCCCCGGGGCGGGGGCCCCCTGGTGACCTCAGTGCCAAAGCCCAGCTCCACCAGCTCCTCCCGGGCAGACCACGTCTCCAAGCACTGGCCTCGGGTGCTGGGCAGCGCTGGGTGCCCACCAGTCTTGGACCTGAGCTTCAACACTGGGTTTTCCACTGTTTCCGTGCCGGGAGGCAGGGGCACAGTCTGCCTTGGGCTCCAAGACAGGAGCCTGGGGCGCTGGTCCGATGGTGTCCCCTGGGCAGCAGGCATGGGTGAGGATGCCCCGATTTCTGCAGCCCCCATTTGGACACAGGCCTCACCCTCCTGCTGGGGAGCCTCAAGTGGGGCCAGGATTTAGAGCCACTGTGGGGTGGCAGGACCCAGGCCCTGACACCTGCCCACCCTGCGGGAAGGCAGCCCCACTTGCCGAGGGCTCCTGCCACGGGGAAACCCAGCCCTGCATCACCGGGCAGCGTGTGCCCTCTCACGCTTCAAGGACTCTTCACAGGCGTCTCCGAGACCTGCTGCCTTCTGGAACCAGAGCCGTGCCCAGAGAAGGGCTCCTAGAGGCAGAGAGTGAGAGGCCCCGCCCCTGGAGGCTTTACCACCACACCGGGCCCCCCTGACACGCAAGCGGGCCGCAGGGCCATCAAGAGGCGGGCCCCACAACCCCAGCTGGAGGCCAGACAGGGAGGCGCGGGAGCGGGGAAAGGCAGCCGGGTCCCTGCCCTGCCCTGGCACGCTCCGAGGCCAGGCTGAACATCAGATCTGCACTGACGCCCTCAGCCCCGGCTCCCTGGGGGCGCCAGGCCCGGAACCGCCGCCTGGGTCTCCCCCCACGGGGCCCGGGGCCGCAGGGCTGGGCGGCAGTGCTCCGCAGGCATCACCGCAGGCGCGGCCATGCTGGGGGTGAGGGTGAGCAGACACTGACACATGGAGCCGCGGCCGCCACCGGCGGTGCACGTTTATTGAGACAATGTACAGACAGGCCATGGAAACAAGGGTCTGAGGCCGGGACCAGCAACGCAAACGGAATACAAAAATAAAAAGGCACTGATCTGTTAAGAAAAGACACTCCATGTACTCTAAGAATATAAGTCATTTAATACTGTTAATTTTATAGCACAAAATAAAACAAGCTATGATCCCCAAAAATAATTTTAAAAGCTTACACAGGAAATATTATTGCCTGAAGTTCATGGTCTTTAAGTTACAGGTCAGAGAGTTTGTGTTGCGGCTGTCACTTTGAAACACAGTGAAGGCCAGCGAGAGGCGAGGCCGCGGCCCCTCCTGCAGAGCCTGGCCTGGCGCGGGGCCCCTCCGCCGGGTGCGCAGGCCTCCGGCTGGTGGGAAACCTGCGGGTGTCTCGGGCTCCATGTGAGAGCACTCAGGACTCGCTCGTTTTAAGAGGTTAATGAACACAATATTAAAGGATTAAATCATAAACCCCTGGCTGGACAGCATCCCTTTTCCAAGTGAGAGGCTCACGCCCTCTGAGCACACGGCAGAGCCGCGGGGGCCCCTCCTGGGCTGTGTCTCCGGGCGGAGCGGGTGGGCAGGGGTCACGGGAGAGCCCGCCCCAGGGTGAGCTCAGGGCCACGTCCAGGTGATCTGCGGAGACACCCACAGTCCTGAGGGACACGCACAGGGCAGGCCCTGGGGGCCGCCGCCTCCGAGGACTCCAGTCTGCTCCCGGGGCGGTCTCCTCAGACGCCCCAGGACCAAGGCCCAGGGCGCGGCGGGCAGCGTTTCCCGTGTACTTAGTGTGAAAAGACGTTTCCCTGATTTAAAAGCTAACAAGGTCCCGAGTCCCAGAGACCCTGCATTAGCACAGGTCCAGAGCACGCAGCTCAAGGCGCAGTCCGCTGTGGGCTCCGAATCTCAGGGCAGCCGTGGAGACGGGCACTGGGTGAGGCACAGCCCATGTCAGCCCCAGGCAGAGGGGACGGGTCCTGGCACGACCACGCCACCCAGGATGAAGAGGTGCCCAGCATGGCCTCTCAGGAAGCCACAGAGGCAGGGAGGCTGGCGGCGACAGCCACCCCCGACCACAGGGCCGAGAGCGAGCCCGAGCGCGGGGCCTGCTGGTTCCGACCCGGGAGAAACTGCTTCCACCCCCATGACCCCTGACGCCGGGGTCATGCCGCGGCCACAGCAGACTCGGGGGATGGGACGTCTCAGGCTGCGAGCCCGGCGGGGCTGTGAGGCGGGCTCTAGCAGAGGCCTGTCTTCACCGGGGCCTCACCTGGCGGGCCGTGCGCCGCGGGTTCGTGTGAACAGACCTCGAGCATCCGACGGGACACCGAACACAGGGGGCACTGGCTCACCTCCCGGGCCCGGGGCCGACACGGTCGTGCTGGGGGGCAGCCGGCACCGGCACCCGCGCCCGGGCGAGTGTGAGGCCAGGCAGAGCTGGGCTCGGTGAGCGGGCGACAGGCTCCAGAGTGAATCCAACTGCTGAGAAAACCCGGGCCCATGCTTTCCAGGGGTGTCTTCGCGAAAGGCCACTCCTCTGCTGGCAGACAGGGTGTGCCCCCGGCTCTGATGCCCTTGATGATGTCGTCCGGGAGGCTGTGCGCAGTGGGGAAACGCAGGGCCACTGGGGGCGGCTCGGTCGACCCCACACAGGAGGACCCCTGCCTCAGGGCTCCATCGCTCCTGCTCCCGCGGTGACAGCAGAGCACCCCTGATCTCATCACAGAACCTAACCTGCTACTTAAACACCTCTTCAGAACAAACAGGTCTAACTAACGAAGCCTTCCAAAACCAAGCCAGATAGAGGCGGGAAAGAAAGGAAAACCAAAAGCCAGATGTGGAGAGTGCAGGGCAGCGTCCCTCTCCTCAAGAGTCCGCGCTGCGCTCGCCTCCGGGGGAGCAGCCCCGACCCCGCGCGTCCGGGCCAGGGGGCACCTTCTCACCCCCTTGTGCCTCCACCAGTGTTTCCAGTTTATGATCCAACGACGCTACGATCAGCTACTCTGTGACAACACGACTATGATACAGTGCGGGCAGCCCCGAGCACACCTGGGTGGGGCCGCCGCTGCAAAGCCAGGCGGGCAGCACGGGGCCTGCCCGGGGGCTTCCCCCGCGGGAGGAGACAGTCGGGCAGGACGAGCAGGAGGTGCGGGCGGCGGCGGTCACTCGCTCTCGTCCGGGTTCTGGGGGTCGATGATCTTGACGTGCGTGAAGGGGAAGAGCCCTTTGCGCCCGTTCACCTCGCCCTCCCACTGGCCGTTGATGTTCATCCTCGTGACCTTCACGATGTCACCCACCTGCCGGGGAGAAGGGGGACAGAGTCAGTGCTTCCTCCGAAAGCCACACCCACAGATGGCCCCACTGAAGGGATGACTCCGTCCTCGGGACTCGCTCGCTCGCTGCGAGCGTGTGCAGCCCCCAGACGGGCTCCGACGCAGCCCCTGCCCGGTCTGGCTGCCGCCGCCAGGGGACAGCCGCCACCCGGCTCTCGGAACAGCTCAGCCCACCCAGGAAACACACGAGGAAAGCCACAGGCCTCTGGCAGCCTGCTCCGGGGACAGGCGCGGCCGCCCGCAGGGGCCCCTCTCAGCCAGCGGCCAGGCGCTGCTCTGCGGTTGGGGGCAGCAGCTTTCCGGTGGGCACCCCCGACGGCCACAGGCCCACACGCTGCGGGGAGGTGCAGGGGTCCGGCGGGGCCTCAGCCTCGTGCGTGCCGTTCACGAAGCTGCCGTCAGAGGCAGGCGTGCGTGCTCCTGCTTGGCTGGCTGCTCACCGGGTCCCTCGGAATGAAGCCCCATCTGCCGCGTGTCTGATGGAAGGCCCGCGAAGAGCAAGGCCAGGGGCAAAACCCACCGCTCACCACTCGCCCCAAGGACACTCTGAGATGCGTTGGTGGTGGGGCGAACGCAAGGCTGCATCGACTGCTCGCGGGGCTTCCGATGCTCTCTGCCCCCGGAACAGGCACCCCCTCGACCGCCCTCTCCACTCTGGTAGTTCTCGGCTTTCTACGAAGCCACCTTGTATTATTTCATTTGGGAAAAGGCTGCTGCTGCTAAGTCACTTCAGTCATGTCCGGCTCTTGGCGACCCCGTGGACGACTGCCCACCAGGCTCCCCGTCCCTGGGATTCTCCAGCAAGAGCACTGGGGCTAAAGCTACTGTGTGAGCCAGCTGGCTGCTGCCTCAAGTGGCCAAGGGCCCAGGGCTGCCAGGTGGGGTGAGGAGCCCCTCCACCACGGCGCCTGAGCACAGGGCCCCAGGTGGGCAGGTACTGGGCTCTGAGGAAGGCGGACCCACAGATGGGAGGACACCTCTGGAACAGCCATCTGCGTTGCTGCACATCCAGGGCTCAAAACGCAGCAACCGTGCGTAAACAAACACAAGGCATCTCAGGCGAGGAACGCATGTCGCACGGGGCGCTAACTGCAGACACTCCCAATGTTTGAAGAGCTCCTAAAACCCAACCAAACAAACAAACTGATTTAAAAATGAGCAACAGTCCCAACCTTCATTTTCCCAGAGAAGACAGGAAAATGGCCAAGAGGCCCAAGAAAAGATCCTTCAAGTGACTTGATGATCAGAGAAATCACAGCCACGAGCTGCCACCTCACAGGCCTCAGAGTGGCTGTGCTAACTCTCAGAAGGAAAGCAACAGGTGCTGCTGAGGCTGTGGGCTGCAACCCAGGGAAACTGCTTGTGGGCTGTAGGCCACTGCGGCAAACAGTCTGGCTGACCTCAGACGGCAAGCAGAGCAACCCAGCAATACCTGTTGGGCAGATTCCCTGGAGAATGGCCAGGCATTCCCTGCGGGCTCAGGTGGTAAAGAATCTGCCTGCAACTCTGAAGACCCAGGCTCCATCCCTGGGTCAGGAAGATCCCCTGGAAGAGGGAACAGCAACCCAATGCAATCTGCTTGCCTGGAGAATCCCATGGACAGAGGAGCCTGGAGGGCTACAGTCCATGGGGTCGCAAAGAGTTGGACATGACTGAGCCACTTTCACTGGAGAACTGGAAACAGGAATTCACACAGAAACACCTGCATGGAAATGTTCACCACGCTGCCCCAGCAGGAGGAAGGCAGGACTGACACTCGTGACCGTGGTCTCGTGGACGGGCACACAGCGCGTGCCATCTGCACCGAGGACTGTGCTGGGCCACAAACAGAATGAAGACACTCACTGCAACACGACCCTCTGCGAAACGAGCCAGACGCAGACAGATGCCCCACTGCCACGAGGCATCACAACTGGCAGACCCACAGAGCAGAAGGCGGGCCGGCGGCTGCCAGGGCGCAGGACACGGGTGGGGTGCCCCTGCCCAACAGCTACAGAGTTCCCGTCCGGGGTGATGAGAAGGCTTCGGGACAGACAGTGGTGAAGGCTGAACTGCGCCGTCAGCACCGGCAACCCGTTAGGCACAGCCTGTGTGTGCCGTCGTGTCCGACTCTTGTGACCTCCACGGACGGTAGCCCACCAGAATCCTGTCGGTGGAATTTTCCAAGCAAGAATATGGGAGTGGGTTGCCATTTCCTTTTCCAGGGGATCTTTGCAACTCAGTAAAAAGATGAGTGATGTAACACGCCAAAGCCCACTGGGCTGTGCATGTTACGTGGGTGAACTGTACGACGTGTGACTTTCACCTCAGTAAAGCTGCTGAGAGAAACACTGTGGGCTGAGTCCTGGCTCTGCCCCGTACCCACCACGAGACCGTCGAGCTCGAGCTAGGCGTGCGTGAAGCAGGGCAGCTGCAAGCACTGCCTCAGGTGCCCCTGAAGCCTCAGCTGGCACAGCCCCTGCACAACAGCTGCGGCCACAGATGGAGACTGAGGCCCTCATGATGAGCGATCCGTGTGACCCGCAGCAGGGCCCCGATTTCACGGTCCTCTCACCCCGTTCACGAGTGAAGAAAGAGGAACACTTCCCCAGTTCACAGCCCAGTGAGAAAACGCCATGCCAGGAGAGACTGCTGCCTCCGGGACGGGTCCCTAAAGCCAGATGCTGGGAAGGACCACGACTCAGCGTCAGTGAGAGGGTGTAGGCGGCACCCGGGGGCACCCCGCCAGGCTGTGGGGCGGAGGGGGGGGGGTTGCTGAGACGCCCCGATGGGCCTCCCGCTGAAGACCCGCGTCATTGGGAGCACAGGAGCGGCCAAGGGAGGCGCGGCAGTCCCAGAGCGCAGAAGCGCCACCCACGCGGGGGAGACCCAGGCCTGCCTCGTGGACAGCCTCCACCGGGTGAGCGAGGCAGCCGCCACGAGGCTGCTGACACGGGCACAACTCTAGCCAACGGGGCAAAGGTGGCTGGGCGGAGGGAGCCTGGGGGTCCTGGGCCGTTGGCGGAGGGAGTGGCACCTGGGCCTTGGACACAGAGGCCAGCTTGGAAGGTTCTGAGACCAGAGGCAGTCCAGCGTCGAGGGGCTTCCAAATGGGGGCAGACAACCCAAGAGAAGCCCACACGGCAACTGGAGAGGACCCGAGGGGGCGGGAGCAGGCTTCCCAGGCGCCCGGCGAGCTCGCAGGGAGCGCCCGGCGAAGGGTGTCCTCCTGCCGACAAGGACGGGCGGCAATGGCTGACAGAGCCCACTGGCAGGCACGACAGGCCCGTGCGGGCCACCTGCCACAGAGAATGAGATCGCAGGACACTGGCATCCTGACCAAGTGCCAACTCTCTTGGTTTTTGCTCCAACAGGGATGATGGCAAATTCTATAAAACATACACAGTGAGCAAACAGGTGGCTTATGAGGATTTAGGGGGAGATGGGTCTGGAAGGCTGCATGCGCTCAGCCAGGGCCAAGCTGCACCAGACCGAGCTCCCTGTCCCTGCCTAGAGACGGGGCCTGATCAGGAGGGGCGCAGAGGCGGCCGCGGGTCACACATCTGTGAAACCTGTAGTTGACACGAAGCCGCACGACGTCACCAAGACTCGAGACCAGAACCCTCAAGAGGGCAGCTGGAGGGAACACACTGAGGTCCGAGCCCTGACGAGGCAGGGGGGGAGCTACTCTCCAGGTGGGGCCTCCGGACGGTCCACACAGGCAGAGCCAGTGCCGCGAGACTGTCCCAGGCTCCTCGAGGACCGGCCCCTGCGCCCCCCGAGCACCTGGTGAGGCCCTGCTGACGACGGAGGTCCGGAGGAGTCCGCGGCGAGGCCGAGGGCCGCTGCGGGGACCGCAGCCCCAGGCAGACGGGCACGCGCCAAGCCCTCCTGGGGGCCCATCAGCGCCGTGGCCCCACTCCGTCTGGGGGCCCCCGCGGACCGCAGCCCCTACCCCTCCCGCCACCACTCCGAGGCCCCTTCAGACCCGGACATGCTGCGTGCGCCCGAGCCAGGCACAGCTCTGAAGGGCTAACAGATTTCTTCCCTTTAGTTTCAGGTCAGGAAAGCTGGAATACTGTTACAGGGAGACTCGCGCGTCTGCCCCCTAGTTACTCAAAATCAATCCGTAAAAAGGTAAGCTGCCTGTCGGCAGGCTTCCCAAGGTCTCCGCCTCGTCAGCCTGGCCCTGTGACACAGCAGCAGCTGCGCCCAAGCGTTTGTCTTTGGCCCAACACCCAGCACTGCCCCCGACCCGCAGTCACGCAGGTGTGTTCTCCTGTTCCTGCAAGCTCCTGCTCTGCCAGGAATGCCTCATTGCCGGGGGCCAGCGTCAGGAACTCCGCCCACGGCAAAGGTCAGGAGGAAGGAAGCCTGGCATACGCAAAGGTGTGATCAAGCCTCAGGAAACCCCCTGTTCCCGAGCATCTACCCCCAAAACCAGAGTACTTTACGGGGGCTCTCCCCCATAACCATTTCTCTTGGAGAAGGAGTTAACTTGCAGCTCCAGTTAATACAAATTCCTTGGCGTGACAAGAGCGTTTCAACTTACAACCTCCTCTGAAGGTTCTCTAGCCTGCCTGATCAGGTTCATCTGGCCGCATGTGATTGTTTACAGCCTCCCAACTGTGAGGCATGGGATGCTTTAAAACTTTCTAAATACTCTTTTGAGAAGTTAGAAGATCATTAGTATAGTATTATTGGGTTGATTAGGAATTATATTGGTGAAGGGTTTTTTCATTTGTTGCGCCAATAATTACTAATTCCCTGCCCTGGGTGTGACAAGGGTGTCTCAGGTCAAACCTCTCAGCTGACAGACTAGCTTGTGTGACAACCTCTCAACCATAAACAGCACAGAGAGTTTGCAGTATTTTGAAAGTCTTAATTAGCATAGGGCTTTTCTCATTTTTGAGTCAATGATTGCTGCCAGGCCTCCATATCCTTAGGAACCTGGGAATATATTAATCAATGTATTTGGAATATAGAAAAGGAAATATAGTAGTTTTTGAGGTTAGCAATACTAGACTTTTTGAGTTAATGAATTTTCTCTTTTGTTACAGATCACTGTACTTTGTTATAAATCACTGTGTCCTTGCTGTGTAAAAATGTAACTTTATCACTATCTTAAGACTAAACAGATCTTAGGGGGAACATTGGCGAAGGGTTTTCAATTGTTGGGCTGATGTTTGCTGCTAAATCTCCATATTCCCTGCCCTTATAATGAATATAACTAGCATACAGGAGAAATAAGTATTAACCTCTAAGATTAATCATGTTAACCTTAGGTTAAATAAATTCCTTTCCTAGTTGTAACTCACTACACCCTCACCCTATAGGAATGCAACTTGATTTGGAGGGTGGCGCCAGATTTAAGAAAAAAATCACCCCTGGAAAAATAAGTGTTCAGGTTAACTGACCGGTATCAGAAAGGGCCATAAAATGTCAGCAGGCCTCATGGCCGGAAGATGATGTAAAACCCCTAAGACCTTTGTATAATTTTATATGAAGCACCTGAGTGTGACAAGGGTCAGGTCTGCTGACCCCATGTGACCCTGTATTCATCCCTATGTGTAACAAAAGGTATATAACAAACCTGAAAGATAAAGAAATCCGATCAGTTTCTGGAAAGACTGATTCCCCCATGTCGTTTCTTTCTTGCTCCCCGTTTTCCTGGCTGAATTCCCATCTGGTATGGGGGTACTCACCAAGCCTGCTAACTCTGCCTGGGCTTCTGAGATCAGACCGGGGAGGCCTCAGTGCCTCCTCTCCTTCGGGAGAACGGAAAGACGCCTGTGGCCTACATAGGCGGTGATTGGTATTCCACGTA
>SJYF01000526.1:665859-679106 GCA_006410515.1 Procapra przewalskii | reverse complement strand
TAGCCTTGACTAGACAGACCTTTGTTTGCAAAGTAATGTCTCTGATTTTGAATATGCTATCTAGGTTGGTCACAACTTTCCTTCCAAGGAGTAAGCGTCTTTTAATTTCATGGCTGCAGTCACCATCTGCAATGATTTTGGAGCCCCCTCAAAAATAAAGTCTGCCACTGTTTCCACTGTTTCCCCATCAATTTCCCATGAAGTGATGGGACCAGATGCCATGGTCATAGTTTTCTTAGGACCCAATAAATCATAGTCACACTTATCATCATTAGTATCATTCTACTTGCAATTATTATCGCAGCATCAATTTTCAGTTTGCAAATTCATCTTTTGTCCATTAAGGATTTAGTCATTAAAAGTGCCTGGTGTTATAAGTAGTAGTTTTCTTTCTTAATTAGGACTCAGAGTTTATGACTTCCCCAGCTGTGTGTGGGGAGGTAATTGATGAGCTTGAGTCAAACCTATATCCTTCTCCAAAACCTCTAATCTTCCCACTGCAGTCTGCAGTTTGATCTCCCAAAGGAAGAGGCTTCAAGGCTGAGGACAGAGTCACCCTGAGGAATCAGATGATTACTTTAGCACACTCAAACTGTACCCTATATTCATTAATCCTGATTTTAAACTGTTTGTTGAAATTGTTTCCTATTAATACATCCCCAAGAAAAAGCTGAGAAACATCATTTTAATAAGTCTCCTTGAAACTGATTAAAAGGTAAATCTACCTTTAGCAATTACAGTAGGGAATTCTGTTTGCAGGAAAGAGTTTTTTAATAAGACCCAGAGAGACAG
Organism: Procapra przewalskii; assembly: GCA_006410515.1. Classification (NCBI taxonomy): domain Eukaryota; kingdom Metazoa; phylum Chordata; class Mammalia; order Artiodactyla; family Bovidae; genus Procapra; species Procapra przewalskii. Next base: position 678,314 of record SJYF01000526.1, on the reverse strand, counting down.
TTTCATCACTGACACTTAAGCACACTCTGACTTCAGTTTCTCTTCACTTAATGATCAGCAATTATTCAATTACAATAGACAAAGAATGGTAGCTACAAAAAATTTTTTTTCTTTGTTTTCCCAGATATTCTGAATTTTTGCAACCTGACTAGAAATGGAAGTATTAACCTAATTTATTTCATATTATATATTATGAGCAAGCAATAGGCACTTGGCAACTTCTAAAATTTCTGGAGAGATACTTCCTATTCACTTACACCAAATAATTTGGTAATAGAATCACTGATTAAATTTTTCAAATTCAATGCTGCTACTTTTTCTTTTCGTAATTCAGATTTTTAACATATGAGGGAAGGTATTGATAGAATGCATTAAAGGATACCAATGGGTTTAATACTTCCCTGAATTAAAAAGAATCCTAAAAAGTCAGCTAGGTAAAAGCTAACTCAGATGAAGATAGGATTGAAATAGCTAATGTAAAATATATGTACTACCAATGTGAGATGCCATATACCATGTGTGCATAGTTTGGATTAGGTGATAGTGTGTGAGCTGCAATAATTAGACAAAGTTTTGGTTTCTTCATAACTCTAGAATAGAAATTATGAACCAAAATATGATTAAAAGGCTCATATTTATGGTTTGATCATTTTATAGAAATTATACAGGGCACAAAAATCTCATCACGGTGAAAAGAAGATAATGAAGGCATCAAATGAAGTCCAGTCAGTGCCAGCGCTCGGTGGCCAGTTGTGTCCAGACCTTTGTTACTGCATGAATTGTAAACTGCCAAGCTCCTTTGTCCACAGACTTTTCCAAGCAAGAATACTGGAGTAGGTTACCATTTCCTAATCCAGGGAATCTCCCCAGCTCGGGGATTGAACCTGTGTCCTTTGTGTCTCCTGCACTGGCAGGCAGATTCTTTATCATTACCTGCTGCTGCTGCTGCTGCTAAGTCTCTTCAGTCGTGTCTGACTCTGTGCAGCCCACCAGGCTCCCCCATCCCTGGGGTTCTCCAGGCAAGGACACTGGAGTGGGTTGCCATTTCCTTCTCCAATGCATGAAAGTGAAAAGTGAAAGTAAAGTCGCTCAGTCGTATCCAACTCTTAGTGACCCCATGGACTGCAGCCTACCAGGCTCCTCTGTCCATGGGATTTTCCAGGCAAGAGTACTGGAGTGGCATGCCATTGCCTTCTCCTATTATTACCTTGGAAGCCCTCAAATCAATTTACTCTGTGAAAACAAACAAAAAAAACTTGCTTCAAGGAATGTCAAATTTTCAGCTTAAAAGTATCAGAGAAATAATTGTGTATGTGTGTGTGTTTAATATCAGGGTCTCCTACACTGCAGGCAGATGCTTTACCATCTGAGCTACCAGGGAAACCCAAATAAAAATTAAAAGAATACAAACGAAGGTATATGTAGAGAATTAATCATGAATAACTGTATCTTCCTTTGTAGTTAAATAAGAAAGATTGAAACTAGGTATATTAGAAATTAAGTACCAAAAACTGGGTAAAGAAAGTAAAAAGCCTCATGTAACTTGATTTAGGAATTAAAAACAACAACAACAAAACAGAAAACATAATTAAATAGAGTCATTTTTTAGCCACTTTATCTGTAGTTGCTGACACAACTGGGGACTTAAATTATTGTTGAGCAATACATGAATTTCTCAAAAAGTTTTGGCAGTTTGACTCCCAACAATACCAATCTCATTATTTTCAAAGAATGTTTCCCCTTTTATGTTAATTTAGTTAATTATTCATCAGTTCAGTTCAGTCCAATCCCTCAGTTGTGTGTGACTATTTGTGACCCCCATGCCAGGCCTCCCTGTCCGTCACCAACTCCTGGAGTCCACCCAAATTCGTGTCCATCGAATCAGTGATGCCATCCAGCCATCTCATCCTCTGTCATCCCCTTCTCCTCCTTCTCCCAACCCCTCCCAGCATCAGGGTCTTTTCCAATGAGTCAGCTCTTCGCATGAGGTGGCCAAAGTATTGGAGTTTCAGGCTCAGCATCAGTACTTCTAGTGAGCACCCAGGACTGATTTTCTTTAGGATGGACTAGTTGGATCTCCTTGCAGTCCAAGGGACTCTCAAGAGTCTTCTCCAACACCACAGTTCAAAAGCATCAATTCTTCAGCGCTCAGCTTTCTTCACAGTCCAACTCTCGCATACATAATTTTACTACTGATTAACATACAATTGACTAAAGATTTAATGCTTCCCTGGTGGCTCAGTGATAAAGAATCTGCCTGCCAATAAGGAGACACGAGTTCAATCCCTGGGTCAGGAAGACCTTCTGAAGAAGGAAATGGCAACCCACTCCATATCCTTATCTGGAAAATCTCATGAACACAGGAGCCTAGTGGGGTACAGTTCTTGGGGTTGCAAGAGAGTTGGAAATGACATAGCAACTAAACAACAACAATGATTTAATAGGCATAAAAGAGAAAATATCATTTTTAAAGAATGAGCTTGGCAAGTGAAAACTATATATATAATTATTAATTTAGTGCAGAAAAAATGTAAACTCTTAAAATTCTGTTGAGAATCTTTATTGAGTCTCCAGTTTGTGTCAACAAACACATATAAAGAGGCTGATAAAAGACCAAAGCTTCTCCCCATATGGTAAATAACAGAGAAGACAAAGGAACAAACCAACTAAAAGTTTGGAATAATGGTGAATGATATTTGGGAAAAGTAAGGAAGAGAAGTCGTGTACTAGTAATTAATGCTGACGTGGCATTTATGATAGTACAGACACGATTCTAGACCTTTTACACAATTTACATCCTTTATATCGGCATAGTTTACACACACATTTAATCCTCAGAGCCACACCAGAAGCAGTTACTATGTCCATTTTTGTTTCAAAGATGTTGAAAACAAAGCACAGGGTGTTAGGTGAATAAGTGTTGGCATGGCTCATACCAACAAAGCCAGAATTTGGGCCTAGATCATCTAACTCTAGTGTTCTCACATTTCACACTGTGAAAGGGTCCACGGGGTGAAAGAGTGAGATGTCAAAGAAAGGTATACTAGGCAGAGGGAATAAATGCAAACATGGGATCTCCCAGGTGGCCCTAGTGGTAAAGAACAAGTTTGGCAATGCAGGAGATATAAAAGACATGGGTTTGATCCCTGGGTTGGGAAGATCCCCCTGAGGGAGGGCATGACAACCCACTCCAGTATTCTTGCCTGGATTATCCAATGGACAGAGGAGCCTAGAACACACACCCACAAGTTGGCATGCCCAGATATATTAAAAAATAGAATCATGGATAGAAAGAAGGGAATGGGGGAGGGGGGAGAATTAAGATAAATGTAGTCAGAAAGCCATAAACAACTTCCTAGTTCTGTGGACCCCTGTAAAATTTTTGAAGTGACATTGATTAACCTAGAGCCTGTTATACATAGTGAAGTAAGACAGAAAAAGAAAAATAAATATATATTACTGCATATATATGGAATCTAGAAAAATGGTGTCAATTAACCTATCAGCAGGAAAGGAATAGAGACACAGATATAGAGAAGGGATTTGTGGACACAGGAGGAGAAGGAGTTGTTGATCAGCCCCTAGGCATGTCTGGCTCTTTTCAGAACCATGGACTGCAGCATGCCAGGCTTCCCTGTCATTCACCATCTCTTGGAGTTTGCTCATACTCATGTCCATTGAGTCAGTAATGCCACCAGCCATCTCATCCTCTGTCACCACTTTCTCTTCCTGCCCTCGATCTTTCCCAGCATCAGGATCTTTTCCAGTGAGTCAGTTCTTCATATTAGGGGGCCAAATCATTGGAACTTCTTCCTTAGTTCTTCCAATGAATACTCAGTGTTGATTTCCTTTAGGATTAACCAGGTTGATGCAAGTCAAAGGGGCTCTCAAGAGTCTTCTGCAGCTCCCAAATTTGAAGGCTTCAGTTCTTTAGCACTCAGCCTTCTTTATGGTTCAACTGTCACATCCTTACATGACTACTGAAAAAAAATCATAGCTTTGATTATACAAACCTTTGTCAGCAGAGTATCTCTGCTTTTTAAGAAGCTGTCTAGATTTATTATCTTTTCTTCCAAGGAGCAAATATCTTTTAATTTTGTGGCTACAGTCACAGTCTGCAGAAATTTTGGAGCCTAAGAAAATAAAATCTAGCAGTGTTTCCACTTTTCCCATCCATTTGCCATGAAGTGATGGGATTGGATGCCATGACCTTAGTTTTTTGAATGTTGGGTATTAAGTCCAGCCTTTTCACTCTCCTCTTTCACCTTCATCAGAAGGTTTTCTAGTTCCTCTTTGCTTTCTGCCATTAGGACAGTGTCATCTGCATGTCTGAGAGAGTGTGGCACACTGAGAGTGTAGCATTGACATGTATACACCACCATGTGTGTGTTTCCACACCAGCGGGAAATTGCTGTAGAGCACAAGGAGCTCATTTGGTGTTCTGTGATGACCTAGAGGGACGGGGTGGAGAGGGAAACTGGGAGGGAAACTCAAGAGAAGGAGACATATGTCTACTTAAAGCTGATTCACATTTTGTACAGCAGAAATGGACACAACATTATAAAGCAATTATATTCCAATTCAAAATAAATTTGAAAAAAAAACATAAAAGAATCTGATTTCTATACTGGGTGAAATGGGCAGCTATTGGAGAATTCTGTGCCAGGGAGTGAGATAACCTAATTTACTGTTTAAACAAATTACAATTACTCTGCTTTACAATCGACTGAAGAGAGAAAGGATGGAAACAGGGAACCTAGCTGAAAGGATGATGGATAAAAACATGGAGTAGCATTCTAGCTGGCAAAATAAGTTGGATGCCAGATAAATTGGAAGAAAGCACCAGTCTGAATTCCTCCAAGTCAAGAGTGAATCTAGGTATTTGCCTGGAGCAGCCATAGGCTTCAGAAGAGTTTGAGAGGAACAGACTTGAGAAAGGAAAGGGAATGGTATTAGAAACTCAGTTTTGGACACTAAATCTAAGATGCTTAGTGCACCACCAAGTAAAGACATCAATCTAATGTTGAATATGAGAGTTTAGAATTCAGAATGTACTAAGGTGAAGAGTTACATTGGGAACAACTTGCACATGAACACTGTTAAATGGGATAAGACTAATGAATGAAACTAACAAGTAAAGGAAAATGTGTAGATATAATCAGATGAAATTGACAAGGACTTGAACTTGTGTCTGTCCAACATTTAGAGGTCAAGGCAATGAAGAAAAACCAGCAGTGAAACTGAGGATGAACATTCAGGAAGAAGTTCAGTGTGAGAAAACTCATCAAGGAAGGAAAAACTATGGCAAATATGGTGATAGATTAAATAGCATGATCTTGTTAAGTGGACTTTATATTGAATAATGGGAATAAAAGGATGACTAGAATAATTTCATGAGGAGTGGGAGGACATACACTGGAGGCAGCATACAAACACAAAAAACTTTGCAAAGGACAGTGCTGCAAAAAAAAAAAAGATAATTTTGCTGTAAAGTAAGTACAAGGCTATGTTTGTTTGTTTTTTTCCAGTAGCCATGTACAGATAGATGGTTGGACTATAAAGAGGACTGAGGGTCAAAGAATTTATTGTTTCAAATTGTAATGCTGGAGAAGATTCTTGAGAGTCCTTGGACTGCAAGATCAAACCTGTTAATCCTAAAGGAAATTAACCCTGAATATTCATTGGAAGAACTGATGCTGAATCTGAAGCTCCAATACTTTGGCCACCTGATGTGAAGAGCCAACTCATTGGAGAAGACCTTGATGCTGAGAAAGTTTGAGGGGAGAAGGAGAAGAAGGTGACAGAGGATGAGATGGTTGGATGGCATCACTGACTGAATGTACATGAGTTTGAGCAAAATCTGAGATAGTGAAGGACAGGGAAGACTGGCATGCTGTTGTCCATGAGGTTGAAAAGAGTCAGACACAACTTAGTGACTGAACAATAACAGCAAAAATGTTAAAGTAGACTTATTGTCTTACTCAACATTTCTATTTTTCAGTATTTAATCTTAAAAATATTGGATCATTCTAAACCAGTCCTGGGTGTTCTTTGGAAGGAATGATGCTAAAGCTGAAACTCCAGTATTTTGGCCACCTCATGTGACGAGTTGACTCATTGGAAAAGACTCTGATGCTGGGAAGGATTGGGAGCAGGAGGAAAAGGGGACGACAGAGGATGAGATGGCGGATGGCATCACTGACTCGATGGACGTGAATTTGAGTGAACTCCGGGAGTTGGTGATGGACGGGGAGGCCTGGCGTGCTGCGATTCATGGGGTCGCAAAGAGTCGGACACGACTGAGCAACTGAACTGAACTGACTGAAACCAATCTTGAGTAAGAGAATTTACTCTAGGATTAATATTTTCTAATTTGTTGTTGTTTAGTCACTATGTCATGTCTGACTCTTTTGGTCACAAGTCATGTCCATGGACTGTAGTCAGCTAGCAACTTCTGTCCATGGAATTTTCCAGGCAAGAATACCGGAGTGGGTTGCCATTACCTTCTCCAGTGGATTTTCCTGCCATTTCCTTCTCCCTGGGATCTATCCCAGGGATAGAACCTGTGTCTCCTGTATTGGCAGGTGGAATCTTTACTACTGAGCCACCATAGAAGCAGTTTACTAATTAGAAAAAGTGACAAAATATTAAAATTGGATATATTACAGACTATTAGAAGCATATTTTGGAAATGATCTTACATAGGATATTAAATTCTGATATTGTAGTAATAGTAGTGTTAGTCACTGGTGTCCATCCCTTTGCAACTCTGTAAATTATAGTCTGCAAGGTTACTCTGCCCGTGGGGTTCTCCAAGCAAGAATACTAGAATGGGTTGCTATTCCCTTCTCCATGGGATCTTCCTGACCCAGGTCTTCTGCATTACAGGCAGATTCTTGACCAGCTGAGCCACCAGGGAAGCCCAGAATCCTGATATATCATCAGGCTTTTATATTTGTGGACCCTGAATTTGGCAGTTCATCCAGGAGTCATGGTTGGTGAATCCACTGAGGCAGAACCTTTAAATTGGAGGGACAAATGTGCTATGCTATGCCATTTTGTATAAGGGAATTCATCACCTCTGCATTTGGGGAGGGAGGAGAGGTGACCTAGAACCATCTCCCCTGGATATTGATGAACTACTGACTTGCTGGGGGAAAAAAGGGGAGAAGTATAGGTAGTAAATCATCATATACTCTAAGAGCATATTTTAATAAAGTACATAAAATATGAAGGAAAATGAATTGTCTTCAAACTTAAAGAGTAGTTACCTGTAGTGGATGACTTATACTGTATATTTTTTAATATTTTTATGTATATCAAATTTTATTATGATGCATACCTATACATTTGACCCTTGAGCAATGTAGGGTTAGGTACATAAACCCCACTGGTTGTAGAATTTGCCTTAACTTTGCATTAGATAAAGCATCAATCAACTTTGGATACTGTAGTAGTATTTATTGAAAAGAAAATGGCATATGAGTGGATCCATGCAGTTCAAACCCATGTTTTTCAGGTGTCAACTATACTTTATTTATGTTCTAAAAAATTATCTTTTCATAAAGTAAAGCATATATAAAAATGCCCTATACCTATCAAGTTTTCTAAAACTCTAAACTCATGGATTTTATTGAGTTATTTTAGTAAATGAGGTGATATTTTTTTAAAGTCTTGTTAATTATAAATTGGAGAAGGCAATGGCACCCCACTCCAGTACTCTTGACTGGAAAATCCCATGGGTGGAGGAGGTTGGTAGGCTGCAGTCCATGGGGTCGCTAAGTCAGACATGACTGAGCGACTTCACTTTCACCTTTCTCTTTCATGCATTGAAGAAGGAAATGGCAACCCACTCCAGTGTTCTTGCCTGGAGGATCCCATGGATGGGGAAGCCTGGTGGGCTGCCGTCTATGGGGTCACACAGAGCCGGATACAACTGAAGTGACTTAGTAACTTAGCAAATTATAAATTAATAAGAAAGAGATGGATTATTTAATTAATAATATTAGGGAAATTAGTTCACTGTGTAGAAAAACAATAGCTTAGATTCTTGCTGCAGATCACACAACAAATTAATGCTATGTAATTTTAAAAGTTGAGTTTTAATGATATATGACATAGACAGAGGGTGTTTATTGTCCTTACGTCTACATGTAGCAAAGAATAGGGAAACCAACTTATGATTTACAACATCTAGGTGAAAAACACAGTTAGTAGATATAAAGCAAATAATTTGAATCAGAATCCCTTCAGCTAGGAAGGTCACAGGGAATGGAAGAGACAGATGTAAACAAATTATGACAATGCATCAGAAACAGTTGGGATGTTTAAATAGTTTACCACTTTTTTTGTTTGTTTTTTGCTTATTTTGTTTCAAGCAACTGAATTGGACATGCACAATCAAGGATAACCACTTCAGTATTCTTGCCTTTAGAACCCCACAAACAGCATGAAAAGGCAAATGGATAGGACACTGAAAGATGAACTCCCCAGGTTGGAAGATACTCAATATGCTACTGGAGATTAGTAGAGAAATAACTCCAGAAAGAATGAAGAGATAGAGCCAAAGCAAAAACAACACCCAGTTGTGGATGCAACTGGTGATGGAAGTAAAGTCTGATTCTGTGTAGAGCAATATTGTATACGAACCTGGAATGTTAGGTCCATGAATCAAGGCAAATTGGAAGTGGTCAAACAGGATATGGCAAGAGTGAACATCAACATTTTAGAAATCAGTGAACTAAAATGGACTGAAATGGGTGAATTTAACTCAGATGACCATTATACCTACTACTGTGGGCAAGAATCCCTTAGAAGAAATGGAGTAGCCATCATACTCCACAAGAGTCCAAAATGCAGTATTTGATGCAATCTCAAAAAAATTACAGAACGATCTCTGTTTGTTTCCAAGGTAAATGACTTAATAGCACAATTAAAAAACAAAACAAAACAATACCAAGTCTATGCCCTGACCAGTCATGCTGAAGAAACTGAAGTTGAATGGCTCTATGAAGGCTTAAAGCTCAACATTCAGAAAACTAAAATCATGGCATCTGGTCCCATCACTTCATGGCAAATAGAGGAGGAAACAGGGGAAACAGTAGATGACTTTATTTTTCTGGGCTCCAAAATCACTGAAGATGGTGACTGCAGCTATGAAATTAAAAGATTCTTACTCCTTTGAAGGAAAGCTATGACCAACCTAGACAGCATTTTTAAAAGCAGAGACATTACTTTGTCAACAAAGGTCCATCTAGTCAAGGCTGTGATTTTTCCAGCGGTCATGTATGAATGTGAGAGTTGGACTGTGAAGAAAGCTGAGTGCCAAATAATTGATGCTTTTGAACTGTGGTGTTGGAGAAGACTCTTGAGAGTCCATTGGACTGCAAGGAGATCCAACCGGTCCATCCTAAAGGTGATCAGTCCTGAGTGTTCATTGGAACACTGATGCTGAAACTGAAACTCCAATGCTTTGGCCACCTGATGTAACGAACTGCCTCATCTGAAAAGATCCTGATGCCGGGAAAGATTGGGGGCAGGAGGAGAATGCGGCGACAGAGGATGAGATGGTTGGATGGTGTCACCAACTCAATGGACATGGCTTTGGGTAGACTCCGGGAGTTCATGATGGACAGGGAGGCCTGGTGTGCTGCAGTTCATGGGGTTGCAAAGAGTCGGACATAAATGAGTGACTGAACTGATGAAGACCTACAAGACCTTCTAGAGCTAACACCCAAAAAAGATGTCCTTTTCATTGTAGGAGACTGGAATGCAAAAGTAGGAAGTCAAGAGATACCTGGAATAACAGGCAAATTTGGTCTTGGAGTACAGAATGAAGCTGGGCAAAGGCTAATAAAGTTTTGCCAAGAGAACACACTGGTCATAGCAAACACCCTCTTCCAACTACACAAGAGAAGACTCTACACATGGACATCACCAGATGGTCAACACTGAAATCAGATTGATTATATTCTTTGCAGCCAAAGATGGAGAAGCTCCATACAGTCAGCAAAAACAAGACTTGGATCTGACTGTGGCTCAGATCATGAACTCCTTATCGGCAAATTCAGACTTAAGTAGAAGAAACTAGGGAAAATCAGTGGAACATTCAGGTATGACTTAAGTCAAATCCCTTACAATTATACAGCAGAAGTGACAAATAGTTTCAAGGGATAAGATCTGATAGACAGAATGCCTGAAGAACTGTGGGCGGAGGTTCGTAACATTGTACAGGAGGCAGTAAAGAAGACCATCCACAAGAAAATGAAATGCAAAAAAGCAAAATGGCTGTCTGGTGAGGCCTTACAAATAGCTGAGAAAAGAAGAGAGGCTAAAGGCAAAGGAGAAATGGGAAGATACATCACTTTGAATGTAGAGTTCCAAAGAATAGCAAGGAGAGATAAGAAAGACTTCCTAAGTGATCAGTGCAAAGAAATAGAGGAAAACATTAGAATGGGAAAGACTAGAGATCTCTTCATGAAAATTAGAGATACCATGGGAACGTTTCATGCAAAGATGGGCTCAATAAAGGACAGAAATTGTATGGGCCTAACAGAAGCAAGGCAATGGTTTTTCCAGTGGTCATGTATGAATGTGAGAGTTGGACTATGAAGAAAGCTGAGTGCCAAAGGATTGATGCTTTGGAACTCTGGTGTTGGAGAATACTCTTGAGAGTCCCTTGGACTGCAAGGAGATCCAACCAGTCCATTCTGAAGGAGATCAGCCCTGGGATTTCTTTGGAAGGAATGATGCTAAAGCTGAAACTCCAGTACTTTGGCCACCTCATGCAAAGAATTGACTCACTGGAAAAGACTGATGCTGGGAGGGATTGGGAGCAGGAGGAGAAGGAGACTGCCGAGGATGAGATAGCTGGATGGCATCACTGACTCTATGGACGTGAGTCTGAGTGAACTCTGAGTGTTGGTGATGGACAGGGAGGCCTGATGTGCTGCGATTCATGGGGTTTCAAAGAGTCAGATACTATTGAACGACTGAACTGAACAGAAGCAGTGTCAGACTTTATCTTTTTAGGCTCCAAAATCACTGCAGATGGTGACTGCAGCCATGAAATTAAAAGACGCTTTCTCCTTGGAAGAAAAGTTATAACTAACCTAGATAGCATATTGAAAAACAAAGACATCACTTTGCCAACAAATGACCCAAGGCTATGGTTTTTCCAGTGGTCATGTAGGGATGTGAGAACTGGACTGTGAAGAAAGCAGAGCACCGAAGAATTGATGCTTTTGAACTGTGATGTTGGAGAAGACTGTTGAGAGTCCCTTGGACTGCAAGGATATCCAACCAGTCCATTCTAAAGGAGATCAGCCCTGGGATTTCTTTGCAAGGAATGATGCTAAAGCTGAAACTCCAGTACTTTGGCCACCTCATGGGAAGATTTGACTCATTGGAAAAGACTGTGATGCTCGGAGGGGTTGGGGGCAGCAGGAAAAGGGAACGACAGAGGATGAGATGGTTGGATGGTATCACTGACTCGATGGACGTGAGTTTGAGTGACCTCCTGGAGATGGTGATGGACAGGGAGGCCTAGAGTGCTGCAATTCATGGGGTTGCAAAGAGTCGGCCATGACTGAGCGACTGAACTGAAGTGAACTGAACTGAAGCAGAAGATACTAAGAGGAGGCAAGAATACACAGAAGCACTATACAAAAAGCTCTTCATGACTCAGATAATCACAATGGCATGATCACTCACCTACAGCCAGACATCCTGGAAAGCAAAGTCAAGAGGGCCTTAGAAAGTATCACTACGAACAGAGCTAATGGAGGTGACGGAATTCCAGTTGAGCTATTCCAAATTGTAAAAGATGATGCTGTGAGAGTGCTGCAGTCAATATGTCAGCAAATTTGGAAAAGTCAGCAGTGGCCAGAGGAATGGAAAAGATCAGTTTTCATTCCATCCTGAAGAAAGGCAATGTCAAAGAATGCTCAAACTACCACCCAGTTGCACTCATCTCACATGCTAGTAAAGTAATGATAAAAATTCTCCTAGGAAGGTTTCAAATGTTTGTGAACTGTGAACTTTCAGATGTTCAAACTGGATTTAGAAAAGGCAGAGAAACCAGAGATCAAATTGTCAACATCCATCAGATCATAGAAAAAGCAAGAGAGTTCTAGAAATACATCTACTTCTGTTTTATTGACTATGCCAATGCCTTTGACTGTGTGGATCACAGCAAACTATGGAAATTCTTAAAGAAATGGGAATACCAGACCACCTGAACTGCATCCTGAGAAACTGTATGCAGGTCCAGAAGCATCAGTTAGAACTGGACATGGAACAACACACTGGTTCCAAAACAGAAATTGAGTATGTCAAGGCTAGGAAATAGATGGGGAAACAGTGGAAACAGTGTCAGACTTTATTTTGGGGGGCTTCAAAATCACTGCAGATGGTGACTGCAGCCATGAAATTAAAAGACACTTACTCCTTGGAAG
>SJYF01000526.1:419295-429878 GCA_006410515.1 Procapra przewalskii | reverse complement strand
CACTAGCTTTGTTCGTAGTGATGCTTTCTAAGGCCCACTTGACTTCACATTCCAAGATGTCTGGCTCAGATCAGTGATCACATCATCATGATTATCTTGGTCATGAAGATATTTTTTGTACAGTTCTTCCGTGTATTCTTTCCACCTCTTCTTAATATCTTCTGCTTCTGTTAGGTCCATACCATTTCTGTCCTTTATCGAGCCCATCTTTGCATGAAATGTTCCCTTGGTATCTCTAATTTTCTTGAAGAGATCTCTAATCTTTCCCATTCTGTTCTTTTCCTCTATTTCTTTGCAATGATCGCTGAAGAAGGCTTTCTTATCTTTTCTTGCTATTCTCTGGAACTCTGCATTCAGACGCTTATATCTTTCCTTTTCTCCTTTGCTTTTCTCCTCTCTTCTTTTGACAGCTATTTCTAAGGCCTCCCTAGACAGCCATTTTGCTTTTTTGCATTTCTTTTCCATGGAGATGGTCTTGGTCCCTGTCTCCCGTACAATGTCACGAACCTCATTCCATAGTTCATCAGGCAATCTATCTATCAGATGTAGGCCCTTAAATCTATTTCTCACTTCCACTGTATAATCATAAGGGATTTGATTTAGGTCATACCTGAATGGTCTAAAGGTTTTAGTGTACTGTATTGGCTTTTTTCTTTTTTTCTGACTACTTCACTCTGTATAATAGGCTTCAGTTTGATCCACCTCATTAGAACTGATTCAAATATTCTTTTTAATGGCTGAGTAATACTCCATTGTGTATATGTACTACAGCTTTCTTATCCATTCATCTGTTGATGGACATCTAGGTTGTTTTTATGTCCTGGCTATTATAAACAGTGTGCGATGAACATTGGGGTACACGTGTCTATTTCAATTCTGGTTTTCTCAGTGTGTATGCCCAGCAATGGGGTTGCTGTGTCATAAGGCAGTTTTATTTGCAATATTTTAAGGAAGAATCTGTTTTCAAGGCAGGAGATGTGTGTTCAGTCACTGGGTTGGGAAGATACCCTGGAGAAGGGAATGGCTACCCATTCTAGAGTTCTTGCCTGTGGAATTCCATGGACAGAAGAGCTTGGTGAGCTACAGTACATGGAGTTGCAAAGAGTTGGACACAACTGAATGTCATATAACATTCAATTATATAATAACCTCTTGATTCTTCTAAATGCATTTTCTTTTCTATCTGAAGGCAACCAACATCATACACACTGGACTTCATCTTATACTTCACATGAAGACATTGGTCAAAAATATCTTGTATATCTATTAATTCATCTGTATTTCCCTTTTCCTGAATCATTTTATGTCAGCAAAAAGTAATCTATTATTTAGCTCATCCTTAAAAATGAAATCTCTTGATCCCATTTCCTTTACCATCTATAACTTCATTTCGTTCTCTTTGCTTTGTAACAAAAATCAGAGGATTCTGTAATACTTCTCTCCAATTTCTCTCTGTCTATTCTCTTTAACCATATTCAGTCACCCTTCAGTTATTATATTAACACTGAAAATGCTCTTTTCGATGTCATCTGTGACTTCTATGCCACTAGATACAGCACTCATCACTTAATTCTCATATTACAAAATCCATCAGCAACATTTAATCCAATCTTCTTTGGCACACTCTCTTCATTTATTTATTTATTTATTTTTACTTTATAATATTGTATTGGTTTTGCCATACATCAACATGAATCTGCCACGGGTGTACACATGTTCCCCATCCTGAAGCCCCCGCCCACCACCCTCCCCATACCATCCATCTGGGTCATCGCAGTGCACCAGCCCCGAGCATCCTGTATCATGCATCGACCATGGTCTGGCGATTCATTTCATATATGATATTATATTTTAAAAGACCACAATTTCCAAATTAACTCCAGGTCAGATGGCTTTCCTGAGGTTGAAATCTGGAAATCCAAGTTCCTCCATAGTATTCCTGCTGAGACTAACAGATTTCTTAAACTGTGCTAAAGCTGTGCCCTGGTTTTTCCTTCATCCCCAAACCTACTTTAGTTACAACTTTCTCTGTCTCAGCTGATGGCATATCTCTTTTTCACCCCATGTCTATCAGAAAATCTTTTTGGCTCAAACTTCAGTGGTGGTAGTAGTGGTTCAGCTGCCAAATCATGTCCGACTTTTGCAACCCCAGTGACTGTGGCCCACCAGGTTCCTCTGTCCATGGAATTTTCCTGGCAAGAATACTGGAGTGGGTTGCCATGCTCTCCTCCAGGGGATCTTCCTGACCCAGGGATCAAACCAATATCTCCTGCATTGCAGGCAGATTCTTTTATACTGAGCCACAGGGAAAGCCTTTAGACCTATTACCTAGTATCAAACTACTATCATTTTTCACCTGAATTATTGAAATGCCTCAAACCTTTTTGCTATTGTTCAGTCACTTGGTTGTGTTTAGCTATTTGTGACCCCCTGGACTGCACCACACCAGGATTCCCTGTCTTTCATCATCTCCTGGAGCTTGCCGAAATTCATGTCCATCAAGTTGGTGATGTCATCCAACCATCTCATCCTCTGTCATCCCCTTCTCCTCCTGCTTTCAATCTTTCCCAGAATCAGGGTTTTTCTAATGAGTTGGCTCTTCGCATCAGGTGGCCAAAGTATTGGAGCTTCAGTTTCAATATCAGTCCTTCCAATGAATATGCAGTGTTGATTTCCTTTAGGATGGACTGTTTTGATCTGCTTGCAGTCCAACAGACTTTCAAGAGTATTTTCCAATACCATAGTTCAAAAGCATTGATTCTTCAATGCTTAGCCTCTTTTACGGTCCAACTCACATCCATATATGACTACTGGTAAATCCATAACTTTGACTAGATGACTCTGTTGGCAAAGTAACCTGTCTGCTTTTTAATATGCTATCTAGGTTTATCACAACTTTTCTTCCAAGAAGGAAGCATCTTTTAATTTCTTGGCTACAGTCACCCTCTGTAGTGATTCTGGTGCCCAAGAAGATAAAGTCTGTCACTATTTCCACCATTTCCTCATATCTATTTGCCATGAATTGATGGGACCCAATGATGCCATGATCTTAGTTTTTTAAATGTTCAGTTTTAAGCCAATTTTTTCACTCTCTTCTCACTTCATTTCTACTCTTCCTGTTTTTATTTTGGCATCTTCTGTTCTAGTACTCTGTCCTCAACACAACACTCAGTATTATCCATTAAACTCGTAACTCAGATTGTATCACACTTTACAAGTCCTCTCCATGTCACTCAAGCTAAAAGCTAAAATCCTTACAATTAGTAAATCCAGGTAGCTCTAACTGGCTGCCTTGTTATCTCTCTGAATACAGCTCTTATGAGCGACCCCTTAACTGGCACCAGTCTGTCCCTCATACTGGCCAGTGTGTTCTTGCTCTAGAGTCTTTACATGGTCTCTACATTGTTATATTTCTCTCTGCATCGTATAATTTGCTCCAGTCATCAGCATAGCTAATTCACTTTACATTTATAAATAGGAAGAGCTGATATTTTAGGTAGTACTTCCCTTAAGCCCAGGCAAGCAGGGCCATTATTGTTCTCTCCATATGTTGAAGGTCTTTTGAGAATTTTTCAAAACTCTCTTGCAGTATCTGGGACTAGGAAATACCTTCTAGTGGGATGTTCCAGCCAGGGTTAGACTGCACCATTCTCATATCTCCCTTCTGGGTTCTCTCTGATGCTCTATCCCATCCATGGGGTCCACCAGATATTCTTCAAGGCTCTGTATTCTTTACCTATTAAGCTATATATGGCACAATGGTCAGGATCTTGGTTCCAGAAAGGCAGTTTAGCAAGCAAATAGTTTCCACTAGCTGGTTCTTTGTTTCTTTTTTTTTCCTTATGATACTGTATTCAATTGATTACTAGGATGGTGTTCACATTGCTGACTTGGGGGACACAAGACCCATTAAGGATCTAAACTATACGTGGTCCCTTTCTGACCCTTGACTTGGGCCAGATGTCTGGCCCTTCTCAGCTCTCACCTGTCCATGGCTGACTGTAGTACCACCATATACAGTGGTATAGGCACACATCCAATATCCCGTTCATTTTCCCTACTGATACCCAAGAAGGTCATCCCAGTGTTTCTTTAGGCTCTATGCTGATCATCTGTCAGTTGTTCAGAGGCGGCTGTGCTTAACTTTTGCAAGGGTTTTACATTGCTCTATAGTGGAACTGGTCCTCTCTTGCTTCCATGGATGGCACTGAGATTTCCTGTGCTGATGCTAAACCATGGGGGATGAGGAATATAACTAGCATGCATGGGACCACTTTTCTTTGTCTGCAGTCAGGTCTCTCACCTATTGTGCCTACTGGTGGTGGTGAGTTGAAGGCAGGCTGTGGTCAATGTTGAAAAAATCACTTTCTAGGAATGCAGTGATTATAGCCTAAGGAATTTAAAGGATGACATGGTTGGAAGCTGAGTAATTCTTTACTTCTGCTGTGCAGTTCTTAGTATGACCAGGAAATGAATTAGTGTTCACATTTTACATCAGGCTCTAGTCCTCAAAATTTGTTTGTGCTCATTAATAAGGAAATATTGTTGAGAAAATAATGGTCAGCAATAACTGTGGACAATCTAATAAACAAGGCAGCTTATCAGTTATGATATAAAGCATAATAAATATATGGTAAAAAGGAACTACAGAGGCATTATTCCAAAATACAAGGGTTCTAAAGAGAATAGGAGGAAGCAGGTTCTAGAAACGAACAGGAAGAGATGCTTGGACACCAGGAAATTTCTTTCTGTGCTCTTATTGGATAAAAAACAAATACATAAGTACATCTTTACCTGTGATTCTAAGTTCCCAGCACTAAATCCCTATATCTCACACACCCATTAATTTTGTAATATATTTTAGTAATATTATTATAGTGGAGTCCTTTACAAATTATATGGCTTGTTTTGTACACCTGAGAGAGACCCTGATTTAAGAGACTACTGTTCATGATGAACTAACAGAACATCCTTAAATGACAAAGTATATTTTCATGGAAATTGATAATACAGCTGTAATATTTATAAGGGAGTATGCCTGGATTTGCATAGCCTTGATGATAAAACAATATAAAAAGAATAGAGATATGGGACTAGACTTACCAGACCACAGGCATATCATACAGCTTTTTTTTTTTTTTGTAAATTTTTTTGTGTGCCCAGTTAAGAAAAATTCTAAAGAACAGAAGAAATGACCAAAATTGAGCCTTGTATTTTTGGAGATACACATTTTGTAATTTAAATTAATAATGATGAAGGTGTAACTTTAATCTGTCAGGAACTTTGATCTGTCAGGAAGTGTGTACTACTGGATAAATCCCAGAAGGGCATCTTGTCACTTATCTTCCCTCTGCCTCATCCCCTTATTTTTGTGCTTTTCTCTGTGCGTCTTTCTTTCTTTCTCTGATTTTAAAGTTTTTTAAAAGTTCATCTTATTTTTTTCATAGATAACCTGCTTGTTATATGATCTTCCCCACTCCATCTTGATGCTATTATTTCAGTGTTGTCCCACTCACTTCCTCTAACAGAAACAAATAATAAAGAATTAAGCAAAGGAAAATATGGGATGAAGTAGAAGATACTAAGTGTGCTTTCAAGTAAGAACTAAGGTTCCAGGATTAATTGATGGAGTCCTGCAATTGAGTCATAACTTCAAAATATCATCTCCTTCAGGAGTGTGGCTCACTGTCAGATGGTTAACACTTGTCCCTTAACACCATAGTCAAATGAAACCTAGGCACTCATGGGCTTTCACTTTTCTGATGAATCATTTCAGAACTGCTTCTTTCTATGAGGTAGAAGAGTATATAGGGCAACAAACTCCTCACTGTGGCCTATCTTTGCAGGGACCTCATGAACTAAGTCTAGACTTTCCCAATCCTAATGTTGCATTTCATCAAAGTAAACAGACCTGTCATTCCTCCCACCGTTTTTTTTTTTTTCAAAAAAATGAAAAGAGAAAAATTCCTTTAGTCTCTAGAAATTGTGCCCTTTGTTTTAAACTCATGGTGTATCAGGGCTAGGTACTGACAGAAGAAAATAACATCTTGGATTAATGTCCACGTTTTTGTACATTTATAAAGTTTGTTGTTCTTTAATGAGTACAATTACATTCTTGTCCTGAAATGGTGTGTGTCTTCATTGTCTGATACTTTGCCTAGTCCCAGAACTCATCTTTTTGCATTTAGTGCACATAAGCATTTCATCCCAGCTCTGCAGAGACACTATATTTTGTCTCATACTATGATCTATTCCGTAACAGCTTAGAGAAAAATCTGAACCAACTTTTTGGTCAAACCAATACAAAGTTTTCCATTTCTGAATATGAAAGAAAACAAAAGCATCTTTAAATACAAACACTAGAATCATTTAAAAAAGAAAAAAAAAAGCCTTAAGTTGGCAGAGGCCATAAAAGTTTTGCAAACACTCAAGTAAGTCAAACCACAGATAATTGTGTCTTGGAAAATCATGACGGAAAATTGCCAAACCCTGAGGAGACTGAGAAGTAGTTGTGCAGGTTCATGACCTCACAGGGAACTTCTTTAAATTCCAGTTGGAAGTTAAGCAGGAAAAGTTTTCTTCTTTCTTTATTTTAGGGACCATGTTGAAAACAGCCCTTGAGAAGCATCAGGAAAAAGCCTCGACTTCATCTACCAGAGCTGCCTTCCCCTTTCTCTTAGGCATCGAAGTAAGACTTAGAAACATCCTTCACTTTCTGACCAGCTATTGAATAGACTTCTCTCCATAGAGAACAGGAAACTGCCATTATGAGAATTTTCAAGAAGCTGACACATGATGTGATTTAGAATTCACATTTATGCTTATTCAGAAAGGATTTTAAATAGGGATATAGTACTTACAATTAAAGACATTGTGAAAAAGGCAACCAAGTCTAAGGTAAGGTAGGCTGTCTACTCTGGGACTAGCTATATAACCATGTTTGGCCTTAGAATTTTATCTTATTGTTTTTTAATAATTTACTTTATGTATTGATTTGGCTGCGCCAGGACTCTATTGCTGTGTGGGCTTTTCTCTAGTTGTGGGAAGAGGGGGCTGCTCTCTAGTTCTGGGCTTCTCCTTGCAGTCACTTCTCTTGGTGTGGAGCATGGGCTCTAGGATGCGTGGGCTTCATTATCTGTGCCCCCAGGCCCCAGAGCACAGGAGCCATAGTTGTGGGCACAGTCTGAGCTGATCCATGGCATGTGGAATCTTCACTAATCAGGGGTCAAATCTGGGTCTCCTGCATGGCCAGGTGGATTCTTGACCTCAGAGCCACCCAGCAAGCCCTATAATTTTTATCTTCAGTGGAGATTATATTTTAATTACCTCAAAGACTTGGAAAAAATAAAATAATAACTAAGACTTAATTTGACAGTGCTTAACACATATTAAGTGTCCAATAAGTAGCAACTGTTTGAATGCTGACATGTTTGGAGGGCTAGGAAAACCTATTACTTGAACTCTAATGATATTAGACCTCTCTCCAGGTTTTCTTTAAGTTAAATCCTGATAACTATTAAATGCAACAAGTGAATATTTTGTCATAACTAATCAATGATATTTTCTTTTTTCTTTTTTAGTATATTCTCATTTATCATGCATTCTTTAATACTGTCCCTCATCCTATTGATTTAGATTTAAAACTAGAACTTTTCTGAAGCTCTATAAATAATACCAATATAGGAGAATGGCAATTCAAGTACTGTTCACCATTTACAGTGTTATTGATAATAACATAGTACTTAATATTTTTACCCAAAATGCTAATGAATGGCTCAAGGAAGGGCAAGAAGGATAAGAAAGTGTGTCTTAAGCCACAGGGAAGAGTCTTCTAATTTTAAATTTGTTCACTTAATTTTTCTAAGTGCACTTGATGTCAAATAGCACTGTATTTCTCCTAGAATTGCTCAAGCATTTAAATGGATGAAGTTCTGAGCTGCCCTAGTGCTAGTTATCGTGGCTTTGTCTCTTTCTTAAAATGAACTAAATTACCAAGACAACAGAGGAAAGAAGGCTCAGATATACATTAGGAAGGACACACATAATATTGAAAGGTTATTGAAAATTCTAGAAATAGTTGATACACTTAGGAAAATTAGCAGAGCAACATTGAGAGGCAAGAAAAGGATCTGACATCTACAAAGAACACATTTCTCAGATTGTCAAAGAAAGGAATATGCTTAACTAGATAGGGAAAGAATAAATCTTCCCTAGTTGAAATGAATAATAATCCTGGACCAAAAAGACAGTGATTTTCATGAACATAACAGGGAGGTTAATTAGAATGGGGTAGTATCTTAATTTAAGCTTGAAATATAATTGATCTCATTTAGTTGCTAAGTTGTGTCTGACTCTTTGTGACCCCATAGACACTCCAGGCTCTCCTATCCTTCACTGTCTTCCAGAGTTTGCTCAAATTCATGTCCACTGAGTCAGTGATGTCATCTGACCATCTTATCCTCTGCCACCCCCTCCTCCTTTTGCCTTCTATCTTTCCCAACATCAGGGTTTTTTTTCCCAATGAGTCCGTTCTTCACATCAGGCAGCCAAAGTGTTGGAGCTTCATTTTTAGCATCAGTCCTTCCAATGGGTATGCAGAGTTTCCTTTAAAACACTATTTATAAGGACCAGCTTACTACCAGTATCTCATATAGTTTTGCATAGTGTATATATTTCAAAGTTGAAACAGGAATTCATATTATTTTAAGAATGATATTGGAATAGTATTATTGCCAAAATGAATGGAAAGCACAACAGAAGGAAGTAGAAATAGTGGGGAGGCACCATTCCTGGATGGATCAGAGGTAAATGATCCACCTTCAATGCAGGAATCACAGAAGATGCTTGTTTGATGTCTGGGTCAGGAAGATTCCCTGGGAGAGGAAATGGCAACTCACCACAATATTCTTGCCTGGAGAATCCCATGGACAGAGGAGCCTGATGGATTACAGACCATGGGGCCACAAAGAGTTGGACACAACTGAGCAACTAAGCATGAGCACGCGCCTCAGGCATGGCCCAGAGTCACTAGTTCATGGTTTGAGGGGCCCTGTGAAGTCTCTAGTGCAGTCGCAAATTCTAAAGGATATGGCTATCAAGAAAGGTCATAAATTATTCTAGGAGAAATGTAAAAATAATAAACTGTTTCCTAAATAATTATATGAAATGAAGTTGATATCAGACTGAATACAGAGGATGGGGAAGGCTGGATCCATGACTCGGCTCTTTGCGGATGGTTTAGAATAGCTAAAAGTGTTTAGTATGTTCATTCTACCTATGAAAATTAGTGATACTGAACAGATAGTAAAATTATTCTCAAACCCCATCTTTTTCTGAACTGTTTCGATGATGGAGAAGATTATTTTAGGGGTTTTAACCTTGATTTTTAATGTCAAAATTTCTTGTATCAAGAAATGTATACAGAGTGAAATAAGCCAGAAAGAAAAACACCAATACAGTATACTGACACATATATATAGAATTTAGAAAGATGGTAATGATGACCCTGTATATGAGACCGCAAAAGAGACACAGATGTATAGAACGGACTTTTGGACTCTGAGGGAGAGGGAGAGGGTGGGATGATTTGAGAGAATGGCATTGAAACATGTAGACTATCATATAAGAAAAGAAGTGCCAGCCTATGTTCGATACAGGATACAGGATGCTTGGGGCTGGTGCACGGGGATGATCCAGAGAGATGATATGGGGTGGGAGGTGAGAGGGGGATTCAGGATTGGGAGCTCATATATACCCATGTCGGATTCATGTCAATGTATGGCAAAACCAATACAGTATTGTAAAGTAAAATAAAGTAAAAATAAAAATTTTTAAAAAAGATATGTATATACTTATACCAAGAAGTACATACTCAATATATGGGTATTGAGAGTAAATTCTCTACCATTTTCAAATGTTCCCTTCTTGCTTTTAAAATTGTATTGAAATGTCTATATAGATCTGTAGTTATTACAATTTTTATTTTTGTTTTTCTTATTTAATATATTGTAAAATTCTTCACCGTCTATATTATTGACTAGCATTTTAGTTATAGAATATTACGTTATTAGGTTGTAGTGGTCTGATTTACATAAACATCTTATTATTGAATATTTCAGATATTTCTGAATTTTCACTATTATAAATGACATGACACCATCTTCCATTATAAAACTTGTAGCATCTCATTTCACTTTTAGAATAAATTTCAGTGTTGGGGTTACCAGCATAATGAATACAAAAACATTTATGATTCTGAAAATATTTGCTATTTATTTCCATAATAATTATTAAGTATATTTTTCAAAATGGTGAAATGAATATTAATAATTACCATTAACACCATATTTTTTCATACTTCACTAATTTTCCCACTGAAGTCTCTTTTCTGTTCTAGGATTCAATCCAGGCCAACCCACTGCATTTAGGACAGTTGCCTTTTAAATGACATCAAATCATACATCTTGTGATCATAAACTATGAGAACACTGTATTCTCCATTGTCAATGTTTTAATTCTATTTGTGGAAATTCCTCTTATCTGAAAAAGAGATGGTGTTGAATTGTTTATATTTAGGGAGCACT
>SJYF01000526.1:375365-387767 GCA_006410515.1 Procapra przewalskii | reverse complement strand
TGCATGAGTCAAGTCTTTGTTGAACATTTTTGATTCTACTGAGATTGTTCTGCCTACTGTGTTTACCAATGGCAATATGTGGCTATCTGCAAAGGCCAATTTTTTGAAACCGTTTTGAGTTACAGGAACGTGGCTTCCTCTTTTGAGTAGCATTAACTAAAGGGTTTGTCCTTGCAACTATTTGGATCCTCTTTAGAGTGTGGCTGTCTGTCTGTAGATTGATGCCATAGACCATTTATGTGAGACTTCCACCCTTTGTTGAAACTTGGCTTCATGGAAACGCATATCCTTAGTCTTCCTGCAATATTAGATTCATTTGTTTGTCAGCTTGCTCTTTACCTTGATGGTATCCTTTATGCATCTTATGCTATAGACCTATAGCTTGGAACAAAGATGCAAATCCCTCTCCACCTGTGTTCCTCATATCATTTTGGTCATCTTAGCCTGTTTGATGAAAATTTATATATTTGCACCCAGTCACCACCTTCTCCATAGATAAAGCTCTGACTATGCTTTATATCAGGAAAAAAATCCCTTTTAAAACTTCTAGATTCTACACCTGATACAAAGAGTCTACTCACTGGAAAATATCCTGATGCTAGGAAAGACTGAAGGCAGGAGGATGACAGAGGATGGGATAATTGGATAGCATCACTGGCTGAGTGGACAAACTCTGGGAAATAGTGAAGGACAGGGAAGCATGGTGTGCTGCAGTCCATGGGGTCACAAAGAGTTGGACACAACTGATTGAACAACAACAAAATCTACACACTCAAATGTAGATGTGAAAAATGTTCTGGGGAAATTATGAAGTAACAAGATGACTTTACAACACAAAATGACTTTGCTCTTTCAATGGAGAAAAGAAAAGAAGGCACTTTTTATGGTTCAGGGTCAAATGAACACTTCATCAAAATTATGTTGATGCTGATAAAGAGACACTCTGAGGAAAAGTGCAGGAAGGCAATTATTTTCCATTAAAAAAACAATTTAGATTTTCCTATTGCACAATTAGTCAATTAGTTATAAAACTTTAATATACTGTTGGAATTAGGGTCTTTGTAAAATGTAGATTCTCAGGACACAGCTCTAGAGATTCTAATTTAGTAGTTTTGTTATTATATTGATGTATGGATTTAACACTGTGTATATCCTCTAAGATGTAAATAAGTACTTTCATCAAACTACTTTGGTTAATTGATGTTGTGGTTTCTTTCCCTGTATCCTTACAAGAAAAAAAAAGATTGAAATTATTAAATATATCTATTTGAAGTTTGAATGACTGGTTAAGAAGATACCCCTAGAATGGTGAAAGTCATCTCCTTAATAAATTGAAAGTAAAAGAATCTTTACTTTTTAACTAAAATTTGATCAAGTTTTGTATAAGGTATTAACTATTTGTATACTTTCTTAGCTTCTAGATGCAAACGTAATTGTGACAACCCATTTAAATAATAATGTGTCCTTTTTTTACTCTTGTCTCTTAATTACTTGCCTCTTCATTAGTCTGAGAAATTTTTGAGGCTAGAGACGATGTTTTAATCAGCCTTATATTATGATTTCTGAGAGAACTGGAACATACTAACCATAATGCCTATTGACTGAAAGAACAAACAAATTATCTTAAGACTTCAGGAAATCTCTAGCAATAATTCAAGTATAGGGAATTGTGTCCTAAATTCTGAAATAAGACATACATAAGGGTACATGGAACAGAGAGAATGTAATGAATTTTTTCCTCTTGGGACTCACTCAGAGCACTGAACGTCAGAAAATACGTGTCATGTTCTTGCTCGTCTACATTGTAACAATGTTGGACAACATGCTTCTTGTCCTGAATGTGGTGTTCAGCCCAACACTGGGTGCCCCTATGTACTTCTTTCTTGGCTACTTCTCATTTATGGATGCTGTTTATTCTACTACAGTCACCAAAACATGATTATGGGCTTACTGTGTGAAAAGAAAACCATTTCCTTCCAAGCTTGCATGACTCAACTTTTTATAGGACACTTATTTGGTGATGCTGAGATTTTACTCCTGGTGGTCATGGCCAATGACTGCTGTGTGGGCATCTGCAAATCCTTGTATTATTTGACAATCATGAATCAGCAGTTGTGTATTCTGCTGTTGCTGTCGGCCTGGATTGGTGGATTTTTACAGGGTGTATTTCATCTTCTCCTGTTTACAACCTTCCCTTCAGTGTCTCAATGTTACTGACCACTTCAGGAGTGACATTCACCCTTTGTTCAAACTTGCGTTCACTGGCACCTGTGTTTTTGCCCTCAGAGTGCTGGTCAATGATGGGACAATTGGTGTGGTCCTTTTTACACTCTTATTTGTCTCCTATGGGGTCATTCTGTGCTCCCTAAATAATCTTATTCATGAAGGGAGGCAGAAAGCCTTGTCCACCAGTGGCTCCTACATCACTGTGCTGGTTCTTTCATTGTGCCCTATGCTTTTATGTATGTGAGACCTCCTTCCACCTTAAAGTGAAGTCACTCAGTTGTGCCTCCTGTTTGCAACCCCATGGACTGTAGCCTGTCAGGCGTTTCTGTCCATGGGATTTTCCAAGCAAGAACAGTGGAGTGGACTGCCATTTTCTTCCACCATACTCATTGTTAATTTCTTGACCATGTTTTATACCATTATCACCCCTATGCTAAATCTCTAAACTGTGCCGTGAGAAATGATGAGATGAAAAGTGCCATGAGAAAGCTCTGGACCAAAAAAAAGAAAATGAGACAGCAGGAAACCATATGATCCATTTTCAAGGAAGAATTATTCTTTCCAGGAAAGTCTTGTGTGATATTTTAAGTGTATTAAGTTTCTACTCAGCATAATACATTAGGCATGAAGAAAACATGTATTATGTAAATACTTCCAATGAACAAAATACATCCATACCTACAACATTTTCATGATTTTCTAGTGGAAAGTAGATATTTTGCTTGATATACATTTTTAAGATTGCTGCATTTTCTTATGAAATGTGCACAGTTTTGGATATAAAATGTAACTATTTACAGCATAGATTTGTGTTCTATATAATGAGTTAAACTATACTTAATATTATAGATTTATTTTCGGTTACAGGATATTTTCCAAAGTTTCTTTCTCAAATAATGTAATATTTTTAGAATTAATAGGACTGATTATGAATTTTACAGAATCATATTATTAATACATCATAAAAATTTTGTTAACTGTTCTCCACACAAAGATAGGCCATATTAATATTTGGCTATCTTATGTGTGTGTCTTCTTCAGAATTTTCCACCGTTTATTGTGATCCACACAGTTCAAGGTTTTGGCATAGTTAATAAAGCAGAAATAGATGTTTTTCTGGACCTCTTGCTTTTTCGATGATCCAGCAGATGTTGGCAACTTGATCTCTGGTTCCTCTGCCTTTTCTAAAACCAGCTTGAACATCTGGAAGTTCATGACTCACATATTGCTGAAGCCTGTCTTGGAGAATTTTGAGCATTACTCTACTAGCAACAAAGGTCCATCTAGTCAAGGCTACGGTTTTTCCAGCAGTCATGTATGGATATAAGAATTGGACTATAAAGAAAGCTGGGTGCCATAGAATTATTGCTGTTGAACTGTGGTTCTGGGAAAGACTCTTGAGAGTACCTTGGACTGCAAGGAGATCCAACCAGTCCATCCTAAAGGAGATCAGTCCTGAGTGTTCATTCAAAGGACTGATGTTGAAGCTGAAACTCCAATACTTTGGCCACCTGATTCAAAGAGCTGACTCATTAGAAAAGACCCTGATGCTGGGAAAGATTGAGAGCAGGAAGAAAAAGGGATGACAAAGGATGAGATGGTTGGATGACATCATCGACTCATGGACATGGATTTGATTAAACTCCAGGAGTTGGTGATGGACAGGGAGGCCTGGCCTGGTTTATGGGGTCACAAAGAGTCAGATACGACTGAGCAACTGAACTGAACTGGACTATGTATGTGTCTTATTTTTGTACCTGCAAGATATTTTGCAAATATTATGCTTAACATATAAATGTCAAAAAAGAATGGTGTTTCAGAATTGTAAAAAATAATCTTAAGAAGGCAAAAGTTATCAAAGCAACTGAATGAATATGTTGTAAATGATGTAAATTAACCAAATCTTACTTATTTTCCCAATTGAATTATCTCCTCAAGTGGATCAGATTTGTTTGAAGTTACATATTCCTAAAGATCATCCATTAATCTTCCTAGATAGTTGAGAATATCTGGTAATAACTCTGATATTTTTCAATATCCCCATCTCTGTGTATACTTATAGTGTTTCATAGCCTTCCATAGAGACCTCAGCTCTGCCTTTCATGTGTAAATTGAGCATAAACCATAATCCATGAGCTTCAGCCATGAACTACAGAGTTGAATACCAGATATTTTCAGTGAGGAATTTTTAAGAAAGATGCTTACAATATATGCCAATCTTATCTCTCTTGTTAATAAATACAAGTACTGGGAAATAAAGAGGCCAGAACATGTTGTTTTATTTCATGGAGATATCATTCATACAAACCTCTCTGTCTCTGAATGAGGCTTAAAATAAGACATTATTCTGCCTGCCTTATTCAGTCTGGATTCATGATATCTAGATTCAGTTCAGGTTGTGAGGTGGTGGGTGCTTTTCACTAGTAAATCACACTTTGAGAAAACTCATATATTGATTTTAATTCCTATTACATGGGGATTTCTTATAGTATCTCAAAATCTTCTAAAACATGATACTATTTATCAAATAATACCAAGCATTTGAGCGTATGAGATCTTATGTAATTTATTTCTCTGCTGTGGATGTTGCTATAGACTGAAAATTCATAACTTAATTATTTTTTAATGTGGTGATATTTGGAGGTGGTCCCTTTGGAAATGACTGGGTAACTTAGATAAATTTCAAATTTATGTAGTTCTTCCAAGTAATGAGATAAACCTTTGGCTAATGATCTTTGCTTATTGGTCTATAATCTCCCTGAAGTCAGAGAAAAGTTACTTAATTGTCTTTGTGCACTCAGTTTATTGCAAGATGTATAGAATACCAATTTTACTCTATAGACTTTGTCAATTACTTTAATTCTTAATCTATTGAAGTGAAAAGTTTTACTGAATATGATTAACTCTTTCTGCATTATATATGGGCTTCCCTGATTGCTCATATGGTAAAGATCTGCCTGCAGTTCAGGAGACCCAGATTTGATCCTTGGGTCAGGATGATCCACTGGAGAAAATAATGACTACCTGTTCCAGTATTCTTGCCTAGAGAATTACATGGACAGAAGAGCCTGGTGAGTTCCAGTCCATGGTGTTACAAAGAGTCGTACACAACTGAGTAACACACACACACACACATACACACATACACGCACACACCAGTTTTCTTAAACTATTTCCTTCATTGACATGCTGTTCAAGTGACCACATTCTCTGGAGCCAATCCAGAGTTATGTATAATTCATTTTTCTTCTTGCTAATGCCAGCATACTTGACCATGGTGAGCACGTATAGTTCTATGTAAGAATATGTCTTAACTGAATTTAGTTAAATTTGTTTCCAATGTAATTTCAAATATAGGTATATATTGACTTATTAGATAATTGTAATAAACTTCATATTAGGTGGCAACCTAAATTTGTCATGATACTTTAGTTGTAAAGAGTAATTTAAAGATAAGTATCCTGGCTTTTTATTTTGAGTTTGCAAATGGCATTCTGATTCCTTGTCATAGTTTCCTTGTTAATAATTGTGTCTGTAGATGCTTATATTTTCTATTTCATAAGGATATTATGAGATTAAACTTAAATGACTGAAATAAAAGCATTCTGCTGCTGCTGCTGCTAAGTCACTTCAGTCTTGTCTGACTCTGTGCGACCCCATAGAAAGCAGCTCACCAGGCTCCCCCATCCCTGGGATTCTCCAGGCAAGAACACTGGAGTGGGTTGCCATTTCCTTCTCCAATGCATGAAAGTGAAAGGTGAAAGTGAAGTCGTTCAGTTGTGTCCGACTCTTAGCGACCCCATGGACTGCAGCCTACCAGGCTCCTCTGTCCATGGGATTTTCCAGGCAAGAGTACTGGAATGGGGTGCCATTGCCTTCTCTGAAAAGCATTCTAGTATTTCTGAATATATTTGAAGAATAGAATTATTTTCAACCATATTAATCTAATTCCAGAAATGATGCAAGTACAACCAATTTGAAAAAATATGGCACCTTTTAACTTGTGTGAAGTGCAAATACTATGATAGGGTTTATACAATCATCTAATGTACATGTGACAGTGATATCTGCAAGTTATAATTTGCATGAATGATAAATCAATTAAAAGACAAAATATAATAATGAAAAATAATTTAAATCTAATAGTTACCCACCTAAATGTTTAACTTTTATAATAGTTAATATCCAGGCTCCATATTAAGCTTGTTTGTTATCAAATACCAACATTCATAAATGATTAATATATTTTGTTCTCATCATAGTGTTTTGTCTTCATGTACACCTAAAGGGTAGATCAAAATTAAAGATGGGTGCTATAAAAGTCATCCTCTGAAGTTCAGTTGTGTGCTGTGTGCTTAGTCACTCAGTCATGTCTGACTCCTTGTAATCACATGGACTGTAGCCCTCCAGGTTTCTCTGTCCATGGGATTCTCCAGGAAAGAATACTGGAGTGGGTTGCCATGCCCTCCTCCAGGGGATCTTCCCAACCCAGGGATCGAACCCAGGTCTCTCAACAATGAAGAAGGAGGATTCTTTACTTTCTGAGCCTTCAGGGAAGCCTTCTGAAATAACTGATTTGTTGAGAAGATTTGCTAATAATGGTGAATACCCCGGGATCCAAGTAACTACCGTTAAAAAACTTCACAGAATTTGCCTACGAACAGGAGATGTGGTAGAACTTTTAAGGTTCCAGAGAAAGGTCTTATGCAAAGGTGCCATCTATAAATCAACAAAGACATTTATTGTAGATGAGCTGGTTGACATTTTTAGCCTTACAACTTTACTTCTTTGTTGGTGAACTAACAGCTTCCTGGGGCCCTGACAGTGAATCTATGTCAGACATGAGCATAGGTGAGATTTTTTTCCCCCCAGGAAATCATAATCATAGATTCTCAGTTTAAACGGATCTTCAAAAACATATAATCAGTGCTCATTCTCACCAATATTAGATTTAAATTTCTTCTTTTAGCGTGCAGAACTTCAAGGTAGACTCATTCAATAATACAAATTTAGAAGCAAAAATATTTTTAAAGTGATATAGATTTAAATTTGAACAATAAAACAGTTATTATTAAATTAGAATAATTTTACAATTCAAGTTCACGTCCAAAATTTCCCCAAGTTAATAATACAGCATAAGAATTTTCCTATGATGCTGCATTAATTTTTAAGAAAATTAAAAACTATCACACATCAATCAAATACATGCATTATATTTTACTTACCCATTTCTAATATTGAACATTGCCTGTAGCTTCTAAATTTTCCACAGCTCTTAATATTGTTGAACAGAGATGTAAATAATAAATTTTCTTTTTAAAATATATTTTCCTTTACTGTGTTTTCCTAGAAAAAATGCTGTAGATCTAAGAATTAGAAAAACTGATTTTTATATTTTTATAATTGATTCTAAATAGCTTATTAATTATATCTCATTCTTAACTTATTTACACTATGTCTTTATCTTACCGGTTGGTTGGTTCTCAACTCAGTATAAGGACTGCACTGAAGCTTCTGTACTTTGTTTCCACAGAAGCATGCAGTTTTCACTTTGAAGAATGCATACCTATGGCTGGTTCATGTTGAGGTTTGACAGAAAACAGCAAAATTCTGTAAAGCAATTATGCTTCAATAAAAAAATAAATAAATTTAAAATAATTTAAAAAGTAAATATTTTTATCTTTGAAAGGAAAGATATTTTTCACAGAATATACTTTACTATATGTGTCCTCTTTTTTTGGGGGGGGAGGACATTATGTCGCCAAATGTCTCATTCCATTAGTAATGCAGCATCCTGTAACTGGGCTCCCCTGGTGGCTCGTTAGTTTAAAAATCCACGTACCAATGTCAGAGTAAAAAGTTTGATCCCTGAGTCAGGAAGATTCCATGGAGGAAGAAATGGCAACTCACCCCACTATTCTTGCCTGGGAAAAGCTATGGACAGTAGAGTCCCTGGGGTCACAAAGAGTCAGGCGTGACTTAGTGACTGAACAACAGAAACACCCTGTAACCAGGAATGATGGATGATGGATGCTATGGGAAGATGAGAGAAGAAGGTGTGAGAATGCATGTAGCAGAAACATAAAGGGTTGGGAAACTTCATTCATATCATGGATGGATAAATTTCTGCTGTTTAGTAATAAGATCTCAGGAATTTAAAGACATTTAACAAGACACTTTATGATTTTGTGAAAATAAACACAAAATACACATACCAATATGCCTATAACTGTCCAAAAGATATTTGTTGACTGAGTTGAGTGAACTAGTAATATGTACCTATTGTAAGTAATAGATTTTATATGCTTGGTATTTATTAGTTGATATATAATGTATATAAAATTTATGTTTTTCATAGAGATTTATGGTAAACAGAGCTAGAGTACATCAGCACTTGAATTCCTGGTAAGTTTATGGTCTGGAGAAGCAGGACTAATCTTAGCCATGGAACATAGCGATTCACCAAGAATCTCTCATCACCTGATGAGTTTCAGGCACAGTAAACACTATGCCAGGCATAGTGAGAAAACACACCTGAATAGTTTATGTGTTCCTGTACATAAGTACCAGGAGTTACCAGGTAGGGTGTATCACCGAGGAATTATATATTTCCCTTGACTGACTGCTTAGAAAGTTATTTATTGACAATGTTTTTCTTTCCACAGTTAGAAGTGAGGGTTCAAATTTAAATTCTCATGGAAAAAAGAATAACTCTTACCTGCTTACAGGAACTCTTAGCCTACAAGGTACATCTGATAGTTACAATTTGTAACCTCACAGACACAGAGGAGGGCTTGGAAACTTGGGACAATGAGATAATGTAGTAAAATCAAATGAAGGTGGAACCAGAAAGATAATCCAGATTTCATATACACAGCACCATATTTTCTCCATAAATTGCATATCAAATGATCTCCCAGAGATGCTTTACAAATGACAGCTAGTAGGTGTCTAAAAGATAAAAGTAGTCATGGAAGAAGTGAGAAAGTCTTGAAACAAGTATTGGGGCATGAATGTCAAGGACATGGTCCACAGTTACAGTGACTGTTCTAGTTTTGTGCTAAGAAATTCAGAACACAATCCTTTCGTGATTAACAGGTATTAGTCTTTATTCCTTTGTAGGTAATTCAGGCCCCTGGAAGATGTTACTTCTTAAATGGATCTAGTCAAACCTCCCAACAATGTGACTGAATTTGCTCTCTTGGGACTCATACAGAATCCACACCTGCATAAAATACTTTTTATTGTCTTTCTATTCATTTTCCTCTTCACTGTGCTGGCCAGTCTGCTCATTGTCATCACCATCTCCCTCAGCCCTGCACTTTCTGCTCATATATACTTCTTTCCTTTCACTTACTTGCCTTAACAGATGCTTTTCACACATCTGTTGTTACACCCAAATGATCATTCCTCTATTGTACCAAAGAAGAATAACCTTCTGGAGTGCCTCCTTGATGCAGATATTTTGGTGCACTTTCTAGGAGGCTCAGACATCATATTCCTCACTGTCATGGCCTATGACCACTATGTGGACATCTATAAGCCTCTGCACTATGTGACCATCACGTGAGAGGGGCTTTGCCAACTCTTGGTGGTGGTGGCTTGGACTGGAGCAATCCTACCTGCCAATGTGCAAATTCTCTTCATGGTTGACTTGACTTTTTGTGGTTTCAATGTCATTGATCACTTCACATGTGATTTTATCTCACTCTTGGAAATTGCCTGCAGTGACACTTATAAGATTGGAATGGTAGTGACAGCAAACAGTGAGGCCACGTGCTTGCTCATTTTTTTCCTGTTCCTCATCTCCTACATAGTCATTCCGAGCTCCCTGAAATTCTAAAGGAAAATGCAAAACCCTCGCTACATGTGGCTCCCACTCTCCAGTGATGGTGCTCTATTTTGTCCCTTGTATATTCTGCTACACAAGTCCTGTTACCCTGGGAACAAGTTGATAGCTGGGTTCTTTACAATCCTCATTCCTATGTTAGATCCTATCATTTATGCAGTGAGAAACACAAAAGTGAAAAATGCTGTTAGGATTTTGTTGAAGAGGAGAGTAACTTAATTTGTACAAGATGCCAAGTAAGTAATTATTTACACAGAGGGAAAATTCTTCCTGTTGTAAATTGTGAAAGAAAATTTTAATATTTTATAGATCACTGACAGAAGAAAACAATGTCCTAAGCATTAACATTTGTTGAATATTTAACAAAAACTACAAATTTGGAAAACTCAGCAGTGGCCACAGGACTGGAAAAGGTCAGTTTTCATTCCAGTCCCAAAGAAAGGCAATGCCAAAGAATGCTCCAACTACCGCATAATTGCACTCATCGCATATGCTAGTAAAGTAATGCTCAAAATTCTCCAAGCCAACCTTCAGCAATATGAGAACTGTGAACTTCCAGATGTTCAAGGTGGTTTTAGAAAAGGCAGAGGAACCAGAGATCAAATTGCCAACATCTGCTGGATCATCAAAAAAGCAAGAAAATTCCAGAAAAAAACATCTATTTCTGCTTTATTGACTATGCCAAAGCCTTTGACTGTGTGAATCACAATGAACTGTGGAAAATTCTGAGAGAGATAGGAATACCAGATCACCTAACCTGCCTCTTGAGAAACCTATATGCACGTCAGGAAGCAACAGTTAGAACTGGACATAGAACAACAGACTGGTTCCAAATAGAAAAAGGAGTACGTCAAGGTTGTATATTATCACCCTGCTTATTTAATTTATTTGCAGAAGACATCATGAGAAACGCTGGCCTGGAAGAAGCACAAACTGGAATCAGGATTTTTAGGAGAAATGTCAATAACCTCAAATATGCAGATGACACCACCCTTATGGCAGAAAGTGAAGAGGAACTAAAAAGCCTCTTGATAAAAGTGAAAGAAAAGAATGAAAAAGTTGACTTAAAGCTCAACATTTAGAAAACGAAGATCATGGCATCTGGCCCCATCACTTCATGGGAAATAGATGGGGAAACAGTGTCAAACTTTATTTTTTGGGGGCTCCAAAATCACTGCAGATGGTGACTGCAGCCACAAAATTAAAAGATGCTTACTCCTTACAAGGAAAGTTATGACCAACCTAGAGTGCATATTCAAAAGCAGAGACATTACTTTGCCAACAAAGGTCTGTCTAGTCAAGGCTATGGTTTTTCCAGTGGTCATGTATGGATGTGAGAGCTGGACTGTGAGAAGCTGAGCGCTGAAGAATTGAGGCTTTTGAACTGTGGTGTTGGAGAAGACTCTTGAGAGTCCCTTGGACTGCAAGGAGATCCAACCAGTCCATCCTAAAGGAGATCAGTCCTGGGTGTTCATTGGGAGGATTGATGCTAAAGCTGAAACTCCAGTACTTTGGCCACCTCATGTGAAGAATTGACTCATTGGAAAAGACCCTGTTGCTGGGAGGGTTTGGGAGCACGAGGAGAAGGGGACGATAGAGGATGCGATGCCTATGGCATCACCGACTAGATGAACATGAGTTTGAGTAGACTCTGGGGGTTGGTGAGGGACAGGGAAGCCATGAGTGCTGCAATTCATGTGGTCGCAAAGAGTCAGACATGTCTGAGAGACTGAACTGAACTGAACTGAATACATTTAAGTGAGGGACAGGGAAGACTGACGAACTGCAGTCCATTGGGTCATTAATAGTCAGATACGACTAGGTGACTGAACAAAAAGGCATTTATCAAGCATTTTGATAACTTCAGTGTACTTTACCACAGCTTCAGTGTTCATTTCCATGGGTTCAGAATAGACAATGGAAAGGATAACAATTGGACTCTAGTTGATGATAGCAGAATAATTTTTTCCCCAGAGTTTTACTGTTGCTGTATTCAATTCCTCATATTGTTAGTTGTGTGAAATAGGTTTTTCCATAGTACCCTAATTTTAGAACTTATTTTGTTTTTGCTTAGCCTGTGCTTAAACAAATAAGGGACAGAAATTCTTAGTTAAAAATGTTGAGAAAGAGAATAGTGGATGTATCCACAAATTTTCTTTCTTTCTTTTTTCTCTTTTTGCTGTACAGTTTTATGCAATGCATAAAGTTAGAAACTCACAGAAGGAGAAAGGAATAATTTATGATCAATATCTAATTATTTTCGTGACACAAAAATTAAGCCAGAAACGTTGAAATTGCTCTCTCTCTCTCTCTCTCTCTCTCTCTCT
>SJYF01000526.1:311117-323629 GCA_006410515.1 Procapra przewalskii | reverse complement strand
TGTAAGGTTTTCTCAAGTTTCTCTCAAATAATATAATTTTTAATAGGATTCATTACATTTTTCAGAAAAATAATAGTAATGTGACAAAGAAATTTTGTTCACTCCTCTGCACACGAAGACAGCCTATATTAATTTTGAAGTATCTATCTTAGTTTTATAATTACAATATACCTTGCATGTATATTATTTTTTGATATTGCTTAGCATGTTAACACTGAAGTAGAATGGTGATTCAGAGCTATAAGTATTAAATGTAAGAAAGCCAAGTTTATAAAAATAAATCAACAAAATATAAATATAGAAATATAACCAAATCTTAATCATACTACTAATTGCATAATCCTATATCCTCAAAAAGACCAGGTATAAGTTACATTTTTATAAAAGTGATTTATTAAATGCAAATTTAAACCACAATGAGGTACCATCTCATGCTAGTCAGGATGGCTGCTATCAAAAATCTGTAAACAATAAATGCTGGAGAGGGTGTGGAAAAAAAGGAACCCTCTTACACTGTTGGTGAGAATGCAAACTAGTACAACCACTATGGAGAACAGTGTGAAGATTCCTTAAAAATATTGGAAATAGTATTGCCATATGACCCAGCAATCTCACTGCTGGGCATACACACTGAGGAAAGCAGAACTGAAAGAGACACGTGTACCCCAGTGTTCATTGCAGCACTATTTACAATAGCTAGGACATGGAAGCAACCTAGATGTCCATTGGCAGGCAGATGAATGGACAAGCATTGAGACGACCCAGAGGGATGGTATGGTGAGGGAAGGGGGGGTCAGGATGGGGAACGCGTGTATACCTATGCTGGATTCATGTTGATATATGACAAAACCAATGCAATATTGTAAAGTAATTAACCTCCAATTAAAGTAAATAAATAAATTAAATAAAAATGTGGTACATATACACTATGGAACATTGCTCAGCCATTAAAAAGGATTCATTTGAATCAGCTTTAATTAGGTGGATGAAACTGGAGCCCATTATACAGAATGAAGTAAGTCAGAAAGAAAACCACCAATACAGTAGATTAATGCATATATATATATATATGTATATGGACTTTATAAAGATGGTAATGATGACCCTATATTCAAGATAGCAAAAGAGACACAGATATAAATAACAGACTGTTGGACTCTGTGAGAGAAGGTGAGGGTGGGATGACTTTAGAGAATAGCATTGAAACATGTATATTACCATATGTGAAATAGATTTCCAGTCCAGGTTCGATGCATGAGACAGGGTGCTCAGGGCTGTTGCACTGGGATGACCCTGAGGGATGGGATGGGGAGGGAAGTGGGCAGGGGGTTCAAGATGGGGAACACATGTCCACCCATTGCTGATTCATGTGAATGTATAGCAAAACCAAAATAGTGTAAAATAATTAGCTTCCAATTAAAATAAATAAGTAAATAAAAAGGAAAAAAGTAATTCATTAATTTTTCAGATAGTTTAGGATATCTGGTGATAACTCTGCTGTTTTTCAGTATTCCCATCATCATTTTTTTTCTTGTCATTTTCCATAGCCTTCTAGAGACATCCAAGTTGAATCTTTCATATTTAAATTTAGCATAATCCATGAGCTTCAGACATGAAGTACACAACTCAATACTAGATATTTTGGTGATACATTTTTTAATAAAGATGCTTACAATATGTGCCATTCTTATCTCCCTTATTATTAAAATGCAGGTTACTAGGATATAAGAAGGCCAGAATATATTGATTTATTTCAGAGACATTATTCATAAAATCCTCTTTCTTTCTGAATCAGGCTTGAAATAAATATTTGCTTTTTTGTTGTTTTGTTTCTAAGTCATTCCCAGTTCTTTTGCAACCCCATGAGCTGTAGCCTGACAGTCTCCTTTATCCATGGGATTTCCCAGGCAAGAGTACTGGAGTTGGTTGCCCTTTACTTCTGCAAGGGATCTTTTCAACCCAGGGATTGAACCCCTGTCTCCTGTATTGATAGGTGGGTTCTTTACCACTGAGCCACCAGGGAAGCCCAAATATAAATAAATACTACTTGCCTCAAAATGATCTGAAGTGTGTGGTCAAAGAAACATTCTGCCTCTCTTACTTTGTTTGGCCTTATGAGGAGCTAATGTTATGTGGTTATGTGTGATTTTCACTAGTAAATCCTGGAGAAAGAAGCAGTAACTCACTCCAGTGTTCTTGCCTGGAAAATCCCATGGTCAGAGTTGCCTGGCGGACTACAGTCCATGGGTTGGCAAAACATTGGGCAAGACTTAGCATGCACACACCCACACACTATTAAATCACACTTTATGAGAAACCTCATATCTTGATTCTTATCTGTTACATGGAGATATTTTATATTATCTCAAAGTATTCTCAAACATAATATAATAGTATTCACCAAATAATAACAAGCTTTTGGATTTACCAAAATTTATTTGTTATTCCTTCACCTTTTGATGTTGCTATAGATTGCAAATGTGTGCCCTTTTCAAAAATCATGTTAATTCCGGTATAATAAATTCTATACAATATAGTGGTATTTGAAGTTGGGCCCTTTCAGAAATGACTAGAGTCATTAAGGTGGAGTCCTCATGAATGGGATTGATACACTCATAAAGAGAACTTAAGAACTCACTTGACCCTTCTGCCATATGAGGGCACAGCAGAAAGATGGCTACTTATGAACTGGGAGGTGGGGTGGGCTTTCAGCTGGTGAAGAATCTGCCTGCAATGCGGGAGACCTGTTTTCGATACCTAGGTTGGGAAGATCCCCTGGAGAAGGAAAAGGCTACCCACTTGAGTATTCTGGCCTGAAGAATTCCATGGACTGTATAGTCTGTGGGGTCACAAAGAGTTGGACATGACTGAGTGACTTTCACTTTCACTATGAACTAGGGAGGGAACCTTATCAGACATGAAATCTGCCAGCATCTTAATCTTGGACTTCTGAGGGCTTCCCTGGTGGCTTAAATGATAAAGAATCCACCTGGCAATGAAAGTGACATAGGTTAGTCAGGAAGATCCCCTGGAGAAGGAAATGGCTACGCACTCTGGCATTCTTACCTGGAAACCCCATGAACAGAGGAGCCTGGAGGGCCATAGTCCTTGGGGTCAAAAAGAGTCAGGCAGGGCTGAATACTAAAACTTTTCTTATACCCCAAGCCAGGAAAAAAAAAGTTTATTGTTTTTCTTTTTTTTTATTTTTTATTATTTTTTTTAATTTTTTTAATTTAATTTTATTTTTTTACATGATAGTATACATGTTTTTATGCCATTCTCCCAAACCAACCCACCCTCTCCCTCTTGTTTAAATCATCCAGCCGATGATATTCTGTGGGAATATCCCAAATGGACCAAGACAGAAACTTAGTTTTCAAAACTGTATAGTCATTTCAAGTGACAAGGTAAACATTCTTCACTTATTAATTAAGACTATGTTTATTTTTTTTCATAACCTCCCTGTAGTCAGAAAGTTACCTAATTGTATTTGTGTTCTGTTTCTTGCATAATATATAGAATGTAGAGTTCACTCTATAGACCTTGTCAATTGCTTGAATTCTTGTTCTTTTGATAAATTTGATTAGCTCTTTCTACATGAAATATATAAACACAGACACACACACATATATATATATTCTACAAATATTACTTGATTATATCATTTTTGTTATAATGAGTATTT
This sequence comes from Procapra przewalskii, assembly GCA_006410515.1. NCBI lineage: Eukaryota > Metazoa > Chordata > Mammalia > Artiodactyla > Bovidae > Procapra > Procapra przewalskii. The sequence continues at coordinate 319,944 of SJYF01000526.1, read as the reverse complement.
ACTATAAAGATGCCATTTTAATATTATTTAATATTTTATTTTTTCTATCACATCACTCAAAAAATTCTATATACTTCCAAATACTTTTAAAGTTTAACTTTTTTAAAACAACATTTTAAGATACTTTTCTTTGGAGAAATGCCTATTTAGTTCTTTGGCCCATTTTTTGATTGGGTCGTTTACTTTTCTGGAGTTGAGCTGCATAAGTTGTTTGTATATTTTTGAGATTAGTTGTTTGTCAGTTGCTTCATTTGTTATTGTTTTCTCCCATTCAGAGGCTGTCTTTTCATCTCACTTATAGTTTCCTTTGTTGTGCAGAAGCTTTTAATTTTAACTAGATCCCATTTGTTTATTTTTGTTGTGTTTCCAGTATTCTGGGAGGTGGATCATAGAGGATCCTGCTGTGATTTATGTCAGAGAGTGTTTTGGCCTATGTTCTCCTCTAGGAGTTTTATAGTTTCTGGTCTTACATTTAGATCTTTAATCCATTTTGAGTTTATTTTTGTGTGTGGTGTTAGAAAGTGATCTAGTTTCATTCTTTTACAACTGGAACCCTCTTACACTGTTGCTAGGAATGCAAACTAGTACAGCCATTATGGAAAACGGTGTGGAGATTCCTTAAAAAATTGCAAATAGAACTGCCTTATGACCTAGCAATCCCACTGCTGGGCATACACACCGAGGAAACCAGAACTGAAAGAGACACATGTACCCCAATGTTCATTGCAGCATTATTTATAATAGCCAGGACATGGAAACAACCTAGATGTCCATCAGCAGATGAATGGATAAGCAAGTGTGGTACATATACACAATGGAGTATTACTCAGCCATTAAAAAGAATAAATTTGAATCAGTTCTAATGAGATGGATGAAACTGAAGCCGATTACACAGACTGAAGTAAGCCAGAAAGAAAAACACTAATACAGTATGCTGACACATATATATGGAATTTAGAAAGATAGTAATGATGACCCTGTATGTGAGACAACAAAAGAGACACAGATGTATACAACAGACTTTTGGCCTCTGAGGGAGAGAGAGAGGGTGGGATGATTTGGGGGAATGGCATTGAAAGATGTATACTATCATGTAAGAAACGAAGTGCCAGTCTATGTTGGATACAGGATACAGGATGCTTGGGGTTGGTGCACGGGGATGATCCAGAGAGATGATATGGGGTGTGAGGTGGGAGGGGGTTTCAGGATTGGGAGCTCGTGTACACCCGTGGCTGATTCATGTCAATGTATGGCAAAACCAATACAGTATTGTAAAGTAGAATAAAAATAAAATAAAATAAACCTTATTTTTTTTAACCAACTTTAACCAACCTTTAATTAAGTTTTGTTTGGGATGGGGAAATATCTAATTCAAAATAGGAAAAAAGTTGGTCTACTTATTAAATTCATTAATAATTTGAAGTTTTTCCATTTAGTATGTCGGCTTTTATACCACTTAGAATGTTCAATCTGTGGGCATTCTATCCTCCTCTTCTAAGCTTTAGGGTCATTTTGCAAAGTTTAAAAACTTCTTAACACAATATATTTAGGATTTCATGGTGCTACATATTTATTTTGAGGAGAACTGTATCTTAACATTTCTTTTCTTATCCAGAATAAAACACATATTGGGAAGGATTGATTGAAAGCTCAGTAAAATGTTGTAATCATCTCCAGAGAAAGCACATAAATCTTGCTTTATGGTTTTCCTCTTTAAAAAGAGGACTCTGTTATTTACTTTTAATTCACAGTTTCTGTAATCTGATCATCAGAAAAAGGCTTAGTGTCTTTTGCTAGCATGAATTGCAGCACAAGCCCCAAAGCCACAGAATGTTTGTATTTCTATAAATACAAATATTTGTATCCAAACATTCATAGGCCTGTGTCTAAGAGTACACAAGTGTGTATCCTACTGCCACACACTCAGATCTGTTTACTTCCATCACCAGTCACATCCACAACTGGGTGTTGTTTTCTCTTTGCCTCAACGTCTTCATTCTTTCTGGAGCTATCTCTCCACTCTTCTCCAGTAGCATATTGGCACCTACTGGCCTGAGGAGTTCATTTTTTTTTTTTTTTTGCCTTTTCATACTGTTCATAGGGTTCTCCAGGCAAGAATACTGAAGTGGTTTGCCATTCCCTTCTCCAGATCTGTACCCAACTTCAGGTATCTCTATGATTTTATATATATATATATACATATATACTCAATATGTGAATCTGTATCCAATCATATGTATATGTCTATATGTGATCATACATGGATCTGTAATGTAACGACACATGATAAGTATCTGATAAACAGTATAGTTACATTTGTATGTATATTCATATTTATTTGATGTAATCACACATAATCCTCCATGTATGTGTGCTCACAGGGATATTTCCCACCATACTTAGGTCTATGTTTGATCATACACAGACCTGTATCTGTCCACAGATAGAGTTATATCTTGTCATACACTGGTCTGTATCTGACTGTGAAGAGTTAATTTAGGCAGGATGTGAGTGAACAATTCTTCTGTTCCATGTGGCATAGACCGAGGTCATTCTCTGGTAGTCAGCTAATTTGTTGGGCTTTTAAGGAACATCCAGGTCGATTACAATTACATGAATGGTGCATTGGTTGCGATGCATAGAACACTAAACTCTGCTGAGTCTCTTTCTTCTCCAGGTAGATACAGGGCTATGTAGACAATGTCAATTCAGTGAGGTTGTCAAACTCGTAAAATGTCAGCTCAATGTTTCCAGAGGGAAGAGGCAAAAGGTAGCAAGTCAGTTAAGTCTTCATCCCATCATGACATCAGCCTTTTAAATGCCAGGTTTTTGGCTCTTAATACGGATTGATTCTTCATCAAAGGAAACAATCAACACAGTGTAAATATAACATATTTGTAATAAATATATGTCATAATGACTTAATAAAATATATAAGGAACTTCTACAACTAAATAGCAAAAAAACCCACAAATAAGACAAGTTACAAATGGGCAAAGAACCTGAAGAGATATTTTTCCAAAGTAGACATGGAAATGGTCAATAGGAACATGAGAAAGTGTTCAATATCACTAATCATTGGGGAAATGCAAATGAATATCAAAATGAGATATCACATCACATCTGTTAGACTGGCTATATGAAGTATATATCAGACAATAACTTTTGGTTAGGGTGTACTGAAGATGGAATCCTACTAGAGTAATTCCCTTTCATACAAATGAGCTCTGTTCTTAGGGTGCGTTCCTAAGTCCAGTTTATTCATTGGTCCGAAAAGTTAGTCTAGGTGCCCAACTAACACAGCTGACTTTGTACTGTAATAGATTTGTAATTATTTTCACACAAGTAATACACAAATAAATAAATTAACACTTTTAATCTAACAGTACAATACCTCTTTTCTATAACAAATAATGACACAGTGAAATAGTACATATGTCTCTTCTGGTCATCAAAAGTATATGCTCTCGTGATGTCCATTATGTGGGCTTCATGGATCATCAGCAATTGTGGACTGACTGCTGTGGACATGTTTGTAAACATAACTGGCCCAAGTCCCCTTGGTTGACAGGCCCTTTTGTAGTGGCTGCCAGCTGCTGGTGGGTGAGGCCAGGTCCTGATATGGCTGATTGTATGGGCAAAGATTCCCAGTTCTGGAGCAAGCCCATTGGTGTGTAGGTCTGAGTCATGAAAGAGCTGACTTTGAAGCTATAAGTTTCCAGGGATAGTGATGAAAAACTGGTGGGTGGAACCCAGTCCTAGGTAGGCTGGCTGAGGGCTCCAGTATGTCCTTGAGCAAACAGAGACTCCAGGATCTAACCCTATCCACCAGTGGTCTGGCACTAGCCCCAGGACCCAATGGGTCATGGTTTCAAATACCATCCCTTAGACCAGAGTGGTCTTCCTACTGGGCCACAAACCAACTGCAGAAGATGCCAACACCGTGAACACAATGGTCCTGCAGCCAAGCTTATCATGATCTTGTTCACCTACCAGCAAAAACAAACTGGCCTAGCATCAACAACTAACAGAATGGCACTATATCTCTGGAACTCTCAAAAGCCCCCTGGTCTGAAAAGTCTCATGTTTTGGCTGCTCATCTTTATGTGGAGCTCAGATCCCTCTATTTTGGGGAATATATCCCCTATATCCTTGGGAAGAACCTTTTCTATTCAATTATTCTACCATTTGTGTGTTGCCTATTCAAGCTACTGGACTTCATGATATAGTACTGTGTCTCCGACACTCCTACCTGTCCTGTCCTGTTTCCTTCCTTATACATTTAGTCACAAAGGATATTACCTACTAGTCTTCAGTATATTCTCATCAACAGTTGTTCTGTAATTAGTTGTAGTTTTGGCATTTCCATGGGAGGATCTTTCTATTCTACCCTACTGATCATGACACACTATATTTAATCTGTTTATGACAATATTGCAGATGGTGACTGCAGCCATGAAATTAAAAGATGCTTACTCCTTGGAAGGAAAGTCATGACTAACCTAGGCAGCATATTAAAAAGCAGAGACATACTTTGCCAACAAAGGTCCGTCTAGTCAAGGCTATGGTTTTTCCAGTAGTCATGTATGGATGTGATAGTTGGCTTATGAAGAAAGCTGAACACAAGAACTGACGCTTTTGAACTGTGGTGTTGGAGAAGAGGCCTGAGAGTCACTTGGAGTGCAAGGAAATCCAACCAATCCATCCTAAAGGAGATCAATCCTGAGTGTACATTGTAAGGACTGAAGTTGAAGCTGAAACTCCAATACTGATGTGAAGAGCTGACTCATTTGAAAAGACCCTGATGTTGGGAAAGATTGAAGGTGGGAGGAGAAGGGGACGACAGAGGATCAGATGGTTGGATGGCATCACCGAGTCAGCGGACATGAGTTTGGGTAAGCTCCAGGAGTTGGTGATGGACAGGAAGGCCTGGCCTGCTGTAGTCCATGGGGTTGTAAAGAATTGGATACAACTGAGTGACTGAACTAAACCGAATGACAATGCCATTCTGTTGTAATTGGCATAGCTTTATAGTACATTTTGGAGTCAGAAAGTCTGATTGATAGGCTATTTGGAATCTCTTGAGGTTTCATATGAATTTTAGGGTGGATTTTTCTGTTATTTTGGTAAAGACTGTATTGTCAACACTTTAAAAAGTGTTGACATATTAATAATAAGTAATTAGCTAAACAATATCATATTATTGACATGTATCTTTGGAACATTGTTCACCAACATTTTGTAGTTTTCAGTGTATAAGACCTTTTTCCTGTATGTTTACTCAACTATTTTATTCTCTTTGATGCTATTACAAATGGAAATTCTTTCTTAGTTTATCCTTTGTGTTGTTCGTAGAAAGCCAATATCCTTTCATGAGTGAGAAAAAAAAAGTTCTCAGAAAATTAGGCACAAAATAAGTGTGCATGTATGTGTATGTGTGTGTGTGTGTGTTCAGTCACTCAGTCATGTCCAACTCCTGTGACCCCATAGACTATAGCCTGCCAATAGCCTGCTAGGCTCCTCTGTTTATGGGATTTTCTTCAGCAAAAATAATGAAGTGGGTTGTAAGGAATGACCAAATTTGTGATATCTTTTGAAAGTAGAGACAATATGATTTGTTAAAGTCATCAATAAGGGAGTGAAAACTGTTTGAAACTATGAGACTTTTTTTGTAAGAACAATTGCAATGCAGAGGGTACCATTTTAATAAGATGGGGAACCACATTTTAGTAGTTGACTTACAATATTGGATTAGTTTCCATAGTGGTTACATCAATTTATTTCTCACCTTCAGTGTAGAAGAGTTCCAAATTTTGTACGTTTTCAATGACATTCTTCTTTTGTAAGGAAATTAATTTCATTAATTATGGCAGGGCCCTCATGATCTAATCACCTGCAAATGCTCCACTTACTAAAACTGTCATACTGAATAGTTGGAATTCAACTTATCAGTTGTGGCAGCACAGATATTCAAACCAGAGCAGAAGTCAAATTTCATTATTTTTCATATGGATATCCAGTTTTCTCAATGCAATGAAGAGATTTTCTTTTCCCTATACTGTATTCCTGGACTCCTTTTAAAAAAGCTAACTTGAGAAGGCGGTCTGAAGATAGTGGAGGAATAGGATGGGGAGACCACTTTCTCCCCCACAAATTCATCAAAAGATCATTTGAATGTTGAGCAACTTCCACAAAACAACTTCTGAATGCTGGTGGAGGATACCAGGCACCCAGAAAGGCAGCCCATTCTCTTTGAAAAGAGGTTGGACAAAATATAAAAGACAGAAACAGAGACAAAACATTTAGGGGTGGAGACCCTTCCTGGGGAGGGAGTCATGAAAGAGGAGAAATTTCCACACAGTAGGAAGCACTGTCACAGGCAGGTCTGTGGAGAGTTTTGGAATCTCAGAGGGTGACATAACCAGGAGAAACAAAAAGAAAAAAAAAACTACAGAATATGCACCTAACTGCAACTGCCAGTGGAGAAGTAGCCCAGACACTTGCGTTTGCCACCAGTGAGTGGAGGCTGGGCAGGGAGGCACGGACTGCATCAGCAGTGTTTAGGGTAAGGACTGGGCTTGAATGCCCTGAGGACAATCTGAGGGAGCTAACATGAGATAGCAACCCAAACCATGGAATTACTAGAAAGACTTAAAAACAAACAAACAAACAAACAAACAAACAAACAAACCCCAACTATCCCAGGAAAGGCTCTAATGCAGGACAGTGACCCCTGGACCCCTGGCACATGTGCTCACAGAAAGAGAGGCAGGTGTGCAACAGCCAAAGCTGGAAGGCATGGGGCTGCTGCAGTCTTGGCCCCAAGATTGTTGCTGCCTGAGATCACCTCCCCAGAGGAGATACACAGCACACCCAAGACAGTTCTCTCGTGGAGCACCTGGGAAACCAAGTGGCTGGACTGGGGAGGTGATTAAGATGCATGGGCCACCTGGGACAGTGTGCTCACCAAGCATCCAGTCTCCTGAGCTTCTCAGACCTGGGAATGACACAAAACACACAGCCCATCCCATTCTGTGCCCTTGTGGAGTACCCAAGAACCTGAGTGGCTTAGACCTGGAAAGTGCATTTCATAATGCAGGGCCCACCTGGGACAGTGCCCTTGCAGGACACCCTGGAGCCTGAGCAGTGCAGACTCAGGAAGCATACTCTGCCTTGGGCTGTGGCAAACCCAGTGTGGTCCATAAACTGTGAGCACTCTTCACACACACCAGCGATATTTCTTTGCAGTGTCCCTCTGTCCCCACAACACAACTGAACAAGTGAGCCTAAATGAGTTACCACCTTTGCCCCTACGTCAGGGAGGAAATTAGACACTGAAGAGACCTGCAAACAGAGGGAGCCAAAATAAACAAAGAAGAGGGAACCACTCTGGAAGTGACAGCTGCAACAGATGAAAACCCTGCAGTTAATACTGACTGTGCATTGGAAAGGGACTTATAGATCTTGAGAACAAGTACAAGTTGAAACAAGGAACTAACTCCACATTGCCCACAACAGCTCCAGAGAAATTCTTAGATATATTTTTACTCTTATCACTACATAATTTATTTTTTTAAGCTTAAATTCTTTATTACTCCTTTAATTTTTATTTTATAACCTATTACCTTGCAAAAGGACCCTATTTTAAAGCAAATTTCATATATACATTAAAAAAATTTTGTGATTGATTTTGCTTTGTATTTTTATATTGTATTTTTGAGAGTCTAACCTTTATTCTAGATTTTAATATTTGCTTTTTGATATTTGTTATCAATTTTGTACCTTTAAGAATCTAATCTTTAGTTTCCATTTTCATTTATGGATTTGATTACTGGCTTAATTGTTCTCTCTCCTTTTGAGTCTCCCTTTTCTGTCACAGGTCACTTGTATCTCCTTCCTCCCTCTTCTCTTCTTTACTTAACTCTGTGAATCTCTCTGGATGTTCCAGGCCGTGGAGAACATTTAGGGAGTTGATTACTTGCTAGATTGCTCTCTCCCCTTTTGACTCTCCCTCTTCTCCAATTGGTCATCTCTATCTACCTTCTCCCTCTTCTCTTCTCTATGTAACTCTGTGGATCTCTCTGGGCGTACCACACTGTGGAGAATTGTTTCACCATTAACTTGGAAATTTTATCATGTGTGCTGTATGGATGGAGAAGTATTGAGGCCATTTTAAGAGAAGGACTGAAAGCCAGAGGCAGGAGGCTTAACTCCAAAGCTTGAGAAATCAGAGAATTCCTGATTCCAGGGAACATTAATAGAGCTTTTGCTCATCTAAAAGTCTTGATACCTACACTGAAACAAAGATCCACCCAAGAGCCAACAAGTTCCAGTGCAAGAAATACCATCTTAATTCTCCAGCAAAACAGGAACACAGCCTTGAGGATTAAAAGACAGTCTGCCCAAAGCCATGACAAACCCATAGACACCCTAAACTTACTACTGGACACTTCTTTGCATTCTAGGGTGAAGAGATCCAGCTCTACCCACCAGAACACAGACACAAACTCCCCCAGCTAGGAAACCTTGACAAGCCACTAGTCCAACCCTACCCCCAGGGAGCAGACTCAACAGTAAAGAGGAACCACGAACTTCCAGCCTACAAACACAGTAATCTAAACAAAATGAAAAGGCAGAGAAATAGTTATCAGGTAAAGGAATATGTAAACAAAATGAAAAGGCAAATAAATAATTAGCAGGTAAGCCATGAAATTAAAAGACGCTTACTCTTTGGAAGAAAAGTTATGACCAACCTAGATAGCATATTCAAAAGCAGAGACATTACTTTGCCGACTAAGGTCCGTCTAGTCAAGGCTGTGGTTTTTCC
>SJYF01000526.1:195654-207197 GCA_006410515.1 Procapra przewalskii | reverse complement strand
TCCATCCTAGTGTTTCTTCTTATGAACTGTATTTTTACAGTCTGACTAAGACAGAAGCTTATATGTTGTATCTTTATTTTTGTATATGTCTCTTTTTTAGCAATGCACCCATGAAAATTAAGTTAATAAACACTTATTGAATTAAATTAAAAAACTATCTTATTTGACTATGCACACAAATTTTATACACCTTGGAATTTTACTTGCGTCATTAATAATCATGAATTAAAAAGAATGTGAGTAATGTCAGAAAGACCCTGATGCTGGAAAATATTGAAGACAGGAGGAGAAGGGGATGACAGAAGATGAGATAGTTGGATGGCATCAGTGACTCAATGACTATGAGTTTGAGCAAACTCCAGGAGTTGGTCAAGCACAGGGAATCCTGGCGTGCTGCAGTCTACAGGGTTGCAGAGTCGGACACGACTGAGTAACTGAACAAAAATGTCAGAAAGACTAAACTTTTAACAGAAATATCCATGTGTCTATGGGAAGGAATGGAATCTAGCAAGCTCATAACCCTGTATAATGTCTTTTTACTTTATGCAGTAAGGAAGCATCACAAGTGTATTATTTCTTTATCTCTCCCTTCTATGGCCACTTCTTAGGTCTCACTTCTGACACTTCCTCAGGCATCAATTAAAATTTGTGTGTGTGTGATTTTCTTTTCCCCCTGTTAATCTGTCTTGTGTCACAGTCAATGACAAAAACTCAGACATAGAGAGGAAATCCCATCTTCTGTCACAAGAAAACAAATGACCAAAAAAAAAAGTTTTATTATAATTTATTTTCTCAAGCATCTACAAAATTTTATTGGCAAAAATATGACAATATTATACACTAAGCCCACCAAATAAATATTTAACTGACATTAGTTATCTATTCATTGGATGTTCTTTCTAGAATTCACTTACCAGGCTGTAGCACTATGCTTAATATCTTTGAAAACACCTGCCAAATCTAAAAACAGGATGCTTCAAACACATTAACATTTGTAAATGAAATTCTATCCATTTATATAGCAATTTGTTTAATTTAAAAATCCACTATTATAAAAATTCATTAGAAGAATTTCTTCAACAACTAATGAACACTAATTTTACAAGGCACATTTTTGAAGGCCCCGATTGCCATACAGTACCAGACTGGAAGAAATTTTAGAAGTCTTAGAAGAAATCCAAAGGAAAGACTGGAGGCCAAAACTAGCTGCGAGTGGTGGAGTTCTATGTGAATTCCAATTCAGTCACCATCTTCTTATCCCTCAACATTTTCTTCATCCTTGTAGCTATTTCTAGACATCCACTGAGAGGGTTAGTTTAGATACTTCTAGACTGTTCTAGTGTTTTCTTCAACACGAGAGAGAGAACTATGTTTATGGTATCACATCACCTAGAGATTTCTAAAAGTTTGTTAGTTTATTGAGAAAATATCCTCCTAGCTAACTAATTACACATCCATCATCTTATATATTTCTCTCTCTTTTTATTTGATGAGAACATTTAAGTTTTGCTCTCAGCAAATTTTACCATTCTACTGCTGCTAAGTCGCTTCAGTCGTGTCCGACTCTGTGCAACCACCACACAGACAGCAACCCACCAGGCTCCCCCGTCCCTGGGATTCTCCAGGCAAGAATACTGGGGTGGGTTGCCATTTCCTTCTCCAATGCATGAAAGTGAAAAGTGAAAGTGAAGTCATGCAGTCATATCTGATTCTTCACAACCTCATGGACTGCAGCCTACCAGCCTCCTCTATCCATGGGATTTTCCAGGCAAGAGTACTGGAGTGGGGTGCCATTTATGTTAAATCCTTAGACCTTATTCATTTTATAGCTGAAATTTTATCATCTTTTACCAACTTCTACCTGTTTCTTACATCACCCACTGATAACACTTCTTTAACTTATGCATATATGAGTTTAATTTTTTTTTTCCAAATAACACATAGAAGTGATACATTCAGGTATTGGGGTTACCAGACATTTGGTCCTGTCCAAACTGAACATAAGACATCTGGCCCAACTAAAGATCCTTGAAATTTGGTTCTATCAAAAATATCCATGAACGATTTAGTCCATGGCAAATGGTTTTGGACAGGACCGAATACTGAGGACAGTTTGGCCTGGACAAAATACAGTAAGCCCTCTACATACAAACCATCAAGTCACGACCTTTCAAAGATGTGAGCATGTGTTTGTATGTCCAGTTATGTAAAGCATGAGTAAAATTGCAGCTTGTCTTCCATCTGCAATTGCTAATGATCCTTCAGTTGTACTATCTCCCATCCTCTCTCCCTCCTCCAAACAGTAAGTCTTCTTGCCTCTTCACTAGATACCAGCTCCTGTCTGCCAGCTGACATACTGTACTACTGTACTTTTCAAGGTACTGTAAGATTAAAAGTTCTTTCTTTGTTGTTGTTGTTGTGGTGTGTGTGTGTTTTATGTGCTATTTGTGCAAAAAGTATATTAAACTTATTACACTATAGTACCGTATAGCTGACTGTGTTAGTTGGGTACCTCAGCTAACTTGTTGACGTTATGAACAAAATTAGACTTAAAAATACACTCTTAGAATGGAACTCATTTGCATGTAGGGGACTTACTGTAGCCATCTTATGGATACTTGTGACAGGGCAAAATGTCCTGCAAGGAGCATTTTCCTTTTTCTTTCTGACCTATTTTATTTAGCACAATGCCCTCAATGTCTACTCATGTTGTTACAAATGGCAGGTTTTCTTCTTTCTCAAAGATGAATAATATTCCACTGTTTATATGTGCACAAATTTTTTTTTATTAAGCAAGGGTCAACACAGTTTTTCTCCATTAGTTAGTTATGAATAATACTGTACAAAGTAATCATCATTTCAAAGTAATATTTCTTTCTTTGAACTAAATTATCAGTTTCACAAAACAGTTTGAATTTATTAAATACCTATTAGATGAGTGCTTCACATGAAAATACACAGAACAATTTTACTTTACTTCACAGAACTTATTGTACAGGTTATAGCATCATCAACTCAATGGACATGAGTTTGAGCATGCTCTGGGAGTTACTGAGGGACAGGGAAGCCTGGCGTGCTGCAGTCCATAGGGTCACAGAGCCAGACACGACTGAGCAACTGAACTGAACTGATGGTACCTTTACTGTAAAGTAAGCTATAATTTGAAAAGGGGTCAGCTGCAGGGAAAACAGGACTAGCAGATGAATATGTCAGAGGATAGAGAATATTTCTTAGATTTGGGGGCTCCATATTCCTGTCCAGTTCATATGTTAGACCAATAGTACCTAGAATGTTTTCACATGCAAATGGTCTTAAAGGAGTGTACTGTGGCAGGTGTGTTATGGTGACCAAGAAGCCAAGATCTTACGTCAGTGAGACTTGTTTATGTTGTATTGGCTTTGTATTCTGTACGCAGTTCTGAAGTGTAGTAGTGAAGTCGCTCAGTTGTATCTGACTCTTTGTGACCTCGTGGACTATAGCCTACCAGGCTCCTCCATCCATGGAAATTTCCAGGCAAGAGTATTGGAGTGGGTTGCCATTTCCTTTTCCAGGGGATCTTCCTGACCCAGGGATCGAACCTAGGTCTCCCACATTGTAGTCAGATGGTTTTACTGTCTGAACCACCATATGTGGTTCTAGTAGCTGCTTTTGCTTTTAGGGTTATAGAAAATTGAAGCTCATTGCCCAGAGATGTTGGCCCATGTGACTTGTTAGAGGCTGTATTCAGGCTCTTAAATGGAAATGGTAATTTTCTCTCTGTATTTAACTGTGTATTAGCCTGAAAGCCTGGAAAGCAAGAATGTTCCTTAACTTCACTTTTTTCTTAGAGGAAAGGAAGACTCTTGGGAGCTCCTGCTTCCTCTCCCCAGTATCCTAGCTCCATGCACTGAGTATCCCCAGGGTCAATCAACAACACCCTACTCCACATGCACAAGTTCTTTCTGATTGGCTTCTCAAGTATTGTTAGCATTTTATGTTCCCCAAATTCTTTAACTTTCATTGCCATTTATTTAGTAAATTTATAGCATGTATTATGATCTAACTTCATTCACCAGAACTACACCTACTTGCCTGACTTCAGGCTCTACTACAAAGCCACAGTCATCAAGACAGTATGGTACTGGCACAAAGACAGAAATATAGATCAGTGGAACAAAACAGAAAGCCCAGAGATAAATCCACACAACTATAGACAACTTATCTTTGACAAAGGAGGCAAGAATACACAGTGGAGTAAAGACAATCTTTTTAACAAGTGGTGCTGGGAAAACTGGACAACCACTTGTAGAAGAATGAAACTAGATCACTTTCTAACACCACACACAAAAATGAGAAACAGAGCTGTAGAGATAAGCCCAGAGCTGGGGACAGGAGCTGTGACTCAGGCACTAATGAACGTAGGATGAAGAGGCCAGCTACTGGGCTGTTTAGTGGTGTATCCGAGCCAGCCCTGAGACAGGTTTCTTTCCTTACACAGCAGCTTGTGGCACTGGGATTAAGACAAATGGCTATGAAATTTCAACTGCCCCAGTTCAGAATCCTGGCTCCCACATTCTCTGCCCAGAGATGGAGATAATGATAGTACCTACTTTATAGCACTGTCGTAAGGCCTAAATGAGATCATTCATTTAAAGCATTAGCTCTGAGCATGTAGGAAGCACTCTATGTCAGTATGAGATATCTTTCAATCTTCAGAGACAGTTTGTATGCACAGAAAAAAAATAACCAGAAGATATTTTGGTTTTTTTTTAAATTTATTTTTAATTGGAGGATAATTGCTTTACAGTTTTCTGTTGGTTTCTGCTGTACTTTGGGTTTTAAAAGGATTATTTAATTTATTAACGTTATAAATTTCATAAAAATCTTAAAAAAATAAAAAATAAAGATCTAAACATAAGACCAGAAACTATAAAACTCCGAGGAGAACATAGGCAAAACACTCTCCGACATAAATCATAGCAGGATATTCTATGGCCCAACTCTCAGAATACTGGAAATAAAAGCAAAAATAAACAAATGGGATCTAATTAAAATTAAAAGCTTCTGCACAACAAAGGAAACTATAAGCAAGGTGAAAAGACAGCCTTCTGAGTGAGAGAAAACAATAGCAAATGATGCAACTGACAAACAACTAATCTCAAAAATATACAAGTAACTTATGCAGCTCAACTCCAGGAAAATTAAGGACCCAATCAAAAAATGGACCAAAGAACTAAACAAACATTTCTCCAAAGATAACATATGGATGGCTAGCAAACACATAAAAAGATGCTCGACATCACTCAGTATCAGAGAAATGCAGATCAAGACCACAATGAGGTACCATTTCACACCAGTCAGAATGGCTGCAATGCAAAAATCTACAAGCAATAAATGCTGAAGCGGGTGTGGAGAAAAGGGAATCCTCTTACACTGTTGGTGGGAATGCAAAATACTACAGCCACTATGGAAAACTGTGTGGAGATTCCTTAAAAAATGCAAATAGAACTGCCTTATGACCCAGCAATCCCATTGCTGGGCACACACACTGAGGAAACCAGAACTGAAAGAGACATATGTACCCCAATGTTCATCACAGCACTGTTTATAATAGCCACGACATGAAAACAACCTAGATGTCCATTGGCAGATGAATGGATAAGCAAGCTGTGGTACATATACACAATGAAGTATTACTCAGCCATTAAAAAGAATACATTTGAATCAGTTCTAACGAGATGGATGAAACTGGAGCTGATTCAAGAGAGTGAAGTAAGCCAGAAAGAAAAACACCAATACAGTATGCTGACATATATATGGAATTTAGAACAAGAGTAATGATGACCCTGTATGTGAGACAGCAAAAGAGACACAGATGTATCGAACGGACTTTTGGCCTCTGAGGGAGAGGGAGAGGGTGGGATGATCTGGGAGAATGGCATTGAAACATGTATACTATCATGTAAGAAATGAAGCGCCAGTCTATGCTCAATACAGGATACAGGATGCTTGGGGCTGGTGCATGGGGATGATCCAGAGAGATGATATGGGGTGGGAGGTGGGAGGGGGATTCAGGATTGGGAGCTCGTATGTACCCGTGGTGGACTCATGTCAATGTATGGCAAAACCAATACAGTATTGTAAAAAAAAAAAAAAAAAAAGAAAGAAAGAAAGAAAGAAACGAAAAGAAAAGAGAGAATGGGCAGGACATAATATACCTTGATAATGGTGTTTATTTTCTCCCAACTGCAAAAAATTTTGCTCTTGTGTTCAGACTTTCTTGAAGCTTCTTTCTTTTCTTACAATTAGTTATTTCTAAGCTGTTTCTTATTCTGCGTGCAAATATTTTTATACATTACAACCATCATGTTTAAAACTACAGTCACCATATTTTACTTAATTCTTCAGACCTTATACATCTTATAGCTGAAAATATATATGCTTTTACTAATCTCTCACTAGGAGAAGGCAATGGCACCCCACTCCAGTACTCTTGCCTGGAAAATCTCATGGACAAAGGAGCCTGGTAGGCTGCAGTCCATGGGGTCACTAAGAGTCGGACACAACTAAATGTCTTCACTTTCACTTTTCACTTTCATGTATTGGAGAAATAAATGGCAACCCACTCCAGTGTTTTTGCTTGGAGAATCCCAGGGACTAGGGAGCCTGGTGGGCTGC
Source organism: Procapra przewalskii (assembly GCA_006410515.1). Classification (NCBI taxonomy): domain Eukaryota; kingdom Metazoa; phylum Chordata; class Mammalia; order Artiodactyla; family Bovidae; genus Procapra; species Procapra przewalskii. The sequence continues at coordinate 200,540 of SJYF01000526.1, read as the reverse complement.
CGTCTATAGGGTCTCATAGAGTCAGACACGACTGAAGTGATTTAGCAGCAGCAGCAGCAATCTCTCACTGTTCTCCCCACCCACAACCCTGGGCAACTGCTTTTCTACTTTCTGCTTTTATGAGTTTTATTTTCCTTTTGCTCTTGTTGCTGTTTTTCTTAGATTCCACATATAAATTATATTTAAAGCTAATTATAGAAAACATAAAGAGCCTAGAGCCTGTTCCCTAAAATCTTCTATCTTTCCCTATCTGAGCTTCCCTGCTAGCTCAGCTGGTAAGGAATCTACCTGCAATGCAGGTGACACTGTTTTAATTCCTGGGTCAGAAAGATCTTCTGGAAAATGGATAGGCTAACCACTCCAGTATTCTTGGGCTGAACCACTCCCTTGTGGTTCAGCTGGTAAAGAATCTGCCTGCAATGTGGGGGACCTCGGTTCGATCCCTGGGTTGGGAAGATCCCCTGGAGAATCCAGTATTGGCTACCCAATCCAGTATTTTTGACTAGAGAATTCCATTGTTTGTATAGTCCGTGGAGTCACAAAGAGTCACACATGACTGCACGACTTTCACTTTCACTCTCTAGGTTTCTATCTGGGGTTCTCTGCTGGTTCAGGTAGTAAAGAATGGGCCTGCCATTCAAAAGACTTGGGTTCAATCTTGGTAAGATCCCCTGGAGAAGGGAATGGGTATCCACTCTAGTATTCTTGCCTGGACAATTCCATGAACAGAGGAACTCATGGGGCCACAAAAAGTCAGACACAACTGAGTGACTAACAATTATTTTCACTTAGGTTTCTATTTAATCCTGTTAAAACAATAATTCACTTCTATCTTCTGTTAAATTTTACCTTCCATTATAATGACAAATTGCATTATCTGAATAAAATATTTGGTAAACATGCACAGTGAGCATTAATTAATTAAAAGATAGAAATTTCTATACTTGTTTTTTTAAATCCATTTTATGATGAAACAAATAGCACATATTATATGATTTTGTTTAATTAAAGTTCATTATGTATATCATCTTGATGAGCCCTCCTAACAAGTAAATAACACAAAGATTATTTTCAGTCCCATTTTACAGACAAACATTGAGACCTAGGATTTCATCTTTCTTTCCTGAAGCTACAGGGCTGTAAAATCATAGAGCTAGGATTTAGATTAATGCAGTCTGAGTCCAGAGATTCTTCTATTAGTTGTGTTCATCTGCCACTGATCTTGAAGCTAATGTAAGTGCAGTCCATGAACACTGCATCAATCCCTAATGTTTCCTGAGTATTAATCCAGGTTGCAGATATTTGAAATAAAGGATAAAGTGGATTAGAGGTATTCATTACTGGCTTAAAAGATATATAGAAGTGGTTTAAAACTTTTCTTATTGTATTTCTTAGCTGAACAGTGTCAAACATTTGTTTACTTTTCTAATTCTTGTATTTATAATATGCACACTTTAAATGCACAGACCTAGTTTTGTGCCATTTCATGTGATAGATGGGCGAGAACAAGAAGCACTGGGAGCACTCCAGGTGCTCTGTGTCTTAAGATGGAGTGATGTTTAGGATTTCCATGGTTTCTCATCTAGGTGAGTCACTTTTGAATTTGGATGCTAACTGCAAAGGTATAATTGGATGGATATTGTATCTCAGAAAATTAAAAGAATCATGTAATGTTTTCAGATTTAGTTTGACCACAAGTACTTTGAGTGGCAGAGGATGAGACAGTTGGATGGCATCACCGACTCAATGGACAGACATGTTGCCTGTGTGCATGCTAAGTCACTTCAGTTGTGTTCAGATCTTTGCTACCCTATGGACTATAGCCTGTCATGGGATTCTGTCCATGAGATTCTCCAGTCAAGAATATTGAAGTGGGTTACCATTTCCTTCTTCAGGGATCTTTATGACCCAGGGACTGAACTCACGTCTCTTATGTCTCCTCCATTGGCAAGCAAGTTCTTTACCACTAGTGACCCCTGGGAAGTCCCAGTGGACATGAGTTTGAAGAAACTCCGGGACATAGTAAAGGACAGGGAAGCCCAGTGTGCTGCAGTTCATAGGGTCACAAAGAGTTGGACACGACTTAGCAACTGAACAACTTTGAGCCACATGAAACCTTCTAAGTATTTTTTTCATGTTTAACTTCTGTATAACCTATTCCATTAAGTTACTTCACATTTCCAACAAGCTATTAGTTTGTTTTATTTTCTTTTATAACTGCTACTTTCATTCATTCATTCCTCTGGAATCCAAATAATCTTAAACCCTTGTATAGTGGTGTGTGTGTTTATGTGTGTTCATGCTGGTGTTATGGAGGTGTAGATAAAATTAGTTTTATGGGAATCATGAAATTTCCATTCATACACACACACACACACACACACACACATCTCCCTCCTCAAGCATGACATGTAAACACTGAACTTTGTAATTTCCCAGAAATTAAAATAAATGAGAACAAGAAAACTCATTTCATTTTACTAAATTTATTGCAAAACAAACTTTGACAAGGGGACAGGGGTTAGAATTTATAAATTTGAAGGACTAGCCCAAATTCTAGGACCAAATGAGATTTTGACTGCAATAGTGATTACTGCAGTGTTTGTGTAGTGATCTGGGTTGATGAACTCATGGAGGTGCTTGGATCATTGGACCTGGAAAAGGCATAGAAGTTTCACACCCTCTCTCTACACCATCCCTAAATATCTCTTTTGTCTGGTACTCTAGACTTCCATATACTATACTTCTATCAATCATATTTATTTGAGAAGAGCTGCCCAGATGGGAGTAAAAGGATCCTCAAAAATTCACTTCCTTTCACAAAAACACCAAAATCATGGGTAATTGCAGAACAAATTGGAACCTATCATAAATGACATCTCAGCACCAAGATCTGGCCCCACCCAATACCCTATAGCCTCCACTGCTGGGACACACCAGGCTGAACAACAAACTGAGTGGAAGACACAGCAGACAAGCTGTCTAAAGACTTTACGAGCCCACAGCCACCTCTAGACTCTCTCTCTAGATATAGTCCTGGCCCATCAGAGGTCCAAGTCCTACTTCAACCCACCAGTCACCAGGCACCTGCTCCACCCACCAGGAAATGCCCAGAAGCCTCTAGAGCAGACTCACCCACCAGGAGGAAGACACCAGAGGCAAGGAAGCTACAGTCTAACAGTCCTGAGGCCGCTGGCTTCTAGCCCTCGGTTAATGAGATGAGAGTCCACTGCTGGGACACATAGGGCATCTTCTACAGAGGACTACTTCTCTAAAGTTGAAAATCCTCACTAACCTATATACATAAAAATATAAATAGAAATTTAGACAAGATAGAGATATGTTTCTGACAAAAGCACAAGTTAAAACCTCAGAAGTACAACAAAGTGATGTGGAAATAGGAAACCCACTGACGAAAGAGATTAGAGTAATGACAATAAACATAAAGAACTTGGGAGGAAAACAAATGTACAGAGTGAGAAAGCATACATTTTTAACAAACAATTATAAAACATAAAGACCAGCCAAGCAGAATTAAAGAATGTAATAATGGAAATAAAAAATAAACTAGAAGCATAAAGATTAGACTGAATGACACAAAATAATAATCAGTGGGTCAGAAGAAAGAGAGGTAGAAATCACTGCAGCTAAACAGAAAACAAACAAGCAAAAAAGAATGAAAAGAGATGAGGACAGTTTAAGAGTCCTCTGAGACAATATCAAGCATGCTAATATTCACATTATAGGGGTCCCAGGAGAAGAAGAGTGAAAGAAATGGCACGAGAAAATATTCAACATTAAAAAGTTTTTTTAAAATTGAAATCACCACTCTTACTGATGGCTTTCTGAGCCTAACTTTGTGATATGAACAATGGAGAATGATACTTAATGTTCAAAGAAAATTTATAAACAAAGTAATACTTTGCCGGGAGCCAGCACGAGGAGTCCCGCCCATGGCAAAGTTCATGAGATTAAGGGGTCCGACAGGCAAAGGAGAGTCAGGCCTTAAGGGAGCCTTGCTGGACCTGCTGGTGCATCTACCCCAAAACCAGAGTCTGCTTGCCTTACTGCATTTTGCCTTTCACCTACTCTTCTAACATTAACAGGGGGCTATCCCTTCACCACCTTTTTCTGGAAAAAGTTAATTTAGAGTTTTTAGATAATAAGTCTCCTGGGCATAATAAGAGTGTTTCAATCCAAAAACCCCTCTGATGGCTTTCTAGCCTGCCTGCCAGACTCTTACAGCTGAGCGTGTGATTATTTGTGGCCTCCCAACTGTGAGAGGCACAGGAAGCTTAAAACATCCTAGGAATGTAGGGGCTTCTGAGGAGTCAAAATCATTAGAATAGGACTGATTAAGGGTTTCATTTGTTGAGCCAATACTTGCTGCCAAATTTTCTTATCTTTTATTTTATTTATTTTTTTAAAATTTATTTATTATTATTTCCCTACATTACAATACTGTATTTGTTTTGCCATACATTGACATGAATTGGCCACAGGTGTACCCGATCTCCCAATACCGAAGCCCCCCCCCACCATCTCCCCAGATCATCCCGTGCACCAGCCCCAAGGATCCTGTATCCTGTATTGAACATAGACTGGTGCTTCATTTCTTACATGATAGTCTACATGTTTCAGTGCCATTCTCCCAAACCATCCCACCCTCTCCCTCTCCCCCAGAGTCCAAAAGTCCGTTCTATACCTCTGTGTGTCTTCTGTTATCTCACATAGTGGGTCATCATTACTATCTTTCTAAATTCCATCAATCCCCCTGCTGGGCATACACACTGAGGAAACCAGAATTGAAAGAGACACATGTACCCCAATGTTCATCTCAGCACTGTTTATAATAGCCAGGACATGGAAACAACCTAGATGTCCAT